>JAVIAB010000050.1:447929-692929 GCA_032433765.1 Megaustenia siamemsis
GGGTTTCAGGCTGTTCCATCACTATTTAGCTACCTTTTTCTATCGTTCAGGTTCGGTTTTCACTCTTGAATGGTGCCCAAACATTTCCAGCTGGGTGTAGGTCCAGACCACGGCTAGGGCTCTTCAGCACTCACACACTTTTCTTCACTTACAGCTATGCTTTGGTTGAATGAGCTGTTTACTTTGGGTCATTCTCAAGTTGAAATATGTATTTAACTAACATAAATGGCAGAAGACTTCCCTCTAAAACGTCGACGTTTCTTGCTTTCCTGAAAATTCTTGTGAAAATACATAGCTAATTGACGCCTTTTGCTAGCATCTATTTCCAAAGACAATCAATGTTTTTTGGCCATGAAGTGAGAAGAGAACAGCTGGAATATGAACATGTGTAGCACATGAAGAAATTGGCAGGAACGGACTGGGGGGCAGACAGCAATATTTTGAAAAGACTATACGTAGGAAGAGTCAGACCAGTTCTACAGTATGGAGTCACAGCCTGGGCTATGACTTCCGAATCACACCTTAGCAAAATTAACAGAACACAGAACCAAGCTGCCCGTATCATCACTGGTGCTATGAAATCTACACCTATTAAGACTCTAGAAACAGTAACAGGTTTACAACACTTAGATGACAGACGGGTCACTAAAGTATTGCAACAAGCTGAGAAATGTAGAAGGCTCATTAGCCACCCCATGCACCAAAGAATAACTGGTTCCGGAATTGTACGACTAAAGAGGAGCAACTTCGCTGCAATTGCCAATGAACTAACTACTGGAGACCCAGTACTTTCCCAAACAATATCGAAACCCTTGGGCCCATCTGATATGTCTCCTCATGGAAAACATAAAATACCAGAACTTAAGGAAAATATAACAGGAATCATGAAAAAAGGCACCCAATCAGACACAGAAAGAAAACATGTAACAGAAAAACACATACACGATACCTACTCACAAGACTCTTGGTCCCACATATACACAGATGGCTCTACTACAAATTCCACCAGAAATGGAGGGCGATGTGTGTTCTTGACGCTGAATAACCAGGACGAGATCACCAAGTCAATAGCTACTGGAAAATTCTCAAACAACTTTAAAGCAGAAACTGAGGCCATCAGAGATGCTGCAACACTGGCTACTCAACACAAAAATAGCATGCACAGTAAATTGGTGATTCTGACTGATGCACTGTCAGTACTATCAGCTCTAACATGCCCCAAGAACAATGAACTAGAGAACAACCCTGGACCAACTATGCAATAACTTCCTGAGAGTAGTCATTCAGTGGATACCATCACACTGTAATATACACGGGAACGAACGCGCAGACAAATTAGCTAAAGCGGGAGGGAGATTACCACAAGAGAACCATCCGCTCAGTTATGATGAAACCAAATCCATTCTCAAAGGTCAGTTCCATGAAAAATGGAAACGAGAACACCCAAAGCATAACGAGGGGGACGGATACCACCAACTATCAAGGAGGTATCAAGTCATCATACCTCGTCTACGCACTGGCCACAATAGAATGAGAAATCACATGTTCATCAAATTCAAAATAGGTACAACCAGTCTATGCCACTGTACACTGGACAATATGACTACAAAACATGTTCTACAGGATTGCCCCCAGTACACTGTCTTGAGAAGAGCAATGTGGTCCACACCCACCACCCTGGAAGAGAAACTATATGGAGCAATCGATTCACTTAAACAGACAGCTGATTTCATGAGAGAGTCTAGAATCCTACTCTGATTGAGTCTTGATCGCAGAGAGAGAGAAAGAGAGAGAGATATGAAGATATAACAACTTGGAAAATTGAGGGACAAAGAGATAGAGGGGAGCAAAGAGAAAAGATACCAGACAGTTTAAGAGAATGGCTTGGCAGAAGGTCACAACAGAAATGATAAATAACTGTCGTGATCGAAAGTTGTGGAGAGACATGATCACCTACGCCAGCAGGCCCGGTACGTGATGATGATGATGATTTCCAAAGATACAATTTCTGAGTCTGTTTCGTGTCGTTGCTATACATACGTTGCGAAGTCTTTAATCAGAGTATGTGAGCACGATGAGATGAGACATTTACATAAGAAAAATCTCCCATTTTCCTATTGTATATTTTTGATGCTCTTGGCACTGGTTAAGGCACATCTGTTTGTGCGCCTTTGTGGGCGATGTTGACGAGATTACACGTTTTTATGTGTGCGATTTCTACTGTGTAGCTCCTGGTTGACAGTAGCAGCATTAGATACCGCTTGGCTTCTTCTCACGATGTATGCTCTGCTCACATCTGTTTGTTAATGATGGATGTTTGTTGATGAAGAGTTGTTTTGCTCCTTTGTCTCGATTTATAAACACTGAATGTTGCCGATTCTTATCCAACTGGATTAGAAGAAATGATATATTAAACTGTAAAAACATTAGTGGTTAAAACTGTATTATTCTGCACAGAAAATCTCACATTTGTCACATTTTCTTCCTCTTCTTCTGCTGCGATCATGGCTCATTCAGACCGGATTCTCTTATGAAGGCAGCTGTCTGTTTAAGTGATTCGGTTACCCTGTATAGTTTCTCTTCCAGGGAGGTGGGTGTGGACCACATTGTCCTTCTCAGGTTTGTGTAGTATGGGCAATCCTGTAGAACATGTTTTGTCACATTTTGAAAACCCCTTTGTTAGTTAGAAGTATTATTCTACTAAAGTACCCTTAGTGAGCTAAGGTTCGTACTCAGGCTAGAAATGTTAGATTGTGGGAGTGTGACTTAGCACACCTTCACCAGCAAATGCTATATAAATTGAAGATTAAAACTAAATTGCCATTTTGAGACTAAAGCAATCATTGTGTACTTTGTGTTCTCTACGCTCCTCATTGGCCTAGATCGAAACAAAGTGGACGAGATGACTATGGCCTTTTCTGTCTAAAATTGTTGGCCTCCCGGTACCTTCCTTTCGCTCGGTTCCATTACCTGCTTTTAATTTACTAAAACTCTGTAGACAGGTTGCTGTGGAATGTTCAAGATTTTAGAAATGTTGGAACGTTTTTTTTACTTTTGTTATACCTTTTCTTCTTCTGCTATCTAGCTGCTAATGTCTTTAAACGTCGAAGAGAAAGGAGGTTGTTTTCAGTATACTATAGTGTCTCTAGACGGTTAGAGGCCACAGAGATGGGATTTCTCAGAAGAATGTTGAAAGTTCCCTGGACAGATAAAAAGACCAATGAGGAAGTTCTCAAAGAGGCCAACACAAAAAGGGAGCTCTTAAAAAACATCAGAAAGAAGCAATCAACATTTTTTGGGCACATCATGAGAAGAGGAAAGTTGGAATACTTGGTTACAACTGGCAAAATAAAAGGAAAGAGAGATCGCGGACGACAAAGAGAGAAAATACTGGATAGCTTGGTGTCATGGCATGGAAAACAGTCAACAACAGAACTGATACGATGAACTGTAGATAGAAGATTGTGGAGGGACATGATCGCCTACGCCAACCAGCAGGGTACATGATGATGATGATAGTGTCTCTAGATATTTGGTTGCTTATTGTTTGATTCTCTCTTTTCATAAATGGAACATATTTCTTTGGCGTATCTGGTTGCTGTTAAAAATGAAATGTTTTGGTCTTTGCGTGTCTTTTATTCCATCTATCCATTTTTTCTTTGACTTCCTCTTACTATCTGTTTTGATGTTCTTAGATAGAATGTTCTTGGTGAAATTTGGTCTGGTTTCATTCTAAATGCATATATTACACCATTTCATTTATAGTTCGTATGTATATATATATATATTACAGACATGGTTTAATTCCAGTTTCTTCTCTGATTTTAACATTTAATACTTTATCTGTCCCTGTGTTATTTGTTATTTTCCTCACGCACTTCATTTAGGATGTCTTTATTTTCTGTTTTATAGCTTTGTTCAATGGCCATGTTTGACACCATTAGCATAATGTTGATGTGAAGATGCTATTTATCAGTCCTCATCATTGTTCTTCATACCAAAGCTGTGAAATTTGATTTGACTTTTTTCCCCATTTTTTGCCGCCAGCATTAGAAATTGACTTTTAATCTATTATGAGGTTTTACGCTGTTTTGAAAACAAAAAAGTTTCCTAGTGTCTTCTCCACTTCACTGTACATGCATATTTAATTGGATTTACCGCAATTTTTTGCCGTTTTTATTTTTTGCCAATTTTTTTTTTGCAATATTGATTATTAATTCTTTAATGTTTTAGTTCAATCCCATTTTGATACTCTCCAGCTAAACCGGTTAAAAAATAGGTACCTGATTCTATGAAGTCGAGAAGGTAATATCAGACTAGCGGGGTCTTCCTATTGTTGAGGCCTAGTGCTGTAACTTTAAAACTGTTTTATCTGTCTACAGACATTTTTTACAGTCTTCTGTAATAGTCAACTGCGATTGTAACTGCTTTTTTCCTCTTAAATATATATTTTCATTTTACCTCTTTTTGATCTCTTATTTTCTCCTTGTTCTTCTTCCTTTTCTTATTTTTTTTTCTGGTTATTTTCTTGTTCTTCTTCCTTTTCATATTCTTGGACTTTACTGTTTTTTGTTCTTATGTTATTGTTGTTCTCCTTGCTCTTTTTCCTTTTCATATTCTTATTCTTTACTATCCTTGTTGTTAATCTTCATATTCTTCTCCCCCTTCTTCACATTGTTCTTCCTCTTTATCACCTTGTTCTATTTATTCGTATTGTTCTTCCCTTTCAACTTTTTTTAAAAAACTTCTTGAATTTTATTCTTTTCTTTCCTTATTGTGTTTCTTCTTATTCTTCTTTCAGTTGTTCTTTCAGTTGTTCTTTCAGTTGTTCTTTCAGTTGTTCTTTCAGTTGTTCCTCTTATTCTGTTTTAATTTTGTTGTTATAGTTATTCTACTTACAAAACGCAGGTGCACGGTTATAAGATATAACGCAATTATTAAAATGAGTAGACACATAAATATATTAAAGAATATTATTATATGTGAAGGATTGCACAGCTTATTCTTTAACCGCCAGCCATTAATATAGTGTTATTATCACAGTTGTTTGTCATTTATACTTCCGTAGATTTGTTCATTAGTGTCATTCCATGAAGATAAAATAAATACTTCTTCTCTTACACATTCAAAGTGACTAGAAGAAGCTGTATATAACATAATATGGTGTGGTTTAACATTAAATACTGCATCTCCCGATACTCTCAGATTTCCCAAGCTTTGATTTTTTGAGTGACGAACGTTAACTATTAAAATATCATTCATTCATAAATATTAATAAATTCATTAATAGGAATCATCAGTCGCTGGACATTGCGAGACTTGCTGAGGATGTGATCTGAACATTTATGGACATGTTCGGATTGCAATGATGGTGACCCGCAAATAACTCATGAACTCAATAACTCATGAACTCATGAACTCAAGAACTCATGAACTCAAGAACTCATGAACTCAAGAACTCATTCATAAATATTTGTCTAAAACTTTTAATTTTTGTATTTTTTTTTCCACAAATTGAAATCACTTCCGTAAAATATTAATATGAAGGATGAGAGGAATGTACCAGAATGTAAATGCTTCAACATTTCCAAGATTATAACTAAAATGCCACACTGGAGTTAAAATAAACAGCCGTGACGTTGACTACCACATACTTTCATCTTACTCTTCATCACGCAGATCGTGGTGCACTAACGAAGTCAAGATCTTTCCATTCTTTCATGTTGTCCTCTTTAGCCCGGCAGTATTTCTCGTACAGTTTTCTTATAGTTATCTTTGTTACGCCTATTGATTGTTATAATGGCTGAAACGTCTAGTTTTTATGGATGACTAACAACTGAAGGTTGACTAATGTCTGTGGACATGAAAAAGCCCAGGAGACAACGCGCGTAATCAAATTGATTACATAATGATGAGCAATAGATTTAGAAACTGTCTGGTGTGTGTGAAAACTAGACCAGGGGCAGATTGCAATAGTGATCATGTACCAGTTGTGGGAAAGCTGAGAGTAAAATTAAAAACAACAAAACAAGCCTCAGTTAACATCAAGTTAAATTTAGATTTACTAAAATCAGACAAGAAGCTGCAAGACAAATATAAAATCACAATTCAGAACCGGTACAATGCAATAGAGAAGATACAAAACATTGATGAACCGTGGGAAATGCTAAAAGAATCAATGCAACAAACATCAAAAGAGTTCATACTACCAATGAGGACAAATTCAGGAAAGAAATGGATGACAGATGACATTTTGCAGCTAATGGATACAAGAAGAAAAAATAAACAAAATAAAGATGAGTATAAGAGATTAAATTATAGAAATTGTAATAAAATGCAATGAAGCAAAAGAAGCATGGGTAAAAGAGAGATACAGAGAGATTGAAATGCAACAAAAAGGAGATGCTAAAGCTATATACAAATAAATTGAGGAATTAACAGGAAGAAAAACGCAATCAAAAACTGGATGTTTAAGATCAAAGGAAGGAGAACTGTTAATTGAACAAGAAAACATAAGGGAACGATGGACAGAATACATTAAAGATCTTTATAATGATAATCGAACAGAAGTAAATATTAAGGATAAATGGAGAAGGACCAGAACATCTCAGAGAAGAAGTGTAAGACGCCTTATGAAAGCAGGCAAAGCTCCTGGAGCAGATAATATAACTAAAGAAGAGATTGAAGCCATGGGTGATTTTGGAATAGAAAAATAACAAAAATATTGAATGATATCTACAACAGCGGATATAAAACAGACGACCTGCTCAAATCAATATTCATAGCCCTACCAAAGAAATCGGGTGCGATTGAATGCGATGATCATTGCACAACAAGCCTTATGAGTCATATGACTAAGATATTACTAAGAATCATCATGCGAAGAGTGCGAAACAAAATCAGTCCAGAAATTAGCGATGAACAGTGTGGTTTTGTTAGAGATAAAGGAACAAGCAATGTCATTTATATCATAAGATCTTTAGTAGAAAGAGCCATAGAGGTGAAAACAGATCTATACCTATGTTTTATAGATTACACCAAGGCATTTGACAAAGTAAAGCACCATGAAATAGTCAAAATTTAGAAAGCATAAACGTAGACAGCAATGATCTAAGAATAATGAAGAACTATAAACCAATTGGGAATGTTTCAAGAAATAAAAAGGGTGTTAGACAAGGTTGTGCGCTGTCACCAGATTTGTTTAATATTTATAGTGAGATTATTTTTAGATCCATAAAGGGCATGCCTGGATTAATAATTGGAGGTCATAATATCAATAATATAAGGTATGCTGATGGTACAGTATTAATCGCTAAGAGTGAAAATGAGTTACAAGAAATCTTGGACATTATAGTGAAAGAAAGCAAAAATAAAGGACTCAGCCTTAATAGCAAAAAGACAGAAGTTATGGTAACAACAAAGAAAAAGACATCACCTCAGTTCAAAATAAAGACAAGTGGAACAATATTAAAACAGGTAAATGAATATATATATTTGGGAACTTTGTTACTCTCAGACGGAAGATGTACAAAAGAGGTGAGATGTAGAATGGCTCAGGCAAAAGCAGCTTTCCAAAAAATGAGGAAGATACTATGCAATCCATTTTTGACAATGAAAACCAGAAAAAAGAATTCTTAAATGTTATGTAGAGCCAGTCTTGACATATGGATGTGAATCATGGACAATATGACAACAGACAAGAAAATCACTGGAGTCTGTAGAAATGTGGTTTTACATAAGAATGTTGAGAATACCATGGGCAGCTAAGAAGAGTAATGACAAATCTCCGAAAGCGGTCAAGGCAAAAAGAGAGCTAATTTCCAATATTAGGAAGAAACAATCATCATTTTTTGGCCATGTAATGGGAATAGAACAACTGGAATATATTGTAACAACTGGAAAAATTGAGGGACGAAGAGATAGAGGGAAGCAAAGAGAAAAAATACCAGACAGCTTAAGAGAATGGCTTGGCAGAAGGTCAACAACAGAAATGATAAAGAACTGTCGAGATCGAAAGTGTGGAGAGACATGATCACCTACACCAGCAGGCCCGGTACTTGGTGATGATGTTGACGATGATGAACAACCGAAGTAGATACACGAATTCAAATATCTAGGTAATCGTGTAGCATGGTGACAGCACCAAATTAATGGAAATATTCTGCTAAAGAGGCAGACCATAATGAAACACAACTCATCATCATCATCAGGTGCCGGGCCTGCTCGCGTAGGTGATCATGTCTCTCCACAACTTTCGATCTCGACAGTTATTTATCATATCTGTTGTTGCCCTTCTGCCAAGCCATTCTCTTAAGCTGTCTGGTATTTTTTCTCTTTGCTTCCCTTTATCTCTTCGTCCCTCAATTTTTTCCGGTTGTTACACGAATCAGAAAAGGCAAATAATAATAAAACATGGCTATAAAAGAGGTAAATTAAAATTAATAATGTCTGCGAACGATACAAATAAAAATGAATAATGTCTGCAAAATAGACAAAACAAAGAAATTAAACGAGACTGCAAAATAAGCATTATAAAACGAATCATTACTGCAAAAGAGACACACTTAAAAGAAAAATGACTGCAAGAGTCCAACTGAAAAGCAACAGACAACTATCTCTCCACTCGTCACTGAAAGGCGAATGAAAAAGTAACAAAGTAGTCAGGTGTCTGAAAGGTTAACCGTTTGATCATTTGTTTGTGAATTGCTGAGTTCGTAGATCTTAGGGGAATTGAGTGGTCCGGACGAAAGAAGTTGACCTCTGGCATGAAGGTCCCGTGTTCAAATCTCGGTGGGAATTGTTCACTTCGAAATGTGGTTCATTCGTGTCTTCACCGTTCCCTGGTCTCAGAGCAGTGAGATCCGATGTCTAGCCCTCTCGGATAATGTCGAGAAAACAAGATGTCCCGCGAGCCCTCTGGCGAACGTTAAAGAACCCTTGGCAGTTCAAAGTGGAAAGAAAAGACTGAAATAGTCGCTGTCCGAGAAAAAATTGTTTAGCAATCTACCCAAGATGCCGGAAGATAGATTTGTCGGGCCGATAGGCGCAGATATCGCGGCTTTGCAGTAAACGAACGACACAACTTATCAACGCCCATCTAATCTTAATTAAATTCATAGGAGTTAAATGGCATTGTATACGGTTGCATAGTAAGGTTTCAATCCTGCGATCGCACTGAGAACGAGTGCTTTCTTTTGCGCCTATGAGCGGCTTCTAAATGTCCTTTGAAAATATGTTTGTAAGAAATATCATTGGCTACGTCATTAATATTTTAAAGTATATGATATCGGTGAAACCATCGATCCATATGAAATGTATGAGTTAATATCCAGTTATTTATGTGACAACCAATCTACTGGTTGACGTCTTCGGCGACAGCACGGCTACACAACCTGTCCGCTCTTCCATTTCCCCGTAAAATCAAAAGTGGTTCGAAAGAGTGAAACGCGAATTTAAAACATTTTAGTTTATAACATTATTGATAACATTATGGAGTACAACAGTCCATATTATCTGAATAAATCTGGCATTTCAGAAAAAAAAGCACGAAAACGACAAGTTTTGATCGACCAGTATTGATTATATAAATAATTGTTTAACTCAAAATATATTTTTAGATTTCAAAGTGCTTTTTCGCACCTTTGTTCATGTAGATTGATCAGTGTCGAGATCGATATAATTGTTATCAGGAACTGATAAATCAATTTCTGGAAGCACACGATTACTTACCATTTGCATCAATGTGTTTCATTTACATCTATAGCAGCTACTGGTCAGGAACTCACTGTTGTAGTCCACTATGATACATGGAACGACGGTTATGATAATGATGATGCATATTTTTGTAAGCTTTCAACCGCAGTTTGTGGTAGCTCCCTATAGTAAAGATATGGAGAGAATAGAAAATGATGCTGTTTGTTAATGGTATTTTGGTAGTCCTAGTAATTTTTGTTCAATTCTTCAACATAATTTGAATATAATTCTTCAACATAATTTGAACATAATTCTTCAACATAATTTGAATAAAATTCTTCAACATAATTTGAATAAAATTCTTCAACATAATTTGAATATAATTCTTCAACATAATTTGAATATAATTCTTCAACATAATTTGAATATAATTCTTCAACATAATTTGAATATAATCATGAAATAGTTCGCTAAAATCATCATAAGAGACATCATTATCATCAAGTAACGTGCTTGCTGGCGTTGGTGATCATGTCTCTTCTAAACTTTTTATCTCGACAGTTATTTATCATTTCTGTTGTTGACTTTCTGCCAAGCCATTCTCTTAAGCTGTCTGGTATCTTTTCTCTTTTCTTGCCTCTATCTCTTCGCCCCTCTTTATTTCCCTTATAGACAAAAATTATAATTGTTTCTTCCTAATATTGGAAATTAGCTCTCTTTTTGCTTTGGCCTCTTTCAGGACGTTTTCATTACTCTTCTTAGCTGTCCATTTTATTCTCAACATTCTTCTGTAAAACCACATTTCTACAGCCTCCAGTGATTTTCCTGTATGCTGTCCTATTATCCATGATTCACATCCATATGTTAAGACTGGCTGTACATAACATTTAAGAACTCTTTTTCTTGTTTCTATTATAAAAAATGGATTGCACTGTATCTTCCTCATTTTTTGGAAAGCTGCTTTTGCCTGAGCCATTATGCATCTCGCCTCTGTTGTATATCCACCATCTGAGTTTAACAATGTTCCCAGATATTTAAATTCATTTACCTGTTTTAATATTGTTCCAATTGTCTTTATTGTGCACTGCGGTGGTGACGTATTCTTTGTTGTTACCATTACTTATGTCTTTTTTTATTAAGGCTGAGTCCTTTATTTTTGCTTTCTTTCACTATAATGTCTAACACTTCTAGTAACTTATTTTCACTCTTAGCAATTAAGACTGTATCATCAGCATACCTTAGGAGCCGCGATAGCTCAGTGGTTAGTGAACTGGACTACAAAGGACAAGGGGTAGGGTTCGATCCCAACCGACGGCCTCCGGGTTCACGCAGCCTTAAATGGATACCGGATTTTTCTGGGAAAGTAAAGCGGCGCGGACGTAATACCGACCACATTACCCCGAAAATCATGTGCCGAACGTCTGTAAAATGTATGGTCATTAACACCATATTCCCTATACGAAACTTAGCGTGACGGGGGTACTTTACTTGTTACTTTACATCAGCATACTTTAGATTATTTGTATTGTGGCCTCCGATTGTTATTCCAGGCATGCCAGTTATGGATCTTAAAATAATCTCACTAATTATATTGCAAAAATCTGGTGACAGCACACAACCTTGCCTGACACCCTGTTTTATTTGTTGAAATATTCCCAACTAATTTCCAGTTCTTATGCCCGCTTTTTTTTGCCAGTACATGTTATTTATTATTCTTATATTTTTGCTGTCTACGTTTATGCTTTCTAACATTTCGATTATTTCTTGGTGCTTTACTTTGTCAAATGCTTTGGTATAATCTATCAAACATAGTTATATATTTGTCTTCACCTTTATAGCCCTTTCTATTAAAGATCTTATGATGTATATGGCATTGCTCGCCCCTTTACCTCCAACAAAACCACACTGTTCATCACTAATTTCTGGACTGATTTTGTTTGCACTCTTCGCATGATGATTCTTAGTAATATCTTAGTCATGTAACTCATAAGGCTTATTGTGCGATGATCCAATCGCACCGTATTTCTTTGGTAGGGCTATGAATATTGATTTGAGCAGGTCGACTGATATATATCCGCTGTTGTAGATATTCAATATTTTTGTTAATATCACTATTCCAAATTCACCCATGGCTTCAATCTCTTCTTTAGTTATATTAACTATTCCAGGAACTTTTCCTATTTCATATTGCGCAAGGCATCGTCCACTTCTTCTTTGAGTATTTCGGGCCCTTCCCCATTATCTTTAATATTTACTTCTGTTCGTTCATCATTATAAAGATCTTTAATAGATTCGGTCCTTTGTTCCCTAATGCTTTCTTGTTCAATCAACAGTTTTCCTTCCTTTGATCTTAAACATCCAGTTTTGATCGTGATTGTGTTCCTGTTAATTCTTCAATTTGTTTGTATATAGCTTTGACATCATCTTTTTATTGCGTTTCAATCTCTTTGCATTTCTGTTTTAGCCATGTTTCTTTTGTTTTATTGCATTTTATTACAATTTCTTTATTTACTCTTTTATACTCATCTGTGTTATCCTTATTTCTTCTTCTTGTATCCATTAACTGTAAAATCTCATCTGTCATCCATTTCTTTCTCGAATTTGTCCTCACAGGTTGTATGAACTCTTTTTATGTTTGTTGTATTGATTCTTTATCATTTCCCACTGTTCATCAATGCTTTGTATCTTCTCTATAGTATTGTATGGGTTCTGAATTGTGATGTTATGTTTGTATTGTAACCTCCTGTCTGATATTAGTAAATCCTACCATCATGCATCAGTAATTTCCTATCATCATGTTGCATGTTCTTGTCCAGTCAATACGTTTGTCACCTCTTTCATTCATTTTGCCTAAGCTAAATAACCAACAATAATCATAAGAGACACAATTACGAAAATTGTTACAATATTTGTGGTTAATATATAATTATTTTACACAAGAAATTAATACATTTGTCAAATTTTGAAATATTTTTATTGGACTAAAATATTAATGACGACACTATACAGAAATATCCGAACACTTCTGAATAGGCGGCCGAGCACATATGGGTGGAAACTCGCGTGCTAAGACGCCGGTTCATGTCTCGTACTTTACCTTTACCTTTATTAATGAAACAAATTTTAAATGTTTTATAATATTCACATTTCATGATCGCATAAAAAGAAGAATATTCATATTTTTGTAGAATATCACACATTTGAACCACTGTAATAAAATATCAATCTGAAGTTTGAGTGGAATGTAGTTTCCTCATGACATCTTTATTTATGTACGTAGCAAGATTTGTATGATTATAACTCAAATATCTGCTTGGACATAATAATTGACCAATGAGGAAATTCTCAAACAGGCCAACACTAAAAGGGAGCTCCTAAAAAACATCTGAAAGAAACAATCAACATTTTTTCGGGCACATCATGAGAAGAGGAAAGTTGTAATACTTGATTACAACTGGCAAAATAAAAGGAGAGATCGCGGACGAGAAATAGAGAAAATACAGAATAGCTCGATGTCATGGCATGGAAAACGGTTAACAACATAATTGACACGATGCACTGTAGTTAGAAGATTATGGAAGGACATGATCGTCTACGCCAACCGGTATGGCACATAATGATGATGATGATGATGATGATGATGATGATGATGATGATGATGATGATCTGTTTGGAATCAAAGCAAGCAGCCGTTTTCTCAGAAACATTAAACGATATTTAAAACTTGTAACGATTAATAAGAATACAGAACAGACAATTGTAGCCTTTGAAATGTTGATTTATAGAAGAATAAGTAGAATTGGATGGAAAGAAAAGAAAACAAACGATGAAGTTTTAAAACAACAAAAAAATTAAAAGAGAACTACTAGACATAATTCAAACAAGACAATGAAATTTTTTGGGCATTTTAAAAGACACAACAGCCTAATGAAAGTAATATTGGAAGGGAAAATACAAGGGTTTTAGAAAGGACACACTTCAAAACAAGCGTTACTAGGCAAGTTCTAAATCGGAACTCACCAGGAAAGAAAAAATGGGGAAGAATTGGAGACGTAGATAGTCGGTTTCTGGAGCTCACGAAGATATATTTTGATTAATGATGACTCGAAGAGCCTTAAATAAACGCTACGTAAACGCCAGATTAAGAGGAAGACCGACAAAGAGATGGATAAAGGGAATACTAGAGTCACTAGGAGGAATAACATCAGAAGAGGTCAACAGAAGAGCAAAGAATCGCAGATTGTTTCTCCCCTCGACGCCAACGACAGCAGAAGAAGGATAGAAGAAGAAAGAAGAAGAAGAATGATGACTCGAAGAGCCTGCAATTAAGGAATGGGTTTACGAAGAGCTTTTTTAGATGACGTATACCTCAATGGGGAATGATAAAGTCAAGTGCATCTCACAATATAATAGTCACTACAGATGTTTAATTCTGCTTCACCTTCTTATTAACCCAGGACCGAGAGAGCTGGCAGGTCACGTCTACTTGTTTCCTGTAGGACGACAACGAACACTATCCAACGTGCCTGCGATCCTGGTCGCCCCTTCACAAAGTGAGAAAATAGAGAACCACATTGTGTATTTTCCGCATTCCTCTTTCTCCTCCAGCTGGAATTTGGTGTGCATCCTATAAATCGCTTCATAACATTTCTTGTTAATGTTTCTGAATCTTTTGAGAATGCACTTTCTTGAGGAAGAATAACAACAAGAATAGTAAAGAATAAGAATATGAAGAGGAACAACAAGAAGCAAAAAAAGTGAAAAGTAATGGGAAGAAAAACAAGAACAAACATAAAATAAAAATCAATAAAAATAAAATAACATTTAAAATGAAGAACAAAAAAACAGTTACAACCACAGTGGACTGTAACAGAAAGTAAAGACTGTCTGTAGACAGGTAATAGGTCTTAACTTTACAACACTAGGCCTCAACATTGACAAGATATCAGACATTCCAACAGACAAATTGCCACTCCCTGTTGCGGACTCAAACCTGGGACCTTCATGCCCAGAGGCTGACATTCCACTCTGTGCCTGTTGTAAATGTGCACATTTAATCTTTGTGCACATTTAATCTTTGTGCACATTTAATCTTTGTTTGATCCATTGAACAGTTCTTGGTTGCCTTTCTTTATTTCAAAACAGCTCAGACAAATTTCCTTAGGCAGTTTGTATAAAATGCTGCAATCACCAACAATATCGGATATACACAATACATTTACGATATCCATATTTTACAAGCGTCACTGATATACAAACGCAAGGAATCGATGGAGCCACATTCCTAACAACGCCACGTGTACACGACTGAAATAGTCAGGAATACGAAAGGCGGAGCTGCAAACGACAATTGATTCTTGCATACAGTTTAAGGAAACCAGACAAAAAAAACCATGCGTTTCTACAAAGTCACGCATGTTAATTTATGTTGGCTGCCTAGTTTATGATCATTTGATTCAACGATTTTTCTTTGCTTTCTTTTACTATCTCTGGTAGCGCAGTAACAAGGTGGTTAGTGAATTGGTCTACTGAAGACACTCACTGGAGTTCGTTCCCCTGACCTATGGTCTTCAAGATTCACCCAGTCTTATATTGTAACCGGAAATTGTTGTCCCTTAATAAAGGACTAACTGGCGTAGAGTTGACTACACATTAGTTTAGTTCAAATTTAATTGAATTTAGTTTAGTTTAGTTGACAAATCATTTTCATTATACAACGAACTACTCCATGGTGCTCACATTCCTTCATAGTTTAGTTTAGTTTAGTTTAGTTTAGTTTAGTTTAGTTTAGTTTAGTTTAGTTTAGTTTAGTTTAGTTTAGCTAACAGATCATCTTCATTACACAACGAAGATTCGGGGACCTCGATAGCCTATTTGAGAAAACCACGCCCTAGCTACCGACGTTCGGACAGCCTGTGTTTGATTCCCGATAGAAGCAGTGTGAATTGTACTCGTGGTTAGGAACAAATACCCCCGCGGTCGGCCCAGCCGCTTGCAGAGTTTCGTACTCTGGGTAGGTGAGGAATGGCGCCTCGCTCGTGAGTTACGATGCTTGAGGCAACACTAGACAGGAGTCTCCGAACACTTTTAGATAGACGGCCGAGCACATATCGGTAAAAAAAAAACCTCGTTCTATGACATCGATTTTAGACTAGTACCTTTACCGTTATATTTACCTTCATTACACAACGAATAACTCCATGGTGCTCACATTCCTTCATAGTTTAGTTAACAGATCACCTTCATTACACAACGAATAACTCCATGGTGCTCATATTCCTTCATAGTTTAGTTAACAGATCACCTTCATTACACAACGAATAACTCCATGGTGCTCATATTCCTTCATAGTTTAGTTAACAGATCACCTTCATTACACAACGAATAACTCCACAGTTCTCAAATCCTCCCTCTCCTCAACATGTACCCCAGTAAGAAGCACTCCAGCCACACACTCGCGAAAGTAATGAAGATAGCTTCAACACAGATGCACGAACTCTGTAGCACCGGCAAAGACCTGGATCCCTCTACCTCTTTCGTCGCCTTTTTCAACAAGAATGGCAGGTGACAGTAGCTATATTCTTGTCTTCCCTGACCGTGGTCTGCGCCACAGAAGCCATATGGGCGGTTTGCCAAATGTAAAAACTACCGATGACTAATAAGTACTGACACTAACACCACTTTCAACGTACGCCTTAAACAATGGAGGAAACCCTAGCTTTTTTTTTTTTTTACAAAGCTAGCGAAACATTATCTCGATCAGTTTGGTGTCTCCTTAGAGACTGTTAGTGAAATTCTTTAAAAAATATATTTAGCATTTGTCTGCTCAGATATTCCAGTCTGTTGGGGTAAAAAAAAAATGCGATGTTTAACAGCTGTTTCCTCGACTTATCTGTTTGCAGTATTTACACTGTGATATATTTAAGATTTGCATTCAGTCACCCGGCATTGCTGTCTATTGAATGTTACAGTATTGTCTATAGAATAAATACTGTGTTACATAATCCCTACGAATTACCGCTTTTTGATATTTCAGTTTATAGATGCTTTATCAACTAAACCTTGTTACGTAAGGATGACCTTTGACCTAACAGATGCTAAAAGGAAATGTTACTGGCCTGCAAGTTTCGACATTTACTAAGACTGATTCGCTGCGCCAACATTTCGAAGTATTGTAGTGTCGTTAAAAGTTTATTTTATTATTTTTCTTTAGCTTTGTTTAATCATTCATCAAGTATTTAAACATGAGACAAATTGTATGGCTCGTTTTGTAACTCTCCACGTTGGAAAACAGAAAACCTACAAGAAGACTTAAGCCGACTTAACAAATAGCCCAGCTAGTCAGTCATCATCATCATCGATTGCCTTCTCCGCAATGAAGGTTGGCCACCATGGAGCGCCATTCTGCTCTGTCTCTTGTTTTGATGGTGCAGGTTGTCATAGGCTGATTTGTCCATCTGTTTATGTTATTCGCCAATGTAAGTCTTGGTCTCCCTCTGCCTCTTTTACCTTGTATTTTCCCCTCCAGGATTATTTTTAGTAGGCTGTTGTGTTTTTTAACATGGCTCAAATATCGCATTTGTCTTGTTTAAATTGTATTTAGTAGCTCTCTTTTCAGTTTTAATTGTTTTAAGACTTCGTCGTTTGTTTTCTTTTCCTTCCATCCAATTCTACCTATTCTTCTATAGATCCACATTTCAAAGGCTTCAATCCTCTGTTCTGTTTTCTTGTCTAGTGTCCATGTTTCTGCACCATATAGGAAAATTGAGAAGATGTAACATTTTGCTATTCTTAGTTTTAACCCTGGTGTTATTTGTTTTGATGTTAGTATGTTCTTCATGACATTAAAATTATTTTTTGTCATTCCTATTCTTTTTGCTACTCAGTACAACATGAAAATCAAAATTTAAAATAAAAATAACAGAAGTCATGAATATAAAAAAATGAGAAACAGAGGTAAAGTACAAGACTAGAATCGGTGTCACAGCACGTGAGTTTTCACCCATATATGTTCGGCCGCCTATACAGAATTGTTCGGAGACTTCTGGATAGTGTCTCTTCAGCATCGAAACTCACGATGCGAGGAGGAATACCTCATCTTTCCAGAATACTACCCTGGCACCTATTTCTGCCAGCGGCTGGGTCGACTACTGGGGTATTTTTTTTACAACTACGAGTACAACTCGCACTGCTTCCAGCGGGAATCGAACACGGGTTGTCTGAACATCAGTAGCCCTGTCGGGTGGTTTTCCCAACTAGGCTACCGAGGCTCTCAATAGAAACATAACAACATAACGATTGACGACAGACAATTTACAGTAAGTGGGGGAATTTAAATACCTAGAAAGTCTAATCTACTTTTTCTTCTACCTTTCAGCTCCCTGTGGAGCATAGGTCTTCAACAAACACTTTCCAAGAAGTTTTGTTTCTTGCCATTCTTTTAAAATCATTCAATTTCTTCCCCCACCATCTTCATCTCTGCTTCCATCTGTCTTCTCCAAGAATTTTGTGTTCTTCCTCTGTCTCTTTTCCCCTGGGGATTCCAAAAAAGGGCATGTTGTGTAATACTCTCAGTTGGCTTTCGCAGTGTGTATCCTATTCAGCGCCATCGTCTTCGCTGTATCTCTTTATCCTCTGGTATTTGATTGGTACATTTCCATAATTCTATGTTAGTGATTTTGTCCTGCCATTTCCATCCTTTTATTCTGCGTAAGCATCCATTAATGAAAGTCTGTATCTTCATGTGAAGTCTAATGACAAACAACAATTCACAAGCAGCAGAAATAGACTTGAGGTGCAACACAGCTTGTCATTCATAGAAGAACTGTCACCGCAGCTGTCCAACAAGGAAATAACTCTAGAGACAAAACGGGCACTCTACAATTCAATCTTCATCTCAAAGTTGTGCTGCCAATGCCAGACCTGGATGCTAGACACGTATGTACAGTAAGAGAATTATCCACTACCGAGATTAAAAGTGTTAGACAAATGAAAGGAAACAGCCTGAGAAATAAGATCACAAATGAAGAACTGAGAAAAAGCTAGGAATAATTCCCAACTTAGAATACATAAAGATACAATAAATCACATGGTTTAGCCTAGTGATAAGACAGAAATGTCAAAACACAAAACAAAGAATTTGTATAAATGTTGCGAGAAAACAAGACTCACTGGCCAAACACGAAAAGGATGAATTGATGCAATATTAGAAACACTGTAAAACAAAACAGCAGTAGAGGCCAACATAATTGCAAAAGACTGCAAATTATATCTCCTCTCAACGCTGAAAGGCAAGCAAATCAAGAAGGAAAGAAGAAAAATAAAATTTCTTCTAAAATATATATAAATAATATTCTTTTTCTGATTCTTTCATTTCCCACTATCCTTTCAGTGTCGAGAGGAGATATAAATATAGCTTACGGTCTTTTGTACCTCTTTTATTATTCTTTTTTTTCCAGTGTATGTTTTTCGTTTTTGGTGCTTTGATCAAATATTAGATTCGATTAGATTTCTCATTTAAAAACAATGTTTGTCCTCACAGATGCAGTTGTGACCTACTCTTGTCGACGGTTAGCTGTCAAGGACTTTTTAACTTGTGTAGAGTGCACACAGTATTATCTCCTGCTTCTGCCGCTTTCCGAGAGAACTAGACATCGGATCTCATTATCCAGAGACTGGGGCTGGGCAAAGCCTTGAGATATCACGAGGAGATAAATTCCCCCTTCCCCCCCCCGGGGGGAATCAAACCTTGGAACGTCATGTCCAAAGGCCGACATCTTACATCTAGACCACCCACACACCCCACCTCTCAATAGCGGGTGTATATTCCTAGCTTCTTTCTTAATGCGTCGCTTCTGATTGATCTCTCAGGCTGTTTCTTCCATGTTTCCTTTAGGGCTTAAACGTATGGGGTGGGCAATTCCTCCAATATATATATAAATATAAATCGAATAATTAATTTCACATTACTAGTTATAAAATAATAATACCCATGGTTTTAAGATTATGACAATTATAAAAAAAAAAATAGGGAAAAAATATATTATAGGAAGTTTCTAGTAACGAAAGATACAGCATTCAAATTTTCAAAATCAAGGCTGCAGTATTGTTTAGTTAATTCCATGAATTAATTCTGATATGCAATCGCTGATTCAAAATTTGGAATTTTTAGGTTAGTTTCAGTTTCACTTTTAAGTCTACGGGTCATCATCACTGCACATAGGACCAGTCCATCAGTGATCAGATCTCTACTGTGTTATATGGATTTTGCCACATAGTTTACTTTCAACTGCTATTAGAATATATATATATATATATCAGAACATCGGAAGGTCTGTCAGAATGGTTTCAGGCTACAACAGGAGTAAGACAAGAATGTGTCCTCTCACCACTCCTCTTCATCATATATATGGACAAAATAAATCAGGAAACAACCAACAACAAGGACAAATCAAATAATAACATAGAGGTAGAAAACTCCAACATCAATGAGCTACTCTTCGCAGATGACCAATGCCTAATATATGAGGATGAAAACCTGCTACAACAGCATTTAACATCTCTAGATAAAAGCTGCACAAACTACAGTATGAAAATTAACACAGCAAAAACAGAGGCTATAAGAATAAGCAAATTGAGACACCCATTAAACATCAAGATCAAAGACAAAGAAATAAAACAAGTAGAGGAATTCAAGTATTTAGGCGCAATGTTCACAGAAGATGGAAAACTAGACAGAGAAATTGACATGAGAATACAAAAAGCAAATGCTGTCACATACCAGCCAGCTTTCACCATTGTTAAGACATCCAAACATTTCTATGCCAGCTAAACAACAAATGATAAATAGCATCTTCATACCAACTTTGTGCTATGAAAGTCAAACATGGACCCTTTCTAAATCCCATTTAAGAAAGATCAATACATGTGAGATGCGATGCTTGAGAAAAGTAACAAACAACACAAGAAGAGATAGAATACCAAATGAAACCATAAGAAAAATGGTAGGAACAAAACCCTGCCAAGAATATATAGAACAACAACAACTTAAATGGTTCGGCCACCTGGTCAGAATGAATCCTCACCAATCACCATCAAGGGCGTTCTTCTCGAGAATGCATGGGAAAAGACCAAGAGGAAGACCCAGAAGAAGATGCATAGATGCAGTGACAGAGACATGTAACAACAAAGGAAAATCACTAATTCAGACAATTCGAGCAGCACAAGAACGACAAATGATATAAATCACGACACCTTTTAGGTATCAGTGAAAGAAAAGAAGAAGAAGATAGTTATATACAATGACAAAAGACAAACAGCTGAGTTAGGCTTACCAACACATACAAAATGTGTGTGTAGGGCCTTTTATATATTCTCAAAACAAGACAGTTTTCTTTTCTTGAGGTTGCATTAGTTGTTTAGTTTTATTACAAAACGAACTAATAATTGAGATTTGAGGTACCAGGCTTTCATCATGAGTGGTTATACAACTACAAAACAGTCGAAGCCTGATGTCTGCGCTGTTGATCGTGCCCTTAAATGTAAGCGAATCAATTCAGAGGAAGAGGTGTTTACGGCACTCAGAAAAAATGACAAATAACCAACAACAGAAAAAGAACGAAGAACAAAATATGGATCGAAGCAGGATCGAACCCGTACTCAGTGGTACAGCGCCTTGCCACAAAAAGCCAAACGCTAGGGAACACTGCCACTCAGCTAACTATCAATAATTACCTATCGTGAACAATGTCTTTCGCGCAGGTGTTCTCATGACTATAGCTTAAGGCTGCGATCACAGCTCGGAAATACATTGTGTATGTGTATTTTTCCTATTAAGACAAGTATCTCCCGGTTAGGGTAAGGCTGAATACTTGCGTTGCAGACAAACATTTAGGACGAAACAGCACGAATAGTAGTTTCCAGTGGTTTAGACTGGAGACAAATAATAATAAATGAATATTATTATAGAGGGAAACTTCCGAGGCGATAATCAACGAATCAATTCAGAGGAAGAGGTATGTTTTCAGCACTTGGGGAAAAAATGACACATAATCAACAACAGAAGGAAAAAAACAATGAACAATATATTGACCGAAGCAGGATCGAACCCGTACTCAGTGCGTCTGTGAAAAAAAAGTCACATAAGATGCTGGCAAGTTTCTTATTCAAACAAAAACCGTAGCAACATTTTCTCACGATCCAATGCCAAAGCCAACCTGGACATGCTCGGAGAGAGCCTAGATATAAGCCTGTGTATAGTATATTTGATTTTGGACAGATAAATACAACCGGCTTCTTAAAGGTACACATCGATGTGGTGCTTTTTTGTTGTTTTTGTTGTAGGTACTGTTTGAATGACGCAAACATACTTCAGAAAACCAAAGGTGTATTTATTAATGTACCTTTCATTAATTATAAAATCAAGAACTACTGGGAAAGTGGGGAAAAAACATGATTCCTCTGAATGAAATCAAGAAAGAAAATCTCTGTACCTTTCATGAAAAGTGACTTATTCACTGTATCCTGCATCGGCAATGCAAAACTGATATTGAAGAAAATAGTATTCCTTAAAATGTTGATGAGGGGTTTATATTTCCTACGAAAAGAAGAAGTAACTGACGCAACTAAATATGAAGAGATTGTGAGAAATGTTAGGATACTGCAAAGAATTGAAGCGACAGGCTTCAGAAACAGTGTGAACGAGCTATATTCATTCATTCATTGAGTGCCATCTCCTCATGGAAGGTTGGCTACCATAGAGCGTCATTCCACTCTGTCTCTTGCTTTGATGATGCAGATTGTCATAGGCTGACCTGTCCATCTTTTGATGTTATCCGTCCATGTTAGTTTTGGTCTGCCTCTACCTGTTTTATCTTGTATTTTATCTGAAGCTATAATCCTACTGCATCATTTGTGTGTGAAGGTGTCATGTTTCTAACACATTCCACTCTTTCTTAAAATCGATGTTGTTTTGGAGTGGTTCCCCTTTGTAACGCTACAAAAAACATATTATCTTGCCTACCATATTTTTATATGTTTTAATCCTATCCTCGCAGATCACATAAAGAGAATAAACGTCTCAAAATATTGATAATTCTGACACTTTCTGACTCAATTTATTTAATTTGTCACTCATAAAATAATATTGAATTTCAGAGTGAATTTCATATCAACTTGAATATATCCTAGAAGAAATATAAAATGGTTATAATTCTTGAGGAATTAGCTAGTCCTCTGTTGTTGTTGTTATTGATTCACCGGACTCCGAACATACGCCATTGAGCCCAATGCCATGTAGTAAATAAATATCTGCAGGTATTTCTGAGTTTCTGTGTAGTTCCATACAAGGTATATCATTTATCAAGTCTGTGTGGAGGTAAAGCTACTCAGATATCGGTGTGCTTTGGACAATCAAACAGGTAGCCAGTCAACTAAAAGGTTAGTGACAAACAGCTTGCTTTGAAAACCCATTATTATTATTATTATTATTATTATAACAAAACGAGATCATGGCATTTTGACTACCATCATTCATGGAATGTCTGATGTCACTGACAAAATAATTGATGTATGTTTGTTACAGAAATACCCATCACGTGATGAATAAGTAAAATAAACAAAGCTTATATAGCATTACCTTTGACATACTAGGGAACACATGACCAGGTTTCCAATAAATAGGATAACAGGTACTTTCTTTGAGCTTATTTAGATTGCCGCTTGAAGCTGTGCACCAAAATATATATTATGCGAAGAGCGAATCTACATCTATAATTTCTTTAATACCAGAACACCGACGAACCAATGTGACTGACTGGGCTTATGTATTTGACATTTACAGTGACACTGCTAAAAGCCAAGGCAAATAGATTGTTGGTATCAAAATGCTGAATCGTCATCTGATTATTCATCGCTACAGGGGAGAAAAGAAAAGCGTCTTTTGGGTCGTGTTTAAATTAACATTCAAATGAGATCACGAGGAAGACATGTGATTGGGTCGTTTTGTTATGTCCGTGCTTGTTTTCTACAAGATAGAACAAAGAATTACCTTGCTAGGGGACAAATATTTTTTGTGTGGTTTTCGTAATTGGACAAGTAATTACTTTTCTCAGCTCTTTCTTTAACATGAAATTATTGCAGCTATAATAGTCTTATCATATAATAATTTGTTTCTATAACAGTCTTACCACATAACAATTTGTTTCAATAACAGTCTTACCATATAATAATTTGTTTCAATAACAGTCTTACCACATAATAATTTGTTTCAATAACAGTCTTACCACATAATAATGTGTTTCAATAACAGTCATACCATATAATAATTTGTTTCAATAACAGTCTTACCATATAATAATTTGTTTCAATAACAGTCCTACCACATAATAATTTGTTTCAATAACAGCATTACCATGTAATAATTTGTTTCAATAACAGTCTTACCATATAATAATTTGTTTCAATAACAGTCTTACCATATAATAATTTATTTCAATAACAGTCTTACCATATAATAATTTGTTTCAATAACAATCCTACCACATAATAATTTGTTTCAATAACAGTCTTACCATATAACAATTTATTTCAATAACAGTCTTACCATATAATAATTTGTTTCAATAACAATCTTACCACATAATAATGTGTTTCAATAACAGTCTTACCATATAATAATTTGTTTCAATAACAGTCTTACCATATAACGATTTGTTTCAATAACAGTCTTACCATATAATAATTTGTATCAATAACAGTCTTACCACATAATAATTTGTTTCAATAACAGTCTTACCACATAATAATTTGTTTCAATAACAGTCTTACCATATAATAATTTGTTTCAATAACAGTCTTACCACATAATAATTTGTTTCAATAACAGTCTTACCATATAACGATTTGTTTCAATAACAGTCTTACCACATAATAATTTGTTTCAATAGCAGTCTTACTATATAATAATTTGTTTCAATAACAGTTTTACCATATAACAATTTGTTTCAATAACACTCTTACCATATAATAATTTGTTTCAATAACAGTCTCACCACATAATAATTTGTTTCAATAACAGTCTTACCACATAATAATTTGTTTCAATAACAGTCTTACCACATAATAATTTGTTTCAATAACAGTCTTACCATATAATAATTTGTTTCAATAACAGTCTTACCACATAATAATCTGTTTCAATAGCAGTCTTACTATATAATAATTTGTTTCAATAACAGTCTTACTATTTTATAATTTACAGCTTGAGTTATCTCCTAATAATGTTATTCCTTTGAAATAATTCAATTAAACGTAACATCAATATGAAGCAATGACTAATTTACGGAACGAACTAAACTTGGATTAGCCACACAAAAAAACCAAAAATTGTTGGGTTCTTTCATTAAAATTTGAGATGAAGAAATGCTGAAGGTTCCAGTAGCTTGCTGATTGACTTGACTCTTCAATCATATCTTTAGCAATCACTGTGGCCTCACCATATCACGACGCGATCTTGATTATTCAATCATATCTTTAACAATCATTGTGGCATCACCATATCACGACGCTATCTTGATTCTTCAATCATATCTTTAACAAGCATTGTGGCCTAACCATACCAAGACGCCATTTTGACTCTTCAATCATATTTTTAACAATCATTGTGACCTCACCAAACCCCTACTCTACCTTGACTCTTCAATCATATCTTTAACAATCATTGTGGCCCCCACCACACCCCTAGGCTACCTTGACTCTCCAATCATATCTTTAACAATCATTGTGACCTAACCATATCAAGATGCTCTTTGACTCTCCAATCATATCTTTAACAATCATTGTGATCTCACTAAAGTTGTCCAGGTAAGACGGTTCTATTATAGCAGCTGCTAAGCAATAATATCAAGACAAATGATAAACTTTAGAAGCAGTCAAGAAACCAAGCGTGCTAGAGACGAAAGGACTGAATCACGAAGGTGCTAAACACAGTGCGACGCAGTCGGCTGGTAAGAGAAAGATAACGAAAGTTAAGAAGATTACTTGTCATGTGACGTCACTATGTTTATCTTGTCCGTGACGATGATATACTTCATGGAACAAAAGCAAGATCATACAAACTTTCGCAGACGTAACTATATGGCATTGGGTTAAAAGTTAAACGCCCACCAGGCGGCCTCGGTAGCCTAGTTAGGGAAAACCACGCGATTGGGCTACCGACGTTAGGACAACCCGTGTTCGATTCCCGCTGGAAGCAGTGTGAGATGTACTCGCGGTTAGAAAAAAAATACCTCCGCGGTCGACCCAGCCGCTGTCAGAAGTGGATACCAGGGTAGTACTCTGGGAAGGTGAGGAATTCCGCCTGGCATCGTGAGTTTCAATACTTGAAGCGGCACTATCCAGACGTCTCCGAATATTTCCGGATAGGCGGCCGAGCACATATGGGTGAAAACTCGCGTGCTAAGACGCCGATAATTCAAGTCTCGTACTTTAGCTTTACCTCTACGCCCACCAGCTGCTTATTCAACCTTCAAGCAACTAAACTTGGGGAAGGCATAATGTGGTGGAGAAATGTCAATTCTTCTTCGTATAGCACAATTTTTCCTTAAGCTTAGAGGAATCAATGCAGCATCGAGAAGAGCGCAGTATCCGCCTTATTATAACATTATATGACAAACGTCATAGCCAATACATAAATTGCTGTAGGTATAGATTTTCCTCTGCCACGGGGGGTCGTTTCTGAGAGAGATATAAAATTATAAAACAGAATGTCAATGAAGAAGAACTAATAATTCTACATTAATGACATCAAGTCGTGGGCAGAAAGCAAACGCACTCCCTTTTGATCAATCAAGCAGGAATTACTGAAAGGTTTCACAGTACACCACATTTTAATGTTAGCAAAGAAATGACTAGAAATAACCTGGCAAAACTACCACAATTTACTCTTGCAGAAACACGAGGTGGGATCGAAATTATAATATCACACAAATTATCAATTATTTTAGAATTTCACACAAGAATTTGAATCAGTGATTTTGACATCTACAGCGCTTTGATATTTATTTAAACAATCTTCGTTTGCACAACTTAACAAGAATGGAGCTGATATTGTTATCGTTTCGCGAGAGATCACAAGCTCCTTCTCACCACCTGCATTTACACTTGTTAGAGATTTGAGTTCATTTTCCTGCCATCTCGAGCCTTTAAATTATCTTAGTGTTTAACAATTGTCCCAAAAACAGTCAGTAATGGCGTCACTTCCTGTGAAACCCGGCTATGAGTTACATTGAAGCACTAAAGTGCTCCGGGTAAAAAAAAAAAAAAAAACGCGCATCCAGAAAGGACAGACAAATCAAAGCCTATATAACAACTTATAATAATACTGGTCTCACTGGTAGCAGTAAATTTTAAGACAAAACTGAATTTTACAGTAACTTCCTCACAAACAAGGGCGTTTCAGCTAACCACGGTTGCTGCTCATATCGATCGAGAAGATTATCTATTATTATTTTATTTTTTAAAAAGAAGAGTTCCTTCCATGCCCTAAAGGCTACTGGGAATATGGTATTAGTGCCACACTTTTGAATGGATCAATGAAACATTTTATGAGCTACGTGGTAGGTATCGCGCCAGGTCGCCCTAGTTCAACAGAAACAAATCGCTGGTACTCATTTTCAAAAGCAGAGCGAACACCTAAGCCGCGCAAAAAAAAATAATATTCACCTTAATCTAGGATTTGAACCAGGATCAGTCCCATCAGTTGCGAGTGCGCTAAACTCTCATCGAACACAGCTTCAAATATCATATTATTATTTTTTTTTAAATATTACTATCATTATATTTCTGATAATTATATTACTGTTATATTATTATTATTATTATCATTATTATTATATTACTATTATTATATTACTATCATTATATTACTATCATTATATTACTTATTATATTACTATCATTATATTTCTGATAATTATATTACTATTATATTATTATTATATTACTATCATTATATTATACATTATTAGCATTACTATACAATATTATCATTATTATGCATCATTATACATTATTAGTATTCTTAACATGTGGATGTGAATCAAGGACAATATGACAAAAGACAAGAAAATCACTGGAGACTGTAGAAATGTGGTTTTACAGAAGAATGTTGAGAATACCATGGACAGCTAAGAAGAGTAATGAAAACGTTCTGAGAGAGAGCTAATTTCCAATAATAGGAAGAAACAATAATCATTTTTTGCCATGTAAAGATACGGGAACAGCTGGAATATATTGTAACAACTGGAAAAATCGAAGGAAGAAGAGATAGAGGGAAGCAAAGAGAAAAAATACCAGACAGGTTAAAAGAATGGCTTATCATATTATTGTCATTTTATTTCTTTTCTTATTGTTATATCGCTATAATATTTTTTTATTATTGTATTACTACATATTGATATAAAGAGAGGAGTAAGACAAGGATGCATCCTATCGCCAAGCTTGTTCAATCTATACACTGAGCAAATCATTAAAAACATTACAGAGATGCCCGACCTAAACATTTATGAAAAAAATAATCAATAACCTAAGATATGCTGATGATACTGTATTCATCATCATCATGTGCCATACTGGTTGGCGTAGACGATCATGTCCTTCCACAATCTTTTATCCACAGTACATCGTATCAATTCTGTTGTTGACTGTTTTCCATACCATGACTCCATGCTATCTCGTATCTTCTCTCTGTCGTCTGTGATCACTCTTTCCCTGTGTATTGCCAGTTGTAACCAAGTTTTCCAACTTTCCTCTTCTCATGATGTGTCCGAAAAATGTTGATTGTTTCTTTCTCATATTTTGTAGGAATGTACTCATTGGTCTTTTTAGCTGTTCAGGGAACTTTCAACATTCTTCTGAGAAATCCCATCTCTGTGGCCTCTAATCGTCTTTTCATTTGTTTGTCTGCTGTCCATGATTCGCTTCCATAGGTCAGAACTGGCTCTATATAGCACCGATGAACTCTTTTTCTCACTTATTGACATAGACTTGTTCTACAAGATGATTTTCATCTTCTGAAATGCTATTTTGGCCTGAGCTATTCTGTTTTTTATTTCTGTGGTGCATTTTCCATCTGATGTTATTATTGTGCTCAAGTATTTGACGCGTTGCACTTATTTCAGATATGTTCTGTTTATTTTTATGCTACATTATGGTTGTTTCTTCGATATGGCCATTACTTCTGTTTTCTTACTATTCAGACTGACGCCTTTCTTGTTGCTTTCTTCTTGTCTATCATTTCTTGCAGTTCATTCTCTGACTGTGCTATTTAGTCTGTGTGATCCGCATATCACAAATTAATTATGTGGTGGCCGCTGACTTCATTTCATTTTATATCTACTATTGGTTGAAGTGGAAATAAATCCGGCGACAGAAACAGTCCTTGTCTGAATCCTTGTTTTACATATTGGAACTGTCGTGTTTCGTTGCTAATTCTTATGGCTGCTGTTTGTTGCCACTACATGTTTTTTTTTTTATTATCCACAGATCCTTGCCATCAATGTTTAATTTCTCCAGCATATTGATTATTTCCACATGCTTTACTTTGTCAAGTGCTTTTGTGTAGTCTATAAAGCACATATGTAAATCTTTATGTACCTCTATAGCTCTTTCTATTATTAATGTTCCCAGAGTGTGTATTGCATTTTTTGTGTCCTTTCCATCCACAAATCCACTTTGTTCTTCACTTATTTCTGGTTTTAATTTTGTTCCTTACTAGTCTCATGATGACTTTTAGTAGTATTCTAGTCATTATACTGTATTACTAGCAGAGAATGGAGCCGCGATTAGCTCAGTGGTTAGTGAACTGGACTACAAAGGACAAGGGGTAGGGTTCTATCCCAACCGACGGCTTCCGGTTCACCCAGCCTTTAATGGGTACCGGATTTTTTTCTGGGAAAGTAAAGCGGTACGGGCGTAATACCGACCACATTACCCCAAAAATCATGCGCCGAAGGTCTGTAAAATTTATGGTCACTAACACCATATTCCCTATACGCCACTTGGCGTGATGAGGGTACTTTACTTTTTTTTTACTTATTAACAGAGAATCGTGAAGATCTGTAGCAATTACCTAATGAAATAAACATGAGAAGCATAAAAATGTGGATTAGGTATGAATATAAAAAAGACTAAAACTATGATAATAAACAAAGATAATACTCAAAACCTATAAGTGGGTATCAAAGTTGAAGAAACAGACTTGGAGACAATTCAAAGCTACAACTACCTTGGCCACACTATAACCAGTGATGGAAAATGTGAAACCGAAATAAACAAAAGATTCATCATCATGTGTCATACAGGTTGGCGTAGGCGATCATGTCCTTCCACAATCTTCTATCTACAGTGCATCGTATCAATTCTGTTGTAGACAGTTTTCCATGCCATGACACCAAGCTATCCATATTTTATCTCTTTGTCGTCCACGATCTCTCTTTCCTTTTAATTTGCCAGTTGTAACCAAATATTTCAACTTTCCTCTTCTCATGATGTGCCCAAAAAATGTTGATTACTTCTTTCTGATGTTTTTTAAGAGCTCCCTTTTTGTGTTGACCTCTTTGAGAATTTCCTCATTGATCTTTTCAGCTGTCCAGGGAACATTCAGCATTCTTCTGAGAAATCCCATCTCTGTAGCTTCTAATCGTCTTTTCATTTGTTTTTCTACTGTCCATGATTCGCTTCCATAGGTCAGAATTGGTTCTATATAGCACCGATGAACTCTTTTTCTCACTTCTATTGACATATATTTGTTGCATAAGATATTTTTCATTTTTTGAAATTCTATTTTGGCCTGAGCTATTCTGCTTTTTATTTCTGTTGTACATCTTCCATCTGTTGTTTTTGTAGTGCCCAAGTATTAGAAACGTTGCACTTGTTTCAGATTTGTCCTGTTTATTTTTATACTGCATGATGGGGATGATTTTTTTTTCCATATGACCATTACTTCTGTTTTCTTACTATTCAGACTGAAACATTTCTTGTTGTTTTCTTTTACTATTATGTCTATAAAAGTAGTAAAGTACCCCCGTCACGCCAAGTGGCGTATAGGGAATATGGTGTTAGTGACCCTATATTTTACAGACTTTCAGCACATGACTTTTGGGGTAATGTGGTCAGTATTACGCCCGTGCTGCTTTACTTTCCCAGAAAAAAATCCGGTACCCATTTAAGGCTGGGTTAACCCGGAAGCCGTCGGTTGGGATCGAACCCTACCCCTTGTCCGTGGTAGTCCAGTTCACTAACCACTGAGCTATCGCGGCTCCCTGATGAAGTCTTAAAACAACTAAAATTGACAAGAGAACTACTAAATACAATTCAAACAAGACAAATTTGTTTTGTGGGCTTGTTAAACAACACAACAGCCTACTAAAATAATCTTGGAAGGGAAAATATGAGGTAAAAGGGGTAGAGACAGACCAAGACTAACAGAGACGAATAACCTTAGAAGATGGACAAGTCAGCCTGTGAAAACCTGCACTATCAAGCAAGAAACATTTTGGAATGGCGCTCCATGGTAACCAACCTTCGATGCTGAGATGGCACTCGATGATGATGATTACATTACACTCATTATATTTTTTTTTAAATTATCATACTATAGCGATATTGCTGTCATTATATTTATACTATGGTCACGTCAAAAGACACAGCGGGCTGCAAAGATCATATATATATATATATATATATAATATATAAAAGAATATTGGAAGTCATGGTTCCTGGGCGAAACATCAGGGGCATACCAAGAAGAAGGTGATTTCAAGACATCAAGGAGACCTTGAACTTAACAACAGAAGAAGTGGGAGACCTGGCTAAAGCCTGAAGTTCTTTCAGAGGGGCTGTAGTGAATGAAATGTTCTGCAAAAGGGCATGCTACCTGATAATGATCATTATATGTTTTATTACCATTTTAATATCGCTATTATTCGACATTTATGTATTGTAATGCACATTGAAATCACATTGCGCCACCTATTCCTTGCATTAATTTTTCCTTCGTTTCTGTCCCTTTCTACTTCTTCTCCTCTGTCAACATTAACCCGACAATCACTTGCATTTCGATTGTTTACAGTGTACAGTAAAATGTTATACTATATAGTTTAAAGTTAGGTGGTGTACGAACTTACAGTTAGACATGATACTTGTTTACAGTAAGATGTGATACTTTTTTTACAGTAAGATGTGATACTTTTTTTACAGTAAGATGTGATACTTGCATACAGTAAGATGTGATACTTTTTTTACAGTAAGATGTGATACTTGCATACAGTAAGATGTGATACTTTTTTTACAGTAAGATGTGATACTTGCTTACAGTAAGACTTAATACTTGTTTAAAGTAGAATGTAATACTTGTTTACAGTAAAATATAATGCTTGTTTACAGTAAGATGTAATACTACTTTACTGTAAGATTTGATACTTGTTTACAGTTAAATGTGATACTTGTTTACAGTGAGATGTGATACTTGTTTACAGTGAGATGTGATACTTGTTTACAGTTAAATGGGATACTTGTTTACAGTGAGATGTGATACTTGTTTACAGTGAGATGTGATACTTGTTTACAGTTAAATGGGATACTTGTTTACAGTGAGATGTGATACTTGTTTACAGTGAGATGTGATTCTTGTTTACAGTTAAATGGGATACTTGTTTACAGGAGATGTGATACTTGTGTATTTTGGTCCAACATTTGAGGTCACAAACAAACAAAAGCACGACGAACAATGAACAGCCCGAACTAGGATGAAACCCATGTTCCTTGACAGCGTTTTGCCACGAGACACCACATTTCAACTGATTGCTTACAGGTCCAGAACAAATACATTCTGAAGATAGATGCACTACGTTGCTATGTACAAAACACGGCTCAAAATAATCTGATAAATAAAGGAATAAAACAAAATAATCATCATTATCAAGTACCGTGCCTTCTGGGATATGTGATCATGTCTCTCCACAACTTTCGATCTCGACAGTTAATTATCATGTCTGTTGTTGACCTTCTGCCAAGCCATTCTCTTAAGATGTCGGGTATCTTTCTTTTTGCTTCCCTCTATCTCTTCATCCCTCGATTTTTCCAGTTGTTACAATATATTCCAGCTGTTCCCTTATCTTTCTTTACATAGTCAAAAAATGATGATTGTTTCTTCTTAATATTGGAAATTAGCTCTCTTTTTGCTTTGGCCTCTTTCAGAACATTTTGATTACTCTTCTTAGCTGTCGATGATATTCTCAACAATCTTCTGTAAAATAAAATAATCGTCTTAATTTTCATTACAACGACGGAAAAGAAAGAAAGAAAGAAAGAAAGAAAGTGTTGTGGTCGAATAAATAATAACCGTTATTCACTTGTGGGCGTGGATTCGAATCTTGGTAAAGTCCATTTTATCCCTCTCGATGAGAGAAGGCAGGTTACATTTTTTTTTTTAAACTGACCCGGCTCCTCGTGGCGACTGCACCGGGCCTGCTATCTTTATTTCGCAGTCTTTTAGTGTCCCATCTCCTCTCCTCCCATCCCCCTCCCCGCAGACCACTGAAATGAGATGGATGTCGTAAAGATAGCTTTCCGCTCCATAAACAATAAAGAAAAAAGACCCCAAAAAAAGTCTCATTCCGCCGATGTTGAAATTACCGTTGAAATGAGTTTACAATCAAGATGCTTAATCTGGTCGCATAATGTGATGATGGATTGATGATAGAGAGTTCTTTCTCTGAAATAATCTCTACAGGATTGAAGATTAACTAGCTAAGAAAAATATAAATCTTTTTTTTTCAAATATTGTTCATAATTGAACGCAACTAAATTTTGTAACTTTTCATCTCTCCATTTGTTCCCTTATGAGAGTATTACACAACGGGCCCTTTTTTGAATCCCCAGGGGAAAAGACAAAGAGGAAGACCAAGGAATTCTTTGAGAAGACAGACAGAAGCAGAGATGAAGATGATGGGGAAGACATGGAATGATCTTAAAAGAATGGCAAAAAACAGAACGACTTGGAAAGTGTTTGTTGAAGACCTATGCTCCACAGGGAGCTAAAAAGGTAGAAGAAGAGGAAATTTTGTAACTGCTTTTTTTTTTTAGTTCTTTTTACCAATAGTGGTTGTTGTTGTTGTTGTTGTTGTTGTTGTTGTTGTTGTTGTTGTTGTTGTTGTTGTTGTTGTTGTTGTTGTTGTTGTTGTTGTAATAAGTAATAGACGCTATTACACGCTAACAAAATATGTGCTGTTTATTGCTTTCACTGTCAACAAACGGAAGCACTTCTATATGTACTGGTGTAGAAACTACTGATGCTTACATGGAGAGACACACGTGATTTACACAATTCCACATGTCAAGCATGCAATACATGTCATCTAGATAACATCTGAGATTCTTTGGGTTTTTTTTTACATCTGACAAAGTTTCTAGAGACTAATAACTGATTTTTGCGTGTTTATCCGTTTTTCACTGGTAGCCGTGTGCACAGGGGTCCCTCGCTGCACAGGCACATAACTCCGTCTTCGGAGGTACTCATATTTTTTTTTTCCATCGATGAGTACTTCACGTTTCAGGCCGGGCCTCGCTGCTGAGACCAGGAGTGGTTGCAGAAAGAAATCACGAATACAAATCCCACCTGGTGTAGCCGGGATTTGAACCCACAACCTCTCTGTCTCGAAGCCGGCGTCTTGCCTTTAGACCAACCACTCCCCCTTTGATAAAAACATGACACATGTTTCGATAGATCAACGTCTACCACAGAAATCGTTTTATGGATATAGCAAAAGCAAAGAGAAAGAAAGAGAACTCTACACCCATTGATATAAAAAGAGGAGTAAGACAGGGATGCATCCTATCACCAAGCTTGTTCAATAAATACACTGAGCAAATCTTTAAAAACATCACAGAGATGCCAGGCCTAAACATTAATGGAAAGATAATCAATAACCTAATATATGCTGACGATATTGTTCTACTAGCAGAAAATCCTAAAGATCTACAACAATTACTTAATGAAATAAACATGATAAGCAAAAAATATTGACTAGATATGAATATCAAAAAGAATAAAACTATGATCATAAACAAAGAAGATACTCACAACCCACAAGTGGATATCAAAATTGAAGCAATAGACCTGGAGACAGTTCAGAACTACAACTACCTTGGACATACTATAACTAGTGATGGATGGAAAATGTAAAACTGAAATAAACAAAAGAATAGGAATGGCAAAAAGTAATTTTAATGTCATGAAGAACATACCAACGTCAAATCAAATAACACCAGGGCTAAAACTAAGAATAGCAAAATGTTATGTCTTCTCAACATTCCTATCTGGTGCAGAAACATGGACATTAGACAAGAAAACAGAACAGAGAATTGAAGCCTTTGAAATATGGATATATAGGAGCATAGGTAGAATTGGATGGAAGGAAAAGAAAACAAACGACGAAGTCTTAAAACAACTAAAACTGAAAAAGAGAACTACTAAACACAATTCAAACGCGATTTTTGGACCATGTTAAAAGACACAACAGCCTACTAAAAGTAATCCTGGAGGGGAAAATACAAGGTAAAAGAGGCAGAGGCAAACCAAGACTAACATGGACGAGTAACATCAAAAGATGGGCAAACCAGCCTATGATAACCTGCACCATCAAAGCAAGAGACAGAGCAGAATGGCGCTCCTTGGTAGCCAACCTTCGTTGCTGAGATGGCACTCGATGATGATGATGAAAGAGATAGACGTTTAAAAAGTGAACAAAAGAAAAGAATCAAGGAAACTAAAAAAGTCCATTAAAACACTTCAGTGTCAATCTTTATGTTAAGTTCTTGGTGATTGGTTTCAGCCCCACGAGTCGTGTTAATACTATAATTGGCTGTGGGCAGAATATTGTTTCTAATCACTAAGCATAGATGAAACCTAAATACAAGTAGCGTTTTATTCTTTTTAAATAATTTATTAAACCGAAATACCACATCTCTTCACATCAATAAAGAAAATCTCGAAATACCAGGTCTCTGATGCAGAGGTATTCTTCTATTTATTGACTGGGTTTTCTATCTATCGAATTGTATTATAAAAGGTTATTATGATATTTATATATTTATAAAAAGGGAAATATAAAGACAGGAGGTAAGACCGGAAAACTTACTGGAACGCGTTCTGGTGGGGAAAAAAAAAATCCCTGCATGATTGTGTGTGTGTGTGTACGCGCGCGCATGTGTGCGTGCGTGTCCGCGCGATTATAAAAATTACCAAGGCGAGAAATCAACCCGTTTTTACACTTTAATAAAATGATTGTGTTCAAGAAATTACAAACTGTTATTTAACATGAACATAAAATAATGAGTCAAGTTAACCATTAGCATGTGTTAATCTCAAGATACAAGACTGTAAAACGTTGATCATAGAATAAAATATACCTGTGGTCAGCCATGGACAATGCGTTTCTACTGTCTAAAATTCTTGTAGAGACTCACAGAATTATAGTTAGTCTGACACAAGACAAACTGGTGTCAGGATAAATTGAAAGTGTGTACATCAAAGCTATATTTACAAACGGATATATCATATAGATAAATGTTCTTTAACAATAGTAAAGTAAGGTGCTAAAGATACGTCACGCCAAGTGGCGTATAGGGAATATGGTGTTAGTGACCATACATTTCACAGACCTTCGGCACATGATTTTTGGGGTAATGTGGTCGGTTTTATACCCGTGCCGCTTCACTTTCCCAGAAAAAAAATCCGGTACCCATTAAAGGCTGGGTGAACCTGGAAGCCGTCGGTTGGGATCGAACCCTACCACTTGTCCTTTGTAGTCCAGTTCACTAACCACTGAGCTATCGCGACTCCGATTCTTTAACAATAGCTCACAATCAAAGGACAGCAACAAAGGACAAAGTTTCGAACAGAAAGCAGTAGTAGTCCCCTTTAGTTACAGTTTATTATAGATTTTGCAGCGCCCCTAGGAAATGTTTTTATTTTTTTTTATTTTGCTGTGTATTCTCTTTGTCTGTGAGCCTGTCTGCTTCTTGTTTGAGTTGGAGCTTTAGAGTGTGTTTCCAATGATTGCGGTCTGGTGCCATAACTTCCTGGGCTGCAGGGTTTATATTCAGATTCTTCATGTCACGTTTACACACGTCTATAAATTGGAGTTTCGGGTGCCCACTAGGTTCTTTGCTATCTGCTAGTTGTCCACAATGTATATCTTTTGGTATGCGGCCATCTTTCGTACGGTTTAAGTAGCCAAGCCAGCACAACTTACGTTGTTTGAGCGGTATGTAGATGTTCAGGAAGCCTCTGCGAGTGTGGAGGTCCTCCACGTTTGTCACTTAGTCCTTCCGTATGATGCGAAAAATACGGCGCTGATATCGCATATGGAATGCATGTACACTTCTCTTCTATTTTTGCATAAGTTGTCAATGATTCGCTGCCATACAAAAGGATACTAATGATGAAGGCGTTATAAACTGCGGCCTTTGTTTTAGTTGTGGAATGATTATAACCAGCATTCTGCTTCCCGTGTTGTTTCGGCACCCAAACGGCGAAGCTGGAGTGTCCTCTCCAGGGCGTGAGCTTTGACAGGGAAAAAAGAGACAAAGAACATTCAACAGAACAGAAAAAAAAGAGACAAAGAACTTTCAACAGAACAGAAAAAGAGACAAAGAACATTCAACAAAACAGAAAAAAGAGACAAAGAACATTCAACAGAACAGAAAAAAAGAGACAAAGAACATTCAACAGAACAGAAAAAAAGATATGCAACAACTACATACGAACGGAGATGGGCACACCACCACAGTTGATTGTAACTGCTACTTTAAGTAAATTGCTCGTTTGTTTCTTTCCAAAAAGGTAAAATTCTCTAAGTAATTAGAAGAAGCTGTATAATAAAATAAAAAAAATTTTTGTAGGTAAAAATTGAATGCTGCATTCCTCAAAAATCTCAAATGTGCCAATCTTTGATCGCTTCGCCACGAGCATTAGTCTTCTAAAATATTACACATATTTCACATTAATAAGTATTTACTACAAACAAATAAAAGAGTTCTTAAATGTTATTTAGAGCCAGTCTTAACATACGGATGTGAATCATGGACAATAGGACAAAAGACAAGAAAATCACTGGAGTCTGTAGATATGTGTTTTTACGAAGAATTTTGAGAATACCATGGACAGCTAAGAAGAGTAACGAAAACGTTCTGAAAGAGGCCAAAGCAAAGAGAGAGCTAATTTCCAATATTAGGAAGAAATTAATCATCATTTTTTGGCCATGTAATAAGAAGAGAACAGCTGGAATATATTGTAACAACTGGGAAAATTGAGGGACGAAGAGATAGAGTGAAGCAAAGAGAAAAGCTACCAGACAGCTTATGAGAATGTCTTGGCAGAATGTTAACAACAGAAATTATAAATAACTGTCGTGATAGAAAGTTATGGAGAGACATGATCACCTACGCCAGCAGGCCCGGTACTTGATGATGATGATGATGATGATGATGATGATGTATTTACTGTTTGAGCTAATATATTTTACGCGGTCTGTGTGTGTGTGTGTTTGTTTGTGTGTGTGCGTTTGTGTGTGGCATAAACTGAAACTACTTTCATAAAATATCAGTTTCCAGAATGACGGGAATGCACTAGGCTTCAGACATCTTTCTCTCGGTATACGCTGCACAATTCTCGGTATATGCTGCACAATTCTCGGTATATGCTGCACAATTCTCGGTATATGCTGCACAATTCTCGGTATATGCTGCACAATTCTCGGTATATGCTGCACAATTCTCGGTATATGCTGCACAATTCTCGGTATATGCTGCACAATTTCCAAGATTTGAGCAAAAATGTCACTTTTAGATAAAGACAGACATCTGTTGTAATATCGCGCGTGACCGTGCTGGATGAAACGTGGACGACTAACTACGACATTGTTTATATCAGCTTGACTCAATGGAGGACAGCAGGAAATGATAAAAGTTGACCCCGCTTAGATGAAAAAAGGGGACAGCATGGGGGCGATGTCTTTCTGTTGCCACAGCAGGAAGTGTTATTCCGTAATGACTTCCGCCAGAGAGAGTTCATCCAAAGACAAGCAATTAAATCATTTTATTTAACCGACCGAAGGTGGCGGGGTGGGAGAAGGGGGGGGGTGTCAAGTGAGGTTACAAGCAGAGCAGTTCACAGGTCTAGACTAGAGAACCGGACCGTGGATATGACCCTTGACGCACTCTACGTCATGAAGATTTGACTTTTAGATCGTGCTACTTTCGCGGGTGACCTCACGTTAACTGTCACCTGGCTAGCTCATGTGCGTACGTGCGTATGGTGTGCATGTGTATGTGTGTGTGTGTGTTTGTGTGTGTGTGTGTGCAAAGTCGTTATCTTTCTGGGTGAAGATCGGCTCATCATCATCAAGTGCCGTGCATGCTGGCTGGCGAATGTGATCATGTCTCAAAACTTTCTATATCTATATTTACTCATCAATTCTGTTTTTTTTCCTATTTCCTACTAAAGTGCTCTCTCTAAGCTGCTTCGCACTTTTTCTCTCTGCCTCCCTTTATTTCTTCTTCACTCTCATTCTCATAATGTCTCAATATATTCCATTTGTTCCCTTCTCATAACAGGAAACAACAATTTTAAAAAGCCCCATCACATAACATGGTAACGTTTAGGGATAATGGTGTTAGTGCCCATATATGCCATAGACCTTCAACATATTTCATTTCTTTTATAATGTCGTCAACATTACGCCAGTGCCGTCTTCTTTTCCCAGAAAAAAAATGCAGTTTAAGGCTGGATGAAGCTGGAAGTCTTCGATGAGGATCTAACCCGACATCTTGTTTTGAATGGTTCTCTAACCACTGAGCTAACGCGACTCCCATTAACTAGATGATAATTATCTCTTCCTGATGTTGGAAGCAATCTAACCTTTCTTTTTGCTGTGGCCTCTTTTAGAATTGCTTCATTACTGTTGTTAGCTTGCCGTGGTATTCTCAACACTCTTCTGTGAAGCCACGTTTCTGCGGTCTCCAATTATTATCTCCTCTGTTGTCATATTGTCCAACATTCGCATTCATATATCAATATTGGCTACATATTTATTATTTAAAGAACTCTTTTTTCTTTTTTTCATTGGCAAAAAAAGGTGTTGCATAGTATCTTCCTTATTCTTTGGAGCGCAACCTCTGCCTGAACCCTTTCTGCACCTCACCTCTGCTGTGCGTTTATCATTACCGTTTCTAGGTACTTTTACTCATTAAATCTTTAAATTTTGTCCCATTCACTTTAACTGTCTACTTTTATCTGTTTATTTCTTTGTTGCAACCATTACTTATGTCTTTTTTCCTTCGAGGATAAGGCATGATAACACCTTTTCCATTAATCCTTTTCTTATTCCCTAAAGCTTTCTTTTTAAATTACTCCACCGTTTTACTCTTTCTTCTACCATGTTACTTCATATGATTGACCCACTCTCTTCCCTTCCTGATGAGATACGCCTTTGAATTGAAACAACTGTAGGGCAAAGAAAGTGTCTTAGAATAATCTGGTCAACTTTTGTCTGAGAAGTTAAATTATTTGAACGATCAAATGATCCATAAAATGCTTTATCAAAACGTAAGACGTTCTTCTGACATTCTTGTCACACAGGATCAGTGCGTGAAGATCACCAACTTTCTCTTCTTTGTTCTCGCTGACAGACCATCCATCACTCAAACACCAGACATTTTGCAATTTTATTTTTTGTTATTAAATGGTCAAACTTCGAATTAAAGACGCGCCCTGAACAAAACCTTTGTACCGACAAGTAATGCGGGCACTTTCTGACTGAGATAGAAACATGTAGATAGTGTTTGAGCTTCATAACAAAACTACTTGGACCAAGAAATGTTGTACTAAAAATATTACAATTTTGCGTTTTAATTTTCAATATTTTACCAGTGGTGGAAAATGTACAACTGGAAATAAACAAAAAAAATAGGTATGGCAAAAAAAGTAATTTCAAAGCCATGAAAAATCTACTAACATCAAAACAAATAACACCAGGGCTAAAACTAAGAATAGCAAAATGTTACATCTTCCCAATATTCCTGTATGGTGCAGAAACATGGACATTAGACAAGAAAACAACAGAAAATTGAAGCCTTTGAAATGTGGATTTATAGAAGAATAGGTAGAATTGGATGGAAAGAAAAGAAAACAAACGATGAAGTTTTAAAACAACTAAAAATGAAAAGAGAACTACTAAACACAATTAGAACAAGACACATGAAATTTCTGGGGCATATTAAAAGACACAACAGTAATAAAAGTAAAATTGGAAGGGAAAATACAAGGTAAAAAAGGCAGAGGCAGACCAAGACTAACATGGACGAGTAACATCAAAAGATGGACAATTCATATCTATGACAATCTGCACCATCAAAGCAAGAGACAGAGCAGAATGGCGCTCCATGGTAGCCAACCTTCGATGCGGAGACGGCACTGAATGATGATGATTATGAATTTGCAAAAATAGACACTCAAAGCAGTTTGGTCCATTCTCAGAAATATAGTCACTTGTTTTCCTTATAAAAATGCACTTCCAGCATTTTCGGTCTCAAAAATATACATTGAAACGACTTTTCTTCATTGTCATATGAATTAAGATACTTTCATGATTACGTCTAAACATATATAATAAACGACAGTCAATAACTCGACATTGCGGCCCAGGACACACTTTCTGCGGGTGTGTATCACATACATTTTTCTATTCTTTTACTTAGATTTTCATTTATTCAATGTGTAATCTATTTATTTCTTTAGTTGTTTTGTTTTATTTGTTTATATTTTCTGCGGAGGACTTGCCCCGGACCGCAACGTCGTACTGTTTAGTGTCGTTTATTACCAACGTAAAGCTGCAATCGTACACTTATCTCTGTTTCTTATCACCGTTATCGTCAGCTTTACACCGACACCACATGTATGCCTGTCCATTTCAATCATCGTCAGCTTTACATCGACACCACATGTATGCCTGTCCATTTCAATCATCGTCAGCTTTACACCGACACCACATGTATGCCTGTTTATTTCAATCATCGTCAGCTTTACATCGACACCACATGTATGCCTGTCCATTTCAATCATCGTCAGCTTTACATCGACACCACAAGTATGCCTGTCCATTTCAATCATCGTCAGCTTTACATCGACACCACATGTATGCCTGTCCATTTCAATCATTATTTTAACAAATAATTCATGTAACAGGTATTCTGAAACATTTCCTAGCAAGTATTTGCATAATTAAAACCAGAGCTTTTTTAACCGGGACTGTCATCTCTGCGCTCCGTTAAAATTCCAGGAATTATATAAACACTGAACCTCCCTAACTGATTTTTTTCTCATTTCATTTGATAAATGTAATATTAATATAACTATAGTCTGATGAATATAATACCCATTGTAATATAAGTACTTAGATAAACTATAGACAAAACTATAGACAAAACTATAGACAAAACTATAGACAAAACTATAGACAAAACTATAGACAAAAATATAGACAAAACTATAGACAAAAGCCTCACTGCAAGGCTGGAGGCCAGTTGATATAGGTGCATAAAAAGACAGTGATGGAAAGAAGAACAGAAAAAAAGAGAGGTGGGAGAAAGAAAGTTTAAGTACCCCCGTCACGCCAAGTGGCGTATAGGGAATATGGTGTTAGTGACCATACATTTTACAGATCTTTGGCACATGATTTTTGGGGTAATGTGGTCGGTACTACGCCCACGCCGCTTTACTTTCCCAGAAAAAATCTGGTACCCATTAAAGGCTGGGTGAACTGGAAGCCATTGGTTGTGCTATTGTGTTATCGCCTCCCTTCCCCGGATTATTTGGAAATATGTTTTTACCCTACAAGACGGCATAATGCGAATCGGTTTTATGATTCCTTTGTCGGTCTGCAATCAAGGAAAGAAGAAGGAAAACGAGAAGGGGAAAACAAGAAGAGGATGGTGGAAGAAAGGAGAAGCAGAAGATGATGAACATGCAGGAGAAGAATAAGAGAAAGAAGGAGAAAAAAACTGATGAAGAAGAGGCATAAAATGGAGGAGGAGAAGAAAAGGAATAATAATAACAATAATAATAAGAAGAAGAAGAACAGAAAAAGACTAAGAGGAGGAGGGAGTAGAAGAGGAAGTAGTAGAAGTGAAAGGAGAAAAAGAAGAAGACAAGAACAAGATCAAGGATAATAAGGATATAAAGGAGAGAGTGATGAGAAGAAGAAAAATAAAAAAGAGGAAAGCGAAAAGAAAATGAGTAGAAAAAGGGGAAGAATGACACAAACGAGAAGAGGAAGAGTAAGCGAACGAGAAGAGAGAGGGAACGAAAAGAAAAGAAAGAAAAGAGAAAGAAGAAGAAGTATTAGATGAAGTATTGGAACAAAAGAAGAAGAAGTGAATTTTAAAAAAAGAAGATTGTATAAGGCTTTACTTTGAATCTGCGAAAAGAAAGGCGTATATACCTTAACAAACGTGAAGTAGTCATCATGTTATAGATTCGCCAGCTAATATTGAAAGTCTAAGCGTTGGTATGACGCATACAGCAATCAAGAATGCAGCAATGACACTCATGAGTGTCTTTCATAACATTTCTCTTTGATGTCTCTCTCTGTTTCTGTTTTTATTTAAGATACTTGTTACACTGTCTCTCTCACACACACACTCTCGTCCCCTCCTTTACATCCTCTCTCCTCCCCTTTACAATATATCTTTCTTTCCCTTTTTCTACCATGCTTTCTTTATTTTTTTTCTTCCTAGTTTCTTCCTCTCCCCCCCCCCCCCGGGTTTCTCCCTTTCTCCACCTCATCCTGCAACTTACTTCATTCATCTTCTCTTCCATTATTTTCTTTCTTCTCTTTCTTCCTTTCCTTTTCATCTCTCCACAACTCTCACTTTCGCTTTCTTCCTTTCTCTAGCATGTGCATCTCTTTAGCCATTCTTAATTTGTTTCTCCATTCTTTTTTTTTCTATCTTTATGCAACTTTCTATTGTTTTTTTTCTCTCCCTAACTCGTTTTTTCTCCTAATTTCAGCCGCCTCTCTATCGTTCTCTCTCTCTCTCTCTCTCTCCCTATATATATATATGTATGCAGAGATCACTGCTCTAAAATATATGGCTTGTTTCCATTACAATACTTTTTACAATGACAGCTTGTCAAGCCATCGATCAATCTCCTTAGTCGCGTCTTACGACATGCCTGGAAGGTCACAGTGTCATTATTCTTTACCTCCCTCATAATGAGGCCCCGGTAACACACGGGGTATATATATATATATATATTCAAGGGGAGTTCAAAAGGCGATGCACGACATCGGTTTTCTCAGTTAGTAATTAGCATAGTAGCATGACATTTTACACACCTTAATATGTCATATATCGATTGTGTGCGCCAAATTGCAATGCAACCAGCTAAATAATCCGACTGCACTCATCATCATCATTGAGTGCCGTCTCCGCAACGAAGGTTGGCTACCATGGAGCGCCATTTTGCTCTATCTCTTGCTTTGATGGTGCAGGTTGTCATCGGTTGATTTGTCCATCTTTTGATGTTACTCGTCCATGTTAATCTTGGTCTGCCTCTGCCTCTTTTACCTTGTATTTTCCCCTCCAGGATCACTTTCAGTAGGCTGTTGTGTCTTTTAACATGGCCTAAGAATCGCATTTGTCTTGTTCTAATTGTGTTCAGAAGTTCTCTTTTCATTTTTAGTTGTTTTAAGACTTTGTCGTTTGTTTTCTTTTCCTTCCATCCAATTCTACCTATTCTTCTATATATCCACATTTCAAAGGCTTCAATTCTCTGTTCTGTTTTCTTGTCTAATGTCCATGTTTCAGCACCATATAGGAATATTGAGAAGATGTAACATTTTGCTATTCTTAGTTTTAGCTCTGGTGTTATTTGTTTTGATGTTAGTATGCCCTTCATGACATTAAAATTACTTTTTGCCATTCCTATTCTTTTGTTTATTTCAGTTGTACATTTTCCATCACTGGTTATAGTATGTCCAAGGTAGTTATAGTTCTGAACTGTCTCAAGGTCTATTCCTTCAATTTTGATATCCACTTGTGGGTTTTGAGTATTTTCTTTGTTTATGATCATAGTTTTAGTCTTTTTGATATTCATATCTAGTCCATATTTTTTGCTTGTCGTGTTTATTTCATTAAGTAATTGTTGTAGGTATTTAGGATTTTCTGCTAGTAGTACAGTACGGACTGCACTAAACCGTTGAAATGGAGCATGTTAGCGTAGCAACTTGCGTTATAAGCATGAATTATGATATAATTTCTCGTTTTAGAGAAGGAAATTGTTGTGAACATTCACACGCGCCTATGTGATGTGTATGGAAGTTTTGCAGTCGACATGAGCACAGTAAATCCCAGAGTTAAGAGTATAACAGAATCGGAAAGCGGTGATACGAAACTTCTTGATCGGCTGCGCTGTGGTCGGCCTGTCACAGCCACCAATGCAGAGATACTGTAATGTGCTGATGGTATTATTCTTGCTGATAGACGCATCATTACTCAACAATTGGCCTTAAAGTTGTTAGTCAGCGTTGGTAGTGAAAATGCAATTTTAAAAACTCTTGGATTCGCTAAGGTTTGTACAAGATGGGTACCATGAAATCTCACAAATCAGCACCGATTGCAAAGAAAAGCAATTTCTTCTAAACTGTTGGAGCGTTTCAATGTTGATGGAGAGAACTTTTTGGCTAAGATTGTTACAGGGGACGTAACCTGGGCATGTGATTTTGAACCTGAGACAAAAAGACAGTCAATGGAGTGGCATCATCCGCACTAGCCACGACGAAAGAAATTCACTATATCTCCTTCAGCTGCAAAAGGTTATGGTCCCTGTCTTTTGGGACATTGAAGGTGTCATTCTTGTGTATGTTATGCCAAGAGGAGAAACAATCAATTCGCAAGCTTACATTAAGACATTGAATAAAACTCATTCAACGTTTTCACAGAGTTCGGCCGCACAAGAATCCAACAGACCTGCTTCACGACAATGCGCGACCTCACAGAAGTCTGGCAACACGGGAAGCAACCATCAGATTGGGTTGTACTGTACTCCCCTATTCACCATACATCCCTGATTTGGCACCCTCTGACTTCCATCTCTTTGGTCCGCTTAAATATGCCCTCTGTGGAGCAAGGTTTGAAGATGATGAAGGAGTGATTCGAGCAGTGAAGAAATGGCTACACGATCAAGACAGACTCGTAAAGGCTAGCAATACATGCACTTGTTGCGCGCTGGCGTAAAGCTGCACAAGTGGATGGGGATTATGTTGAATGCTGCCGATGTTTACATGACATATACACTGTGTAAAAATGTTATACTTTTTCAATTAGCTGTTTCCGAGAAAACCGACGTGGTACATTCTTACTTTCTGAATGCACTAAGTATATATATATATATATTTAATCGATTAAAATGATCTTAAGTGTGTAAGTCATCTAAAAGATGTGTAAGTGATAAATAAAAAAAAACACTAGCCATCATATACCTTTCAGTTTAAAGGCAAATCAGTCACCTCCAGTATAAATCGATCCGCATCTTACACGATTCTTCTCAAGCTTTTGTTATAAATTAAACCCTATTTATATGTTTGTTAGAATTTCACCCACTGTAAAAATACTTATAACGTTATTAATAGATTACACATCAATCGACAATGTTTCTTCACATTGATTTGTATGGAGATTTGCTTTCTTCTCACTGAGAACAAAACAGTGAACGAATATCGTTCAAGAGTTCAATACAATTCTCTATCATCATCTATCTTGTCCCCATTGGAAATGTGGCTGTCATGAAAGCTACTCTGAGGTTTTCTTTTTCCAGCGTGTTGCTCCAGTCAATCTCATTTTGTCTGAGATACCTCGCGCCTGCTCCAGGCCTTCCTATTCTCTCAGTCAGAAGAGTCATGAAAACGTTCTGAAAGAGGCCAAAGCAAAAAGAGAGTTAATATCCAATATTAGGAAGAAATAATCATCATTTTTTTTTCTATCTTATGAGATGGGAACAGCTGGAATATATTGTAACAACTGTGAAAATTGAGGGACGAAGAGATAGAGGAAATCAAAGATAAAAGATACCAGACAGCTTAAGAAAATGGCTTGGCAGAAGGTAAATAACAGAAATGATAATTAACTGTCGAGATCGAAAGTTGTGGAGAGACATGATCACCTATGCTAGCAGGCTTGGTACTTGAGGATGATGATGATTCACTCTCTAGTTTTATTTCGTACCGTCCTCACCTACGTAGAGCTGTCATCATTCAATGCTTATTTACATACAAGTTTAATTTCATTTAGCCTTAATGTTAGCTTTACTATGGCTCGATTTCAATGCCTTTACCCCTTTTTCTCTTTCACGTTTATCTGGAAATATGCCCTCATAATTATCTTCTTTATGCCATTTATTGTTTTATATAACCGAAATATTGTATTTCTCCATTCTTTTATATTATTTATCAACCATATTTTTTTCTCTTCTTATTTTACGTTCCTATTAAATTAATTGTCATGGTTATTCTTTCTCGGTCTTTGGTATTTTGAGTATTATTCTCTGAAATACTTGCATTTGAAGGCAGTGGTGGATATTTATTTATAGTCCAAGTTTTTCGCCATACGTTGATGTGGGAAATATACAAATCAAAATCAATGTTTGTAATATTTTTGTTTCACAATATGTTTTTGTTAAGAAAATTCTACCTCAGGATGTCAGAGTGGAGCTTGTTTGCATGTTGGCGATATTAAAGCAGTGGCTGCGATCACCCCTAGCCTAACACTCTACTTAAAATCAGTTGAAAAGACCTTGTTCTAACACTCTACTTAAAATCAGTTGAAAAGACCTTGTTCTAACACTCCGTTTTTATTGTTACCCTTTTATCGCTTTCTTCCTTTTCAATCCTAGTTAGAATGTTCTTTTACTTTCTTTTATTTTCTCATTCTTTTTCTGTCCTTCAAATCTGTTCTCCCTTTTCTTATGTCTTTTCATTCACATCCTCCCATTTCTTTCGTTTTGTCATTCACTACTTCTATATTGTTTGCTTTCCTCCCTTCTCCTACATCTTCTTCATGCCTCTCCCATCTGTCACTACTCTTCTCTCATCTATTTTCTTTCCATATCTCCCATTCTCTACACCTCTTTCTCTCTTTCATTTCCTCTAACCCACTTTTTTTCGTCTCTTTTCACCCGCACTCCTTCTCGTGTTTCCAGTCCCCTTCCCACTCAACTCTCCTTCTGTCCTCACTTTCGTTTCTAAAACCGTTTTTCTCCTCTCCTTTTCCTTCGCCCCACTCCTATCTCTTTCTCCTGTTCTCTTCCTATTCAACACTCCTTCATCTCTCATTTTCTTTTCTTTTCTTAACCCGTTTTCCTTATTCTTCTTTTTCCCTACTCCACTATCTTTCTCCCGTTCTTTTCCCACTTCACTCTCCTTCTACCTTCCTCTCTTTCTCCCGTTCTTTTCCCACTTCACTCTCCTTCTACCTTCCTCTCTTTCTCCCGTTCTTTTCCCACTTCACTCTCCTTCTACCTTCCTCTCTTTCTCCCGTTCTTTTCCCACTTCACTCTCCTTCTACCTTCCTCTCTTTCTCCCGTTCTTTTCCCACTTCACTCTCCTTCTACCTTCCTCTCTTTCTCCCGTTCTTTTCCCACTTCACTCTCCTTCTACCTTCCTCTCTTTCTCCCGTTCTTTTCCCACTTCACTCTCCTTCTACCTTCCTCTCTTTCTCCCGTTCTTTTCCCACTTCACTCTCCTTCGACCTTCCTCTCTTTCTCCCGTTCTTTTCCCACTTCACTCTCCTTCTACCTTCCTCTCTTTCTCCCGTTCTTTTCCCACTTCACTCTCCTTCTACCTTCCTCTCTTTCTCCCGTTCTCTTCCCACTCCACTCTCCTTCTACCTTCCTCTCTTTCTCCCGTTCTCTTCCCACTCCACTCTCCTTCTACCTTCCTCTCTTTCTCCCGTTCTCTTCCCACTCCACTCTCCTTCTACCTTATACCTTCCTCTCTTTCCTCCCGTTATTCCTCTCCTTCAAAGGTAACACCCTCCTACCTCTCTACCTACAGCCTATTGACTTCACTGCACTTATCTCTCTTTCTGCATCTCTACCCTCACTAAACCTTCGTTCATCTCTCTATTTGCTTCTAACACACCTCTTTATATGCATTTCCATTGTGTTTGTTCAAACTCTTCATTTGCGTTTCTCACTACATTACATGTACGAGCCACAAATATTTACGGAACAATTCAACAACATTGCATCGGAAGAGAAGGAGTCCTAAAAATGATTACATTGAATGTCATAGGTCGTTTCTTGAAAAGTGGAAATGGGACTGTGCAAACCATGAAAGTGGGAATTGAGAGAGAGAGAGAGAGAGAGAGAGAGAGAGAGAGAGAGAGAGAGTGTGTGTGTGTGTTTGTGTGTCATGCGGTAGAGAAAGTTAATGAGTGTACGTGAGAGAGAGAGAGCAACACTAATCGAAGGGAAAGAAACTAGATTTTTAAAAAATAAAGAAAGAAAGAAAGAAAGAAAGAATGAATGAAAGAAAGAAAGAAAGAGAGAAAGAATGAAAGAAAGAAAGAAAGAGAGAGAAAGAAGGAGAGAAAGAAAGAAAGAAAGAAAGAAAGAAAGAAAGAAAGAAAGAAAGAAAGAAAGAAAGAAAGAAAGAAAGAAAGAAAGAAAGAAAGAAAGACAGACAGACAGACAGACAGACAGAAACATTTTTATGCCATCACAGTATCAAAGTTTAGCTGAGTGTTATTCTACTCTGCCTCTGGTATTGAACTGGCATGCTCTTATAGACTCTATCATTTAATGTTATCAGCCTACATGAGACTTTGTATGCCTCTGCCTTGTTTACCTCGTATTTTCCCTTTCAGAACGACACTCGGTTGGTCAATATCTCTTTATGTGTAATCAAAACGCTTTGTCTTGTTTGAACTTTCTTAGTTCTCAGCTACTCCTAAATTTAATTATTTCTTTCCTTCTTTCACTCATCCAAATGTCAATCCTTTTCCACATTACCAGGTTTTCACATTTTTTTTTCTTTCTGTTTTATTATTTAGTGCCCATGCCTTAATGCCTTCTTTTCATTAGAAAAAAAACACTTTTTTTTTTTAGTTTTAATTCTAATGTTATCTGTTTGATTTGAGCATATCCTTCATGTTAAAACACTTTTAAACTTTTCTATTCTTTTATTTATATGTCTCGCATTTTTCGTTATTTCTAATAACATGTTCAAGATTGTTATACTCTTAATCTCTCTATAGGTTCTTTCTCTTTATCTTCATACTGACCTGTAAGTATTTCTGTTTTATTTTCATAGTTTTAATCCTCTTAAATGTTATATCCAATCCGCACTCACAGTCTTTCTTGTTAATTTATTTAACTAGTATTTTTTTTTTATTCCTCAGAGCTTTCTGCCAGTAGTAGAGTGTTATCTGCCTCCATATCTTATAATTGCCAAATATCGACACATTTTATAAATTAAAAAGAAATAATTCTGGAAGATATGTCAGAGTAACGCAAACTCATGAATACAATAAGAAACAAGAAACAATTACAGTTATATGACATGTTATAAGATAAGAGAAAATAAAACAGTTAGTTGTCACACGGAGACAAGGCGCGTAACAGCAGCAGATCTGGAAGTTGTCAGTGACTCATAGCTGATGGCTTGCGCCAGGATCGGTGAACCAGAACCACCCATACCCTACTCCAACTCTTTGCGCTGTCTCTAGAAACAAACTCATCATCATCATGGAGTGCCGTCTCCGCATTGAATGTTGGCTACCATGGAGCGCCATTCCACTCTGTCTCTTGCTTTGATGGTGCAGATTGTCATAGGTTGACTTGTCCATCTTTTGATGTTACTCGTCCATGTTAGTCTTGGTCTGCCTCTGCCCCTTTTACCTTGTATTTTCCCTTCCAATATTACTTTTATTAGGCTGTTGTGAAGTCGGATGTGTTGGGCCGAAAGGCGCAAATATCACAGTTATTCTGTAAACAACAACACAACGCAGACACGCCTACTTAACGTCCTTTTAAGTGCGGATGATGACGAGGTACACTCCTTAAGTCATCGGGCGAACGCAAGCAAGCATTAGACTGTTGTGTTTGTTAACATGCCCTAAAAATTTCATTTGTCTTGTTCTAATTGTGTTTAGTAGTTCTCTTTTCATTTTTAGTTGTTTTAAAACTTCATCGTTTGTTTTCTTCCCATCCAATCCTACCTATTCTTCTATAGATTCACATTTCAAAAGCTTCAATTTTCTGTTCAATAAAAATACTAACCAGTCCAATCTGGCCAAGCCAGTATGTATCGAAAAGGGAAGGTAACTCGGTATTCAAAAATTACCTCGCAGAAATCAATGCGTTGGCCAGAAAAGCGCAAATATCACAGTTCTACTGCAAACTACAACACAACGTATCTGCGCCCGCTTAACGTCCTTGTAAGGACGGATGACGAAGAGGACTGTCAATTCCTTTTGACCCATCGGGTCAAAGTCAGAAAGAGAGAGAGAGAGAGAGAGAGAGAGAAAGAGGGAGGGAGTCGTGCCACGGACAAATGGAGTCAAGGAAGACAAGAAGTAGACCAAGAGAGAAATATATTACGAGGTTATGGAGAAGTCACAATGAACAAGAGCGATTGAACTAATAAAAACTCACATAGAAGAAAATGCAGAAGCGTGATCGCCAATATCAGACAGTGTGGCACTTGAACTGGACCATGGCTCTGAAACATGTTTCTCTTTCAGAAATTAAAAATAAAACACTCAATGAAAACTTTACTCAAATCATCACTAGTAATGAGATCATATATCTTCTTCCTCTTCTTTTCTCTTTCACTGATACCTAAAAGGTGTCGTGGTTTATACCCTTTGTCGTTCTTGTGCTGCTCGAATTGTCTGAATTAGTGATTTTCCTTTGTTGTTACATGTCTCTGGCACTGCATCTACCCACCTTCTTCTGGGTCTTCCTCTTGGTCTTTTTCCATGCATTCTCGAGAAGAACGCCCTTGATGGTGATTGGTGAGGATTCATTCTGACCAGGTGACCAAACCATTTAAGTTGTTGTTATATATATTCTTGGCAGGGTTTTGTTCCTACTATTTTTCTTATGGTTTCATTTGGTATTCTATCTCTTCTTGTGTTGTTTGTTACTTTTCTCAAGCAACGCTTCTCACATGTATTGATCTTTCTTAAATGTGATTTAGAAAGGGTCCATGTTTGACTTTCGTAGCATAAAGTTGGTATGAAGATGCTATTTATCATTTGTTGTTTAACTGGCATAGAAATGGTTGGATGTCTTAGCAATGGTGAAAGCTGGTATTAAGAGATGAGATCAAGTATATTGTCCTCAATTCTACTTAAGTAACACGAAATGAGACAAGTATTTAATAAGCAACACCGTCATACACAAAGTTTCATGTAGGTTTGTTATTTAAAGTGTTTATCTAGATGTTTATATGATGAACCAGATTTCTGCTTCTATATTCATAAAAAAATAAATAAGACAAAGAAATTGTTTATGTGCAATATTGAAAGTGTTGAATAAACTATGCAACCAGTTATCCCATTTTTGTGGTTTGCCGGGGAAGGATTGGGGAATTAGGGGGAAAAAGGGGGGGGGGGGTAGTTGGGATGAGAACAGAGGTTCCGTACAGCTCTTTCTCTCGGGCAGGTTTTCATCACCCCTTTGAAAATATTTGTTACGCCTAATTATCATCCAAGAAACCGCGCTAACCTCAGTGGTTAGTGAACTGCCCTACCAAGGAGAGTTTGATCCCGATCAGCAACTAAAGTTTTATGATTCCATTTTTCTGAATTTCTTGGAAGATAGATGGAAATACGTTAACTGTGCAATTGTATAGCAAGGTACCGATCGATTGATAATTGTTAAATAGTGTATTTTAGTCTGGATGTCTCGTAGAAATAGTGTATTTTAGACTGGATGTCTCGTAGAAATAGTGTATTTAAGACTGGATGTCTCGTAGAAATAGTGTATTTTAGACTGGATGTCTCGTAGAAATAGTGTATTTTAGACTGGATGTCTCGTAGAAATAGTGTATTTAAGACTGGATGTCTCGTAGAAATAGTGTATTTTAGACTGGATGTCTCGTAGAAATAGTGTATTTTAGACTTGATGTCTCGTAGAAATAGTGTATTTTAGACTGGATGTCTCGCAGAAATAGTGTATTTTAGACTTGATGTCTCGTAGAAATAGTGTATTTTAGACTGGATGTCTCGTAGAAATAGTGTATTTTAGACTGGATCTCACATAGAGATAGTGTATTTTACTTAGACGGATGTCTCGCAGAGATAGTGTATTTTACTTAGACGGATGTCTCGCAGAGATAGTATATTTTAGACTGCATGTCTCGCAGAGATAGTGTATTTTACTTAGACGGATGTCTCGCAGAGATAGTATATTTTAGACTGCATGTCTCGCAGAGATAGTGTATTTTAGACTGCATGTCTCGCAGATAGTGTATTTTAGACTGGATGTCTCGTAGAGATGACAGTTTCTACAAATCTATTTCAACTCGTGCGGTCTCTGTATGCAAACATGTATCACTAAAGTTTGACGCCAATGGTCGAGTATTTGCCAGAGTGGAATAACAGTTTTGAATCATATACATCGAGTTGGGAACCAGTAAACAAACAATACGTACCAACACGCGAAATAAAGAAATCATTTTTATTTTTAAAAGAAGAGTTACAGGAACAAGGCATAATTTTTATGTAACTGCCGTGTTAGCCGTAGGTATGCATATCAGGGGACATGTGGAGACGTGTAAATGAAGTTAAACTAGGTTAAGTGTTGGCATGCTCCCTATATTATTAGTATCTCCCACTTAACTCTTCTCTGTTTGTTTACTTGATCGAATGATTTTTGCTTGATCTATGAAAGCTAAGTTTAGATTCTTATTTTGTTCTAGTGTATTTTCTTCTAGTTACTTTAGAGTGAATACTTCCTCAGTACATTCTCTTTTTGGGAGCCGCCATAGCTCAGTGGTTAGTGAACTGGACTACAAATGACAAGGGGTAGGGTTCGATCCCAACCGACGGCTTCCGGGTTCACCCAGCCTTAAATGGGTACCGGATTTTTTCTGGGAAAGTAAAGCAGCACGGGCGTAATACCGACCACATTGCCCCAAAAATCATGTGCTGAAGGTCTGTAAAATATAGGGTCACTAACACTATATTTCACTATACGCAACTTGGCGTGACGGGGGTACTTTACTTTTACTTTTTTTTTACATTCTCTTTTTCACCAACAGCCCTTTTAAGAGTCTCTGATCTGTATTTCTGTGATTGGTCTTTTTTTTAATTTTTTTTTTTAATATGCAATTTTTGACGTATAACTTTCCTACATGGTTGAGGTATTGGTTTATTAAGTGATTGGTGATGGTAATAATGATCGTGGTGTCTGTAATCTTGTTCATCCTTTTTGTTTCCTACGTCAATTACTTATATACTATATATACTATGGAAGCCACGATAGCTCAGTGGTTAGAAAACTAAACTACAAAGACGAGAGGTCGGGTTCGATTCTGATCGACGGCTTCTAGGGTCACTCAGCTTTAAATGAGTATTGGATTTTTTTTTTCTGGCAAAGTAAAACGGCACGGGTGTAATACCGACCATACCCCCAAAAATCATGTGCCGAAGGTCCATCAAAATTATGATCACTAACACCATATTCCCTATTCGCCACTTGACGTGACGGGGGTCTATACTTTATATAAACTATACTATATTTCATAGTTGTTTGATTTCATCATAAAGTAGTGTTTCAGTTTTAACCTTGCAATTGTCAGGTATATTTTAACGAAGATGTTCGGAGCCCACTACATTCCTTTCATTATTAAAGTTGATATTTCATGGATGTGGTTCCCATTTGTGACATAGGTACAAAAAGTTTTTTTTTTTTTTTTTTGTGGGGGGGGGGGGGGGGGGGGAAGTTAAATACTTAAGTGTGGATAATATTTTAATTGCCAATGCTCTTTAAAAAAAACAAAGATCAAACATTGTAAATGTTGAGAGTTTCGGGAGATGCAATTTTCAATTTTTAACGACAACTTTTATTTTAATTTTAAAATACAGCTTCTTCTAATCACTTTGAACGTTCAACAGAAGAAGTTTGCTTATTTTACCAGGATTTGGGACTTCCGGTCAAAATGGCGGAAAGGTGGGAGGGACTATTATGGATCAGTCTTAAAAGTGTTCCTTGTTGCAGTTTCCTCAGATTCCAAGTTTGGCTTGATACCGCAGCTACTGAGTTTAGTACTCTGTGAAAACCGTGAGTTGTATTTTTTCATCCGGATCGTGTTTCGATATTCCGATTGCTTACGATAACTGTTGATATCGTAGGACGAAGGATCTGGGGTTAATCAAGATGTATTTTATCGCCCTTGTTATTTGGAGTTGTTGTGGACTTCATAATGAAGAGATGCTGCACTAGTAATAAAGGCATCGAATGGATACAATGAGACCATTTGAAGGACCTCGACTTTGCTGATGACATAGTTCTCATCAGTAGTCAGATAAAAACGATGCATGAAAACACAAATAAACTATCATCAATAGCCAGCAAAATTGGGCTTGAGTTCAATCATGAAAAGACTAAAGTCATGAAAAGCTTAATTCCAACAGATGACAAAATATACATGGAAAACAAACCAGTGGAAGAGGTCACTCACTTTATCTATCTTGGAAGTCACATTGATCGAGAAGGGGATACAAGCAAAGAAATTAGAATCAGAATAGCTAAAGCAGCAATGTCTTTCAGAAGCCTTGAAAAGTTGTGGAAATCAAAACTCATCAGCACAAACACAAAACTTAGGCTATTCAAATCAAATGTACTAAGAACCCTCACGTATGCGCGTGAAAGCTGGAAATCAACAAGAGATATAGAAACAAAGGTGAACGCATTCGACAATAAATGTCTAAGGAAAATACTTGGTATAGCATGGAACGAATTCAAAACAAACGAGGAAATTAGAGAAATCGCCTATCAACCACTAATATCTTCAGTAATAAAGAAAATACGATGGTCATATGTTGGACATGTGATGAGAAGAGATAATAACCGAATAGCAAAGCAAGCCCTCATGTGGGAAACAACAGGTATGTGAAAAAGCGGAAGACCCTGAGAAGAACATTAATGAGAGAGGCAAGAGCAGCAGGAATCGGCTCCCTCGTTGAGATAGAGCTGCTTGCACAGAACAGAGACAAATGGCGAGATTTGATAAAATATCTTTAAAAGAAGTGAAAACTGCTAGAACAAAAATTCAGATAAGAGAGGGAGTATCTTGGTCTACGCCCTATGGTCCGGCTAAAGCTCGAAAGGTCAATAGATAGATGACGCAGGACAGTTCAACTACGTTTACTTTCGGTGCCGCTTGGTCTTATGTCTTTTGGCGTGTGTTGTAGCTGCTATGATGGGGACAGCAGCTGTTTTTCGTAGTTTGAATCCTTCAATGAGATGAGTTTAATTCGGATGATTTCATTGGCACGGGCGATTGAGCAATTATGGATTTTAATTCGTTTGCAGCGATACCGGGGCCTTCGGCTAATCTTAACCATAACCTTCCTATAAAAAAGATACAAATGAATAAATCAATTAAAGTGTCAATGATAAGCAGCCGTGATTTATCTATCAATCTATTTATCTATCTATCTATCTTTCGTTCGCCTGAAGTATTGTCTATATCTGCAATGTCGTTTCCTGTATAAATTTTACTGTCTTTTGTAATTCTTGCAGTGGGCCATATAGTTTTGTCTGTAGTGTTGTATCTATGGGCCAATGGATTTTCCTCAGTCTACTATATTCAGTGCAGTCTTGAAGTATGTGTTCGGCAAGCTGGGGCGCCTGTCCACTTGTACAAGTAGATGAGGTGCCGAGCTTGAATTTTGTATACATGTGACTATGGAGTCGATTGTGTCCTGTTCTGAGGTGTATAATGATAACTTGTTCATATCTATTCATATTATGAAAGGCATCCTGATTTGGGGCTTGTGGTCCTCTGATTGATTTGATAATCTGACCGTGATTTATAAGAATGCATCCCCTGAGAAAGGTGTATTTATGTACGTCAAGTCTTATTCCAAACACGGCGAAGTAAGAAAATTGGTGGCTTTCTTTATCAGTAAGCAGGACAGGTTTATATAGACCAATGTTCTATACAGCGCACTCGTAACGATAACATCATCACGACCATTTGTAAATGTTGTCAAGGAACGAGCAGCAGGTGAGGTGATTAACGACTCTGGGAGGCAATTTGACACCCCCCCCCTCCACCCCCCCACTAGTGTCACCACTATATTGCTTAACTTGGGCTTTTCCGAGGGTTTAAAATCGCTGAAGTGAGGATTCTAACCCTCTGTTCAGACCACAGATCTTGTCTGTTGGGACCAATCAGCTGTTTTCTTTCTCCTACCTGGGAATCAGACAGCGTTCAGGTAGGGTCACTACTAGGTCAGTGTGTAATTAACGCTGCACTGAAACATATTGTATAACATTGTCCTGTTTGTTTCCTGCTTTAATACATCTTTTTAACAAAAATTATTTCGCCGACGTGACCGTTGAAACATGCATGCATTTTTAATCCTACTATAAATTAGTTCTGTTATTTCCCATATTTCTCTGTTTGTTTCTTTCTTTCTCTCGCGCGCGCTCTCTCTCACACAATGCTGCTAATTCAACACTTACATTACCTCAACTCATCTGCTATCCTCACAGCCAGCATCCACATTACCTCTCTCTCTCTCTCTCTCTCTTTCTCTCTCTCTCTCTCTCTCTCTCTCTCTCTCTCTTACATTACATAAATTCACATGTTTTCGTCCCAACAAACAAACACATTACCAATCTTTCCTGCAGCTGATACCTTCCCCAACTCAGTAAGTCAGGTACCCATTTTTAACAGGCCAGCCCGAGAGCGCCAGGCTGTGGAGTTTGAACCATATTCACATTATCAACAAGTAGAGCTCTAACTAGCAAGCTACTGACGCCTCGTGATTTCTCTCTGTTCCTATAATGAAGTCACTATTGCCATACGAGGCTAGCTTTACTTATGTAACACGACCCCTTTCATTCTAATCACGCAGCGTCATCCTGTTATTTCCAAGCATTGCAGATACATGATTTGAGTAAAATAAACATAAAATTGTATCTAGCAGTTAAATTAGTAGAGAAGCTAGACAAACAACGATGTTTCGATATAAGCCTTCGTCAGATACACATACAAAAACATATGCATAGATCAACACGACAGACAAGTGCAAATTTATGTTTATTTAACATGTTCTCTGCAGCTCTACTAGTCCCCGCATAGTATTTAATATTTTATATATTCTATATGTGTGCTTATATCTCCATGATATGAGCACCATTAACTTTCTCTATACTCTACGTTAACAGTATAATTTCTAAATAACTGTATAATTTCTAAATAACTGTATAATTTCTAAATAACTGTATAATTTCAAAACCAGTTTCTCAACTGTATTTCCTACAGTTAGCTAATTGTGAACGCCTTCAGTAAATCAATTTATAAAATTCGATGCATGTTCACAAAAACATAATAAAATCGCATATAAAATGTAAAGAAACAGATTGCCACAAAAACGAGGTATAATTTGTCCAGGATTAAATGACCTTATTTGAACAGAACAAAAACATTTTTTTTTAAATTAAAAAAAAAGCTCCTTAAACATGTCAAAACAAAATGCCCATAAATACTAGAATTATGTTTTTATTTGCACCAAAAAACAAAAAAATTGAAGCTGCAATAAAGTATAAAAACATATTTCCATACTGTACATTTATGTAAAATTACCTATCTATACATACATGCATGCCGTAAAATATATGTTTAGTGCGCATGTACATCTTTCAACAAATAATGCGACTTGTATGCCAGTTTGGACATTTGGCTGCCAAACAAGCGTTGCCAAATTCAATATCATAAGTATGACGTGAATAGACAAGTCAATGGTCTTTTTTTCCCCAGATTGGAGGTATTGTATTTTCTTTTTATTCGTGAAACCGAGACGATGACGTAAAAATATGGTAGGAAGGAGAAAATATAGATAATTATTACAAGGAAAACCAGTTATGGTGCTTCTGCCTGTTTTGAAAACTAACAATTACCTGCCAGAATGTATGACGCAAATCCTATGAACTTCATCATTGTATTCAGTTTTGTGTTTGTTCCAAATATAATTTGTTGAAAGATTTTAAACTGCAACACCCACTTCTACATCCCCCATCTAACTATAAAAACGTCATTTATTTTTTTAAATATAGGTTTATATTCTGAAAACAACTAATAGCCAATGTTCACCGGTTTTTTTTTTTTTGTTTTTTTTTTTTACTTACGTTCGCTCAAACATGGCGTGTATGTTTACATCTTCTTTCCTTTCTCATTTACAGTTCAGGGTGGATGGGAGATATAGTTTGAGGTGTTTTGCTTTTTTTTTTTTATTCTCATCTGTTGTTATGTTTCCTCATCATCATCATGTACCGTACCGGTTGGCGTTGGCGATCATGTCCTTCCACAATCTTCTATCCACAGTGCATCGTATGAGTTCTGTTGCTGACTGTTTTCCATGCCATGACACCAAGCTATCCAGTATTTTCTCTCTTTGTTGTCCGCGATCTCTCTTTCCTTTTATTTTGCCAGTTGTAACCAAGTATTCCAACTTTCCTCTTCTCATGATGTGCCCAAAAAATGTTGATTGCTTCTTTCTGATGTATTTTAAGAGCTCCCTTTTTGTGTTGGCCTCTTTGATAACTTTTTCATTGGTCTTTTTAGCTGTCCAGGGAACTTTCAACATTCTTCTGAGAAATCCCATATCTGTGGCCTCTAATCGTCTTTTCATATGTTTCCTAGTATTTCTAATATTCCATCAATCCATCTTTTTCATGATCTACCCTTGCGTGTGGTATTCTCATAGCGTTTATTGAAGGCTCGTTGTGTGGTGTTTTGATCGTTATGCCTTATCACGTGGACAAACCATTGTTATTTCTGTATGTATTGTATGGCGAGGATTACTCCTAGCTTTTTTTTGTTTATAATGAGTTCTTCTTTTCTGACCTTATCCCACATTGGCTGATTCCTGTCATTCGTCAAACACATTTCATCTTGGTAAAGGTTATTTTTATTCTGTTATTGAACCTAGGGTCAAGGTCTGACATGGAAAACACAAGGTTGGGATGAAGATTGTGTTGTAGAGTGTCCGTATTGCCTCTAGTGTTGTTTCCTTGTTGGAGGTCTGTCCTATGAAATTACCAGCATCTTGAGTACATGTTCACCAAACTAAAAATAGGAACTACCAGCCAATGCCACTGTACCCTGGATGACATGACAACAAAACATGTTCTAGAGGATTGCCGCCAGTACACATACCTGAGGAGGACAATGTGGTCCACACCCACCTCCCTGGAAGAGAAGCTGCCTTCATGAGAGAGTCTGGAGTCCTAGTCTGAATTAGCCATGATCGCAGAAGAAGAGGAAGCAGAGTCTCATAGATATAGCATGTAAATAATTCTCTTCACATCTTAAGGTAGGGAGTCTCGATAGCTCAGTGGTTAGTGAACTGGACTACAAAGGACAAGAGGTAGGGTTCGATCCCAATCGACGGCTTCCGGGTTCACCCAGCCTTTAATGAGTACCGGATTTTTTTCTGGGAAAGTAAAGCGGCACGGGCGTAATACCGACCACATTACCCCAAAAATCATGTGCCGAAGGTCTGTAAAATTTATGGTCACTAACACCATATTCCCTATACGCCACTTGGCGTGACGGGGGTACTTTACTTTCATTTTTTTATTTATTATATGTTAGGTATTATATGTTTGTTAGGTATCATATGTTAAGTAATATATGTTAATTATTATGTATTAGGTATTATATGTTAGGTATTATATGTTAGGTATTATATGTTAGGTATTATACGTTAAGGTTATATGCAAACCACATGAAAACATCATAGTTCTAGGGGATCTTAACGCAAAAGTAGGAAAGGAAAAAGTTGAGGAAGTAGTTAGTCATTTTGGCTTAGGCGAGAGGAATTAAAGAGGTGAGAAACTTATTGACTGGGCAAGAACACACAACGTGATGATAGGAAACCCCTGGTTTGAGCAACATCCAAGACGTCTGTGGACACGGAAAAGCCCAGGAGACAACGCACGTAATCAAATTGATTACATAATGATAAGCAATAGATTTAGAAACAGTCTGGTGTGTGTGAAAACTAGACCAGGAGCAGATTGCAATAATCATCATGTACCAGTTGTGGGAAAGCTTAGAGTAAAATTAAAAGCAACAAAACGAGCCTCAGTTAACATCAAGTTAAATTTAGATTTACTCAAATCAGACAAGAAGCTGCAAGACAAATATAACATCACAATTCAGAACCGGTACAATGCAATAGAGTAGATACAATGCATTGATGAACAGTGGGAAATGCTAAAAGAGTCAATGCAACAAACATCAAAAGAGTTCGTACCACCAGTGAGGACACATGCAAGAAGGAAATGGACGACAGATGAAATTTTGCAGCTTATGGATACAAGAAGAAGAAATAAAGAAAATAAAGATTAGTATATGAGATTAAATATAGAAATTGTAATAAAATGCAATGAAGCAAAAGAAGCATGGCTAAAACAGAGATGAAAAAAGATTTAAATTTAACAAAAGGGAGATGCCAAAACTATGTACAAACAAATTAAAGAATTAACAGGAAGAAAAACGCAATCAAAAACTGGATGTTTAAGATCAAAGGAAGGAGAATTGTTGATTGAATAAGATAGCACGAGGGAACGATGGACAGAATACATTAAAGACCTTAATAATGATGAACAATCAGAAGTAAATTTTAAGGATAATATGGAAGGACCAGAAATACTCAAAGAAATAGAAGACACCTTGCGCAATATGAAAGCAGGAAAAGCTCCTGGAGCAGATAATATAACTAAAGAAGAGATTGGAGCCATGGATGATTTTAGAATAGAAATAATAACAAAAATATTGAATGATATCTACAACAGCGGATATATACCAGATGACATGCTCAAATCAATATTCATAGCCCTACCAAAGAAATCGGGTGCGATTGAATGCGATGATCATCGCACAATAAGCCTTATGAGTCATATGACTAAGATATTACTAAGAATCATCATGCGAAGAGTGCGAAACAAAATCAGTCCAGAAATTAGCAATGAACAGTGTGGTTTTGTTAGAGATAAAGGCACAAGCAATGCCATATACATTATAAGACCTTTAGTAGAAAGAGCCATAGAAATGAAAACAGATCTATACCTATGTTTCATAGATTATACCAAAGCATTTGACAAAGGAAAGCACCAAGAAATAATCAACATTTTAGAAAGCATAAACGTAGACAGCAAAGATCTAAGATTAATAAAAAACATGTACTGGCAACAAACAGCGGTCATAAGAACTGGAAACCAATTGGGAATGTTTCAATAAAAAAAACATGGTCAATGTTGTGTGCTGTCACCAGATATGTTTAATATTTATAGTGAGATTATTTTAAGATCCATAAGGGGCATGCCTGGAATAATAATCGAAGGTATGCTGATAATACAGTTTTAATGGCTAAGAGTGAAAATGAGTTACAAGAAATGTTGGACATTATAGTGAAAAAAAGCAAAAATAAAGGACTCAGCCTTAATAGCAAAAAGACAGAGGTAATGGTAACAACAAAGAAAAAAACATCACCTCAGTGTAAAATAAAGACAAGTGGAACAATATTAAAACAGATAAATGAATTTAAATATTTGCGAACTTTGTTAACCTCAGACGGAAGATGTACAACAGAGGTGAGATGCAGAATGGCTCAAGCAAAAGCAGCTTTCCAAAAAATGAGGAAGATACTATGCAATCCATTTTTGACAATAGAAACAAGAGAAAGAGTTCTTAAATGTTATGTAGAGCCAGTCTTAACATATAGATGCGAATCATGGACAATAGACAACGAAACAATCATCGTTTTGTGGCCATGTAATGAGAAGAGAACAACTTGAATATATTGTAACAACTGGAAACATTGAGGGACGAAGAGATAGAGGGAAGCAAAGAGAAAAAATAGCAGACAGCTTAAGAGAATGGCTTGGCAAAAGGTCAACAACAGAAATGATAAATAACTGTCGTGATAGAAAGTTGTGGAGAGACATGATCACCTACGCCAGCAGGCTTGTTACTTGATGATGATGATGATATGTTAGGTATTATAAAGCGTCCCATTTTCCTAGCCAAATCTTGTATCCATGTAAGAATTGGTGAACCTGAGAGGCTCAAGGCCAATCAGGATCGAGCCTGAATTCTCTTTAGCAGATCAGTTCATTAACTGCTGAGCTACTGCCACACTCTCTATGCTAAATTAATTACCTCTTAAAGTTGAAGAATGTCCAAGAACCCGCAATGTCGCAAGGGAGAGAAGTATTAAACGTTACAGTTCAAGGCCAGTGCAACAACCTGGAATAGAGCATCGATTAAGTGGGAGTGACAACCTTCAATGAGGGCTCGGTGTGTGCACAAAAGCCAGCTACTTGAACCATCAATGCACACAATCCATCAGTTGAAGATAGTGTGGCACTAGAAGCGCTGGATGCCAACAACCAACCTGCTGCTCCCTGTTATAACAGATTTATTTTTTTTTTATACTGTTAAAACATTTGTCTGACGTTTCTTAATTGCAACTAAATAAATCATTCACAACTTAACACACCCCCCTACCCCAACCAATTTTTCCTCCCTTCTCCATCCGCTACAAAAGGCCTCGACCTTCGAGGTCACGACCTACATGTTTGATACTACGAATCTAAGTGCGCCATCTTTAATTAAATCTGAATCTAATCAAATATAATATCATGAGCATGGCTCTTCCTGTTGTTGTGTTCATGGCTCAAAACCTCGATTAAAGGTCTTCAGTAGAAATCTTGACACAAGAGAGATCGTGGCACGGTCAACACTACCTGACGCACATTTCTTCTACTCCTTTCTGAGACACACAAAACGTTAACAGATCAACAAAGAAGACAGGCTGCAATTGCCCCTGAAATAAACTCCTCACCAGCAGCAACTATAACGTATCCATAAATGGGTTATCAATTGTTTCGCACGCACAGAACGGAACCAACAAGAGAATAGGATGAATGGTCTTCATCATCGTTATCATCATGTGCCATACCGGCTGGTGTAGGCGATCATGTCCTCCTTCCACAATCTTCTATCTACAATAAAAAAATAAAAAAAAGTAAAGTACCCACGTCACGCCAAGTGGCGGCGTATAGGGAATATAGTGTTAGTGACCATAAATTTTACAGACCTTCGGCACATAATTTTTGGGTAATGTGGTCGGTATTACGCCTGTGCCGCTTTACTTTCCCAGAAAAAAATCCGGTTCCCATTTAAGGCTGGATGAACCTGGAAGCCATCGGTTGGGATCGAACCCTACCCCTTGTCCTTTGTAGTCTAGTTCACTAACCAATGAGCTATCACGACTCCCTCTATCTACAGTGTATCGCGACAATTCTGTTGTTGACTGTTTTCCATGCCATGACACCAAGCTATCCAGTATTTTCTCTCTTTGTCGTTCGCGATATCTCTTCCCTTTTATTTTGCCAGTTGTAACCAAATATTTCAACTTTCCTCTTCTCACGATGTGCCGAAAGAAGTTGATTGTTTCTTTCTTATATTTTTTAAAAGCTCCCTTTTTGTGTTGGCCTCTTTGAGAATTTCCTCATTGATCTTTTTAGCTGTCCATGGAACTTTCAACATTCTTCTGAGAAATCCCATCTCTGTGGCCTCTAATCGTCTTTTCATTTGTTTGTCTACTGTCGATGATTCGCTTCCATAGGTCAGAATTGGTTCTATATAACACCGATGAATCCTCTTTCTCACTTCTATTGACATAGATTTGTTGCATAATATATTTTTCATTTTCTGAAATGCTTTTTTGGCCTGAGCTATTCTGCTTTTTATTTCTGTGGTGCATCTTCCATCGAAAATTATTATTGTGCCCAAGTATTTGACACGTTGCACTTGTTTCAGATTTATCTCGTTTATTTTTATGCTGCATGATGGTGATTGTTTCTTTGATATAACCATTACTTCTGTTTTCTTACTATTCAGACTGAGACCTTTCTTGTTGCTTTCTTTTACTTTTATGTCCATCATCTCTTGTAGTTCATTCTATGCACTGTGCAATTTAAAAAAAAAAAAAACTGTGCCATTCGTATATCGCAAATTGTTTTTGTTGTGACAGTTGACTTCAATTCCTTTTATATCTACTATTGGTCTCAAAATATTTTCTCTGTAAAGTGAAAACAAATCCTGTGACAGAAGGCAACCTTGTCTGGCTCCTTGTTTTATACATTGGAACTCTTCTGTTCGGTTGTTAATTTTTATAGCTGCTGTTTGTTGTCAGCGCGTGTTTTTTTTATAATTCTCAGTTTCTTGTCATCAAATTTTAATTCCTCTCACATATTGATTATTTCCACATGCTTTACTTTGTCAAATGCTTGTGTGTAGTCTGTAAAGTGGTCTTCAACACCCGTGATAGACGAACAACAGAAATGGCTATCATTTATAGTAAAGTATCCAATAATAGTTAAATCGTTGTTATGATTAAACTCGAGGATCTAGCGTGTGAACATAAAAGGATAATCATTTTGGGGCAACTTCAAGAAGTCAACAATTCAAGAGGTTTGTCAGAAACTAAAGAAATGCAGCATGCAGGTTTGCTAGCCAATTACCAGATCATAGATAAGAACAAGTAGTAATTTTAAGAAACGGGCATAGGCCCTAGCAGACTGATGTGTCAGCATTTCAAAACCCTGATGATAAGAAGTGCTGATGAATATGACTCTTGTACAGTCAAAATGACTGTTAAATATTTGCTACAAAGGTGTCCAACAAATAAATACCAGAGAAGGTACTTCTGGCCATTAACAGTACCATACTTGACCAAACTGTCTAGAAATGCAATCAGCTTTTAGTTGACCAATGATTTGTTTTAATCTATTAATAGCGATGTCTATAAGAAAAAATAACCACTGGCAAAACGAAATCTATTAAACGCGAGAAGTTCAACATTTGACATTTGAGAGATAAGATCAAAAGTTAAGAGTTGCGATAAAAGATTTGAATAATTCCTGCTATTTAGTTCATAAAGAAATGACACATAAAATGGTATGGCCACATGATATGAGGGAGCTGCGATAGCTCAGTGGTTAGTGAACTGGACTACAAAGGACAAGAGGTAGGGTTCGATCCCAACCGACGGGCACCGGTTCACCCAGCCTTTAATGGGAACCGGATTTTTTCTGGGAAAGTAAAGAGGCACGGGCGTAATACCGACCACATTACCCTAAAAATCATGTGCTGAAGGTCTGTAAAAAGTATGGTAACTAACACCATATTCCCTATACGCCACTTGGCGTGACGGGGGCACTTTACTTTTTTTTTGACATGATATGACAAAAAGATCAAAATACAACTCAACTAGCCTTCAACAAACGCTACGAGAACACCCGACTCAAGAGTCTACCATGAAAAAGATGGATTGATAAAATATTAGAAACATTAAAAAATTATAATATTTATTTTGATAGCAGGAGAGACCAATAGAAAAGTGAAAGATCGCAAACTTTATCTCCACCCGACTCAAAAAAAAGGGCAAATGTAGTAGGAAAATGTACGTAAATATAATAAGATCCTCAAGACATTAGAGGTTTGAACTTTAGCAAAGGCAGTTACTTACGATTTGCACCTGTCAATGGTAAGTTTAAACAATTTGAACTAAGGATAACACTACCGACGTCCGTCTCCGATATGATTAGACAATCGATTGGACCAACCTTGAGGTAAGAATGACTGAGGACAAAAAAAAAAAACAATGCTCCATATTAGGTTTAAACCCTGATGTTTTTAACAACAGCAGACAACACAACTTTAACGTCGCTTCTTTCTTCGCGAGAGAATTTACAAATTTTAACTTCACCGCAGCCTTTGGAGGTGGTAGACGTCACCGTTCCGTTATTACCTCCCATATCTCTGTCAGATAAAGGCGCCACCGTTCCGTTATTACCTCCCATATCTCTGTCAGATGAAGGCGCCACCGTTCCGTTATTACCTCCCATATCTCTGTCAGATGAAGGCGTCACCGTTCCGTTATTACCTCCCATATCTCTGTCAGATGAAGGCGTCACCGTTCCGTTATTACCTCCCATATCTCTGTCAGTTGAAGGCGTCACCGTTCCGTTATTACCTCCCATATCTCTGTCAGATGAAGGCGTCACCGTTCCGTTATTATAGTTTGTTTCAGATTGTTTGCCTCCCTAATTCCAGTAATATCTCGAAAACCGTCTGATAGAATACCATGATTTTTTGCATGCGACCTTAGATTTTCAATGACGTAACGAATTTATCATTTAAATTATCGTATGTGTTACCGTTTCCTCAAAGCGGCAACTTCCTTTGATCTCCTTCATATTTGTATTTATTTTGACACAAAAAACAGAATGTACGGTAAATGAAGATCTTTTACACTTTTTAGAGGAAAAGGCGTAACTTTTATTTTTATATAAGGGGCATTATTACTTTATAATAAGAGAGTAAGTAAGTAAGTGTTCCTGTCATGCCTGAAGGTGTATAGGGGAATAAACCGCCACAATTGCACTTTTTCACAACATGCTACCCATTTGGATTGGGCTCTTTAATTATACAACTAATATTGAATCAAATCAAAATAGGCCGAACATTCACCGAATAGAAATTATTTATTTTAAGAACACAGAATACATCGTCAACTCACTAAAAAAACAGTTCCTGAAGTGGTCCGTATCCAGAGTTTCCAACTCCAACAAAGTCACTTCAGTAAGTTCAAACAAATGAGTTTTATTCAGAATCTGCCGAATCTAATAGACGTATTACCATTTTGGTTGAATAACCCACAGACCATCGTTTCTCCAATACTTATCTTCCTCAACCATAACATGGTCTTTACAACTAGCCCAATAATCTTTGTCTATGTTTGAAATAGCAACATTGGTAAGCTCTTTAACATCAGATAATTTGAAAGTTTTATTTTCGGATGCTACTTGCCCTTTGATCTTTGCCCAAACTAATTCAATAGGATTTAGGTGTGAGTGATATGGAGGCAGCCTCAAACATCTATGACCATGTTCTTCAATTAATTTATCTATTTGAAATATCTTTGGCCGTTGTATCTGTTTTACAAGTGAAAGTAATTCAGGCTTGAGATACATATCGTTAAATGGTATTTGTTCCCTTGTCAGCCATGTCTTTATTTCAGCTTTAGTGCTTGATGATGTTGGAACTTTATCTTCTTGTGCCACTTGTTATGGTAAGATGCATTATCCATGATCAAACAAGATGGTCGATCTAATAAAGGCAAAAGAGTGTCTTTAATCCAATCTCTGAACATATGACTGTTCATCTCTGAATGATAATCCTGGTTATCAGTTGACTTTGCAATAAAAACAAGTTCAGCATTCTCCACCAGGCCATTATTTTTGCTCCCAGCATGTGCCACTATAAGGCGCTTTCCTTTGCTGCTAGGTACATACCTTTAATAGTCCCATCTAATGACTGCCATTCTTTTCATTTGTGTGGTGGGCATTAATCCATGTTTCGTCCAAGTACACAATGTCATAATCTTCATTACGCATTTGTCTAACTTCACGTAAATATTTGCTTCTTGCAGCTACTAAATGAGGTTTCTCGCAAATGATGTTTCTTCCACAAGAATATTTTCTAAAAGTGAAGCCTAAACTCCGCACACTTCTCCATAGTGTAGTTTTTGATACATCAATACTGGTGTTCTTTTTAGCCAAATCTTAAGTTTCCTTATGGTAACTTCTTCCCCTAAGTCAAACATTTTACAAATCTCTCTGCGGACAAGTTCTCTGTCAAAACTGTCTAACAAATGTTTTCTTCCTCGACTTCTTTCTTTCCTTGAACATTCACATTGAACATTTTTCACTGATCTATGAAACGACCGTTTACTTAAACCTAACACGTGCATCGTTCTCTTTTCAGGATTTGATATGCTGTGATATAGACTCCCTCGTTTTGCCTCTCTACAAAAATATAAATATAATTTCTTTGTAATATTTTGTTCAGTAACAAATTTCAACTTTAAACTCATTGTTAAGGGCACAACTCACAAAACACGCCTATGTAAATAATTTGATTTTGTATTTTGGTGACGTTATACTAATGACGTGATACAAAAAGTTGACAATTTTAATCCAGTAAGTGCAAAACCAGAATTGCGCACCGAATATAAGAGAAATTTGCTACACATATGTGCAAATATTGACAAAAATCTGACATTTGCAATTCAATAGTGTAAACCGGTGCCTTTACCCACCAACATATAAAGGAAATTCCCAAATGAAGATGTTTAAATCATTCTTGAAGTGATATGGAAGGGGTAAATACTCTTAAATTTTGATTCAAATGTGCCCAAGTTTAATCATACTTTTATCCTCCTGGTAAGCAAGCGCACAAGAAAAACCAGCAGTTTGTTTGCAATGAATTTATTTTTTCTATTACGTTATGAGATTCAGTAGGTTACATGCAAAATATCAGCACTGTAGCACAAATGGTTGCTGAGCTGTGGTTTTTTGAAGTGAGGCAAAAAATCTGAAGCGAACTATACCTCCCATATCTCTGTCAGATGAAGGCGTCACCGTTCCGTTATTACCTCCCATATCTCTGTCAGATGAAGGCGCCACCGTTCCGTTATTACCTCCCATATCTCTGTCAGTTGAAGGCGTCACTGTTCCGTTATTACCTCCCATATCTCTGTCAGTTGAAGGCGTCACCGTTCCGTTATTACCTCCCATATCTCTGTCAGTTGAAGGCGTCACCGTTCCGTTATTACCTCCCATATCTCTGTCAGTTGAAGGCGTCACCGTTCCGTTATTACCTCCCATATCTCTGTCAGTTGAAGGCGTCACCGTTCCGTTATTACCTCCCATATCTCTGTCAGTTGAAGGCGCACACCGTTCCGTTATTACCTTCCATATCTCTGTCAGGTGAAGGCGCACACAGTTCCGTTATTACCTTCCATATCTCTGTCAGTTGAAGGCGCACACCGTTCCGTTATTACCTTCCATATCTCTGTCAGGTGAAGGCGCACACAGTTCCGTTATTACCTCCATATCTCTGTCAGTTGAAGGCGCACACCGTTCCGTTATTACCTCCCATATCTCTGTCAGTTGAAGGCGCACACAGTTCCGTTATTACCTCCCATATCTCTGTCAGTTGAAGGCGCACACCGTTCCGTTATTACCTCCCATATCTCTGTCAGTTGAAGGCGCACACAGTTCCGTTATTACCTCCCATATCTCTGTCAGATGAAGGCGTCCCTGTACCGTTATTGCCTTCCATATTTCTGTCATATAAAAGCATTACCGTTCCGTTATTACCTCCCATATCTCTATCAGTTGAAGGCGCCACCGTTCCGTTATTACCTCCCATATCTCTGTAAGTTGAAGGCGCACACCGTTCCGTTATTACCTTCTATATCTGTCAGATGAAGGCGTCCCTGTACTGTTATTACCTCCCATATCTCTGTCAGTTGAAGGCGCCACCGTCCCGTTATTACCTTCTATATCTGTCAGATGAAGGCGTCCCTGTACTGTTATTACCTCCCATATCTCTGTCAGTTGAAGGCGCCACCGTCCCGTTATTACCTTCTATATCTGTCAGATGAAGGCGTCCCTGTACTGTTATTACCTCCCATATCTCTGTCAGTTGAAGGCGCCACCGTCCCGTTATTACCTCCCATATCTCTGTCAGATGAAGGCGTCCCTGTACCGTTATTACCTTCCATATTTCTGTCATATAAAAGCATTACCGTTCCGTTATTACCTCCCATATCTCTATCAGTTGAAGGCGCCACCGTTCCGTTATTACCTCCCATATCTCTGTAAGTTGAAGGCGCACACCGTTCCGTTATTACCTTCTATATCTGTCAGATGAAGGCGTCCCTGTACTGTTATTACCTCCCATATCTCTGTCAGTTGAAGGCGCCACCGTCCCGTTATTACCTTCTATATCTGTCAGATGAAGGCGTCCCTGTACTGTTATTACCTCCCATATCTCTGTCAGTTGAAGGCGCCACCGTCCGTTATACCTTCTATATCTGTCAGATGAAGGCGTCCCTGTACTGTTATTACCTCCCATATCTCTGTCAGTTGAAGGCGCCACCGTCCCGTTATTACCTCCCATATCTCTGTCAGATGAAGGCGTCCCTGTACCGTTATTACCTTCCATATTTCTGTCATATAAAAGCATTACCGTTCCGTTATTACCTCCCATATCTCTGTCAGATGAAGGCGTCAGTGCAGTTTTTATTTGTGTGACGTATCTGTCAGGAAAACAAGCCACGACATCTATACCAAGATGTCATCATCCGACCATCTTGTTGCAATCTTCACTACTAGTTACATGTTTGCTAAACGTACACGTGCGTTAAGTTCATGAAGAAGCAGGCGAGGTTGGTGTGTGGGTGTTCACTGTACAGAGCTTTATGTAGCAAGCTACCGCCTGTGTAGAGAAATCATAGCAGGAAAAGGTATGTATTACAGCACTCAGAAAAAATGGCAAATAAACAACAACAGAAAAAAAACAATATATGGTCCGAAGCAGGATCGAACCCCTACTCCATGGCACCGTATAATTTTTTAGTTAGCTGAGTGGCAGTGTTCCCTAGCGTTCGGCAACTCGTGGCAAGGCGCAGTGCCATGGGGTACGGGTTCGATCCTGCTTCGGACCATATATTATTTTTTGTTTTTTTCTGTTGTTATTTATTTGTCGTTTTGTATGAGTGCTGTAATACATACCTCTTCCTCCTATGATTCCCTGAATTATCGCCTCGAAAGTTTTCCTCTATAATAATATTCACTTATTATTATTTATCGCCTGTGTAGAGTAGTTTTGATTCCGTCCCCTAACCCCAGGTAATTTTATGCAGATTTTTGTTGTTGTAAATTTGTTCAGAGCTGATTATTTCCAGCTTACATTTAGATGACCGATGAAAGCACAACATAGTTGTTAACTCTTCCTTCTATCCCTCCCTATATATATATATATAGAGAGAGAGAGAGAGAAAGAGAGAGAGAAAGAGAGAGAGAGAGAGAGAGAGAAAGAGAGAGAGAGAGAGAGAGAATCCTGTTTGTGGTAAAAGAAAGTGTCAACTTAAAATGTCTTCCAAATAAAGAATATTACAATGTCACGTGGCAACTGTTGACTCTGCTAATTGTTACGTCGATAACGCATTGCAATGCAACAACCTTCATGCAAATATACGCATTTATCTTCATAGGCACTAGAAATGTGAAGTGACATTCTAGTAGAGCATTTGTAGCTTACACTATAGGCGCAGTTCGATTATCTTTATAATGTGAACTGCGTCGAGGTGGGGTACTTGATAAATTAACATGTGGTTTTACTAACCTTGATGTAAGACGTGCTGAGAAAATTAGAAGCAGAATAGGACAAGGAAAGACAGAATTATATGGGGGAAAAAAACATCCTATGCAACAAATCATTGTCAATTAATGTTAGAAAACGTGTCCTAAAGTGGTACATAGCCTCAGTTCTACTATAAAGAAGTGAATCATGGACGAAAAGAAAGACAACACAAAGAACATTGAGGCAGCTCAGATGTGGGTTTTTTTTTTCAGAAAAATGCTACAAATTCCATGGATAGTAAAGATTACCAATGAAGAATGTTTAAAAAGATCAGGAGAAACCAAAAATATAATAAGAACCATAAGAAAAAGACAATACATATTAATTGTGCATGTGATGCGAAAATAAGGCATTATATAACAAGGAACAGAATGAATGGAAAGAAGAGCAGAGAAAAACCACAAGAAAAATATTGAATAGTTTATACAAATGGCATAATAACAAACTAAAATTAGGTCATGCATGAAGGACCGAAAGATATTGGGGAGAGATTGTCGCCTACACCAGCCGGCATGGCACCTGATGATAATGAACCTAAGTATTAATCTGGCAGAAGTTTAAATTATCTTACCCGCTAAATCGGGAGCCGTGATAGCTCAGTGGTTAGTGAACTGGACTACAAAGGACAAGAGGTAGGGTTCGATCCCAATCGACGGCTTCCGGGTTCACCCAGCCTTTAATGGGTACCGGATTTTTTTTTTCTGGGAAAGTAAAGCGGCACGGGCGTAATACCGACCACATTACCTCAAAAAAAAAATCATGTGCCGAAGGTCTGTAAAATGTATGGTCACTAACACCATATTCCCTATACGCCACTTGGCGCGACGGGGGTAATTTACTTTTTTACTAATCCGCTAAATCACTTCATTCACTCGCAAGTAATTTGTGTGTGTAGTTTGGGAAGAGAGTTATTGAGTTTTTAGCGGGTCATCATCATTGCACTCCGAACATGTCCATAGGTGCTCGGATCCCCTGCTCAGCAAGTATCGCAGTGTCCAGCGACTGACGAGTCTAGTTCTGCGTTCGTTGATAAGTCTTCTTACACACCCACTAAGTTTCTCATTTCTGGCTGTGCCCATCTTAACTCCCATCTCTTTCAACCGAAGGAGTGACGTGGACTCTTGGTTGTCGTAGTCTTGTGTCCTTCCCACTTCAGGGACGGCATCGGTGATGGAGAGAATGCCACATGACCCCCAGATCGCTAAAGACCTTATTCAGTCAGCGACTTAAAGCTGACTGTTGGCGGCAGAAGCAGTAAACCACAACTTATCAAGACTCTACTACACACCACTAGTCTGGGCAAACAACTCTCCCTTTTCATTTGTTCTTGCATCAATTTTGATGTTGAGGGAAGCCAAACAAGTAGGGATTAACAAGGGGAGGTGCCGGAACCTCAAAAATGCCATCCCAGAGTTAGTTTTATTAGACCATAACGGGCGTAGATGTACTGCAGCTGACCGTAAACAGCAAGATAACGCTACTACGAACATTTAGCGATAAAGATCGTCAGGGAATTGACAAAATAAGAATGCTTGTCTGTGATAGTTGTTCTTGTGACGACCATCAGATACCAGTTCTCTGTCTGAGGTTTTGCTTGGTTGTAACCTTTGTGTATATGTGAGTGTGTTTATGTCCGCGAACGTGTGTGTGTGTATGTCCACGCGTGCGTGTGTGTGTGTGTGTGTGGTGTGTGTGTGTGAGATATATATATATATCAAAACCCTTATTTGTATTTTGCACACCAGGCTTTGAAGAAGAAAAAATGTGTTCACACAAATAAATGAACTTAACAATTATTAATTAAATACTCAATATTTTCAAAAACTAACATTTATTAGTACAAATAGTTTTATTCTTTATTTCTTCTTGTTCATCCCTTCCTCATTTGGCTTTTAATGTTGAGGGAAGATATAATTTGCGGCTTTTTGATCTTCTGTTTGCCTCTACTGCTACGTTTCATAGTGGTTCTAATATTCCATCAATTCATCTATTTCGTGGTTAGCTCTTGGGTCTGGTGTTTTCGCAACGTTTATTAAAGACTGTGTTGTGTTTAGGTATTTATGTCTTTTCGCGTAGCCAAACCATTTTACCTGTTATTTCGGTATGTATTCTTTGTCGGGAGTTCGTCATTTTTGATTGTATCTCTTAAGCTGTTTCCTATCATCCGTCTAACACATGCCATTTCCGTAGTGATTGTTTTTTCTTATTGTTCTTAAGGCTAGAGCACCGGTCAGACATTGGTAGCACAACGTTGGTATGAAGATTGTGTTGTAGAGTGCCCTTTTTGTTGCCTGTATCATTTCCTTGTTGGGGAGAAGTAGTTACATTTTAAATAATTAATCAAATAATATTACTGTTGAGGTAAATTGGCTTACAATCACTAAAGACAAGTGGAATAATATTAAAACCATCATCATCATCATCAAGTACCGTGCCTACTGGCGTAGCTGATCATGTCTCTCCGCAATTTCGATCTCGGGAGCTATTTATCATTTCTGTTGTTGACCTTTTGCCAAGCCATTCTCTTAAGCTGTCTGGTATTTTTTTTCTCTTTGCTTCCCTCTATCTCTTCCAGATCTTCCCTCAATTTTTCCCAGTTGTTACAATATATTCCAGTTGTTCTCTTCTCATTACATGGCCAAAAATGATGATTGTTTCTTCCTAATATTGGAAATTAGTTCTCTTTTTGCTTTGACCTCTTTCAGAACGTTTCCATTACTCTTCTTAGCTGTCCATGGTACTCTCAACATTCTTCTGTAAAACCACATTTCTACAGACTCCAGTTATTTTCTTGTCTGTTGTCATATTGTCCATGATTCGCAACCATATGTTAAGACTGGCTCTATATAACATTTAAGAACTCTTTTTCTTGTTTCTATTGTCAAAAATGGATTGCATAGTATCTTCCTCATTTTTTGGAAAGCTGCTTTTGCCAGAGCCATTCTGAATCTCACCTCTTTTGTACATCTTCCTTCTGAGTTTACAAAAGTTCCCAAATATTTAAATTCATTTACCTGTTTTAATATTGTTCCACTTGTCTTTATTTTGTACTGAGGTGATGTCTTTCTCTTTGTTGTTACCATTACCTCTGTCTTTTTGCTATCAAGGCTGAGTCCTTTATTTTTGCTTTCCTTCACTATAATGTCCAACATTTCTTGTAACTCATTTTCACTCTTAGCGATGAAGACTGTATCATCAGCGTACCTTAGATTATTTATATTATGACCTCAATTGTTATTCCATGCATGTCCCTTATGGATCTTAAAATAATCTCACTATAAATATTAAACAAATCTGGTGACAGCACAGAACCCTGTCTAACACCCTGTTTTATTTGTTGAAACATTTTCCAATTGATTTCCAGTTCTTATGGCCGCTGTTTGTTGCCAGTACATGTTCTTTATTATATATAAATTTATATATATAATATTAAAACAGGTAAATGAATTTAGATACCTAGGAACCATGTTAACCTCAGATAGTTGATGTACAAAAGAGGTGAGATGCAGAATGGCTAAGGCAAAAGCAGGTTTCAAAAAAATGAGGAAGATACTATGCAATCCAATTTTGACAATAGAAACATGAAAAGAGTTCTTCTTAAATGTTATGTAGAGCCAGTTCTAACATATGGAGAAATAATAGTAATGAGAAGTGCACAGCTGGACTTGACAACTGGAAAAATTAAGGGACGAAGAGAGAAAGGGAGAGAGAGGGAAGCAAAGATATACCGGACAGCTTAAGGGAATGGTTTGGCAGAAGGTCAACAACAGAAATGATAAATAATTGTCGAGATCAAAAGCTGTGGAGAGACATGGTCATCTACGCCAGCAGGCATGGTACTTGATGATGATGATGATGATGATGATAATGATGATGATGATGATGTGGCGGTTTTTAATGGGTGGATTTTTTGACGATGGCTGATCATTTTGTAGTTCATGGCTACTTGTAAAATATTGTTATTGAATCAAGCTATAAGTACGTCACTTCCTCACATACTGTTCTTGCTATTCAACTCTTTTGTCTTCCCCCCACAGTTTGGTACGTTTCATGATTCTATTTAAGTGCGTTTACATTTTATACCGATGACGTTAATTCTTGTTTCGTCTAATTCTTCCTTCAGTCCTTCGTCTAATATGTATCCAGGAAGAATGTCCTGTTTCTGAATATGTGCAGTAGCCGAGGTTAAGTGTAACTGATACAGCCTTCAGTATTATTATTTTTTATGTTCATATCTGAATGACAACTTTACTAATTTGCTCAAATCTTCACCAAGGGAACAAACGATAAATGTAAATCATTATAAACAAAAGTACATTTGTGTTTGTCTATAGTACTTAAATAAATCATGTTTATGTTAAGACAGATTAATACTATATCACTGAATTGCATTTTTCCCCCAAGCTTTCAACTATTTCGACTATTTTCTTTTTTTACTTAATCATAAATGAAATACTATTTTGCTAGTTTTGAAATCTAATCTCAAAGAAATAAGGGACATAATTCACTTTAGAAATGTAAGGGTTGTCTATCAGTACAAAATTAAACATGGAATAATTTACTTTTATCCACTTAAAATCAAAGCGTTGAAATGGCGCGAGCTTGTACTATTATAATTAATTAGCTGCTTCTTTTATATACGGTCGTGTCTCGATTGCTTTGCTTTTACAAACTGTTGGTTTTTACGTAATGAAGCGCTACTTAACAAAGAAGATAACGCTCAATCTAATTCATTAAAGACCATGACTCATTCTTCAACCGTCCATGAATTGTGTTCTCCGTGAACTCTACGTCAGACACAAGAAACCCAGTAAACTTCAAAGGCCACACTCGTTTTAATAGAAACGCTAGTCCAGGTCATATAAGCTGGCTGAAAGGGGAAGCAATGCGGAAATGCTAATCTTATTTCCATAACAACCCCGCGGACGAATTTATGCCGCAGCCAATGGAAACTAATATCCGTGTCCGTTGGTTTAGCCCTACCCCCGTGTTTGGCATAAATCAAAAGTCCCGGCATCGGAGACAAGTTTGTAATTTTTTTTCCCAGGTTCATTTTCTCCTCCTTTATTTAGACCTGGCTCATTTCTTCTGACCTACCTTCGTCCGCCCATTCTCAGTCCACACATCACCATGGGCGTCCCCAGAACCTGCCACATGCCTGTTGTTGATTTTGCTGCGTTCAACGCGAATTCAAATTATTAATTAATTAAACAATTTAATATTGAAAATCATGATTGTGTGTTTCAAACATCTGACCAATTGTTAGCGCAAATACGCGTCAGAAAATTGTCAAACATTTAAGAGATTTTAGCTATGACATTTAAGAGATTTTAGCTATGACATTTAAGAGATTTTAGCTATGACATTTAAGAGATTTTAGCTATGACATTTAAGAAAAAAGCATCTAATGTGAAAGCTATCAGGTTGTTATACTTGACAGCTTACGTCAGGATTAGTGAACCAGATCTGGCCAAGATCCTTCTCCACCTTTTTGCGTGGATGTGAAAACAGCCGGACCGGATTTACCTATAAGTTAAACAGGCATTAGCTTAGGTCATACAATCCGAGGGGCCTCAAACTAATTTCAGAGTTTATTATGAGACTACACTTGTTTCCTACCAGTATATGATTTCAGTTGTTGTGAGATCTTCTAGTGTTTATTTCTAAGGGGAGAGGAATGCTCACAGTTGTATTTATCTATTAGCGTAAGAAAGTCTAAATCTAGCACTAGGAAACAGACTAATCATTCTCATCAAAAGTGGAGGCAGGAAAAACCCGGTACTACCAATATGGAGTCGGATTCTTGGGCAAAAAGAGATAACATCGCAGTTCGTTGTAAACCGCAGAATAAATCATCAAAGCTCCTTAACGTTCTTCAAAGGGCGGACGATGGCTAAAAGATTTTCGTCTGACGAACAAAGATCAAGAAGAAGACGATTTGCATTTCCAGAAATCTCTCACAAATATCGTCTCAGAACTTATTACACAGAGACACATAATAAAACAGTAAAAGTTCATTGACGTAGTCACTTGTAACAAAGAAAAGAGTAAATATCTTGTTACCATCATCATCATCAAGTACCAGGCCTGCTGGCGTAGGTGATCATGTCTCTCCACAACCTTCGATCTCGGCGGCTATTTATCATTTCTGTTGTTGACCTTCTGCCAAGCCATTCTCTTAAGCTGTCTGGTATTTTTTCTCTTTGCTTCCCTCTATCTCTCCGTCCCTCAATTTTCCAGTTGTTACAATATATTCCAGTTGTTCTCTTCTCATTACATGGCCAAAAAATGATGATTTGTTGTGGCGATTCATGATTGTACAAAGAAAATACGACGGTGGTTTTCTGTTGCCTTCCGTTGGTTTGTTTACGGTTGGCTCCGCTAGCCTTTGACTAAAAAGTCTCACCCACCAGGCAGTGGGGTTATTTTACTTCAGGGTACCCTCCCTTAGTCTTTTACTCTCCCGAGCTTACCTGCAAGACATCTTGTTACAGGGATGTCATAAACATCTACATTTTACACGTCTTCAAAGATTTCTCCAGTAAAACTATCAAATAAAATTGCACCCACTCTGAAATGTTTGTGTGGACGCCACTGCACGCCACATCTTGTGTACCGCGATTTACCTCCTTGCGCCTCCTTCTAACTTGAAAAAAATAAATAAATAAATAAATAAACAGTGACCACTTCGGGTAATTACGTTATTATTTGTGTGTCGTGAGTGAATGTGTTTGTATGTGTAATATCAAAATGGATTACAGTGTCCAAACTTAAACATAATTTATAACATAACTATACCAACCACTGTGAGATATAACAAAACGGCCGAGCATTGTTCTAAACTCGACACGTGTAAACATTCAGACAGCCCTCGGCAAATATAGACATAGTAATATTGGCACCATATCAATATCTTCACTTGAATCTTTTAATTACATGCCCTTACAATTAGCCAGTGGTGCGTTCGCTCATTGTATGTCGATAGTAGAAAAATTGAACAAGAAAATGTGCGTGCAAAAAGAAAATGTTAATTCCTAATAAGATAACATGATCTTTTCATCACCCATCAATGTATCAGGAAAGATCTTGATGCCATCATCCTCTGTGTTAGATTAGATCCAGTTGTTACAGTTGTAACATGACAATGAAATCTTTGTCCATCATCATCTTTGTCCAGCAGTATTTTTGTCCATCAGTATTTTTGTCCATCAGTATCTTTGATCATCGTTGTCTTTGTCCATCAGTATCTTTGTCCGTCGTTGTCTTTGCCCATCATCATCTTTGTCCATCAGTATATTTGTCCGTCGTTGTCTTTGCTCATCAGTATCTTTGTCCGTCGTTGTCTTTGCCCATCATCATCTTTGTCCATCAGTATTTTCGTCCATCTGTATCTTTGATCATCGTTGTCTTTGCCCATCATCATCTTTGTCCATCAGTATTTTTGTCCATCATTATCTTTGATCATCGTTGTCTTTGTCTATCAGTATCTTTGTCCATCAGTATCTTTGTCCATCAGTATCTTTGTCCATCAGTATCTTTGTCCATCGTTGTCTTTGTCCATCGTTGTCTTTGCCCGTCGTTGTCTTTGACCATCGTTGTTTTGTTCATTGTTATCTTTGTCCATCAGTATCTTTATCCATCAGTATTTTTGTCCGTCAGTATCTTTATCCATCAGTATTTTTGTCCGTCAGTCTCTTTATCCATCGATATATATAACTACCTCACGGCCACTATTCTTTGCTTTAGATTGAAAAACAAATGTAGTAGAAAAAGAATTATCTCTGTTACGTCACGCAGTGTATACAAAATTTGGAATTTGAGTCACAACTTTTTTGTATTGAGACTTCTTCTACTTCTTTTCTTTTCCTTCCTCATATGCCTTTCAGCGTCGAGGGGAGATATAATTTGCGGTTTTCAGTTCTTCTGTCGTCTCTACTGCTGTTATATTTCCTAGTGTTTTTAATATTCCATCGATCCATCTTTTTCGTGGTCGACCCGTGGGTCTGATATTCCCACAACTTTTATTGAAGGCTCGTTGTGTTGTGTTTTGATCTTTCAGCCTTGTCATGTGGCCAAACCATTTTATCTGTTGTTTCTTTTTTATATTCTATAGTTAAAAAAAAAAAAAAAAAAAAAAGTAAAGAGCCCCCATCACGCCAAGTGGCGTATAGGGATTATGGTGTTGGTGACCATAAATTTTACAGATCTTCAGCACATGATTATTAGGGTAATGTGGTCGGTATTACGTCTGTCACTGAATGTTGCGGATATTGTCACTGAGGTCTGTTAGATGGTAGCAACGTAGATAGTTACAGGTGATCCACTGAATGTTGGCGGATATTGTCACTGAGGTCTGTTAGATGGGAGCAACGTAGATAGTTACAGGTGATCCACTGAATGTTGGCGGATATTGTCACTGAGGTCTGTTAGATGGTAGCAACGTAGATAGTTACAGGTGATCCACTGAATGTTGGCGGATATTGTCACGAGGTCTGTTAGATGGTAGCAACGTAGATAGTTACAGGTGATCCACTGAATGTTGGCGGATATTGTCACGAGGTCTGCTAGATGGTAGCAACGTAGATAGCTACAGGTGATTCACTGAATGTTGGCGGATATTGTCACTGAGGTCTGTTAGTTGGTAGCAACGTAGATAGCTACAAGTGATCCACTGAATGTTGGCGGATATTGTCACTGATGTCTGTTAGATGGGAGCAACGTAGATAGTTACAGGTGATCCACTGAATGTTGGCGGATATTGTCACTGAGGTCTGTTAGATGGGAGCAACGTAGATAGTTACAGGTGATCCACTGAATGTTGGCGGATATTGTCACTGAGGTCTGTTAGATGGGAGCAACGTAGATAGTTACAGGTGATCCACTGAATGTTGGCGGATATTGTCACTGAGGTCTGTTAGATGGTAGCAACGTAGATAGTTACAGGTGATCCACTGAATGTTGGCGGATATTGTCACTGAGGTCTGTTAGATGGTAGCAACGTAGATAGTTACAGGTGATCCACTGAATGTTGGCGGATATTGTCACGAGGTCTGTTAGATGGTAGCAACGTAGATAGCTACAGGTGATCCACTGAATGTTGGCGGATATTGTCACGAGGTCTGCTAGATGGTAGCAACGTAGATAGCTACAGGTGATCCACTGAATGTTGGCGGATATTGTCACTGAGGTCTGTTAGTTGGTAGCAACGTAGATAGTTACAGGTGATTCACTGAATGTTGGCGGATATTGTCACTGAGGTCTGTTAGTTGGTAGCAACGTAGATAGTTACAGGTGATTCACTGAATGTTGGCGGATATTGTCACTGAGGTCTGTTAGTTGGTAGCAACGTAGATAGCTACAAGTGATCCACTGAATGTTGGCGGATATTGTCACTGATGTCTGTTAGTTGGTAGCAACGTAGATAGCTACAGGTGATCCACTGAATGTTGGCGGATATTGTCACTGAGGTCTGTTAGTTGGTAGCAACGTAGTTAGTTACAGGTGATCCACTGTCTCAGCGGTTGTCGAAGTGCCTGCCATCTGGTTTGTGCATTCGACCTTAGATGGACATGTCCTGATTTCAACTCGTATATTACGCTTCAGGTTCACGCTTGTTTGGTTGGATCGTGTGGGTCTTACTTGTTCTGAAACATGAACAGTGATATGTTTCAGCAGTGTCACACTATTTCAGCCATTTTTGTTGTTAGTTATTTTTCAGAATCTATGTTTTAAAGCTAGTGCATGCTGACGTCTAAGGAAGTGAGGTTCCTAGTTTAATATCTTATCTGTTTCATTGTATTAGGTTCCAGTATACACAGAGACTCTTTGCAGAGTAACCCGCACGTTAAAGAAAGTGAACATTTTTTTTTATTAAACATTGATAATAGTGAGAGTATCAGACAACAACCCGAGGTCTAATGCCTTGCATTGAAGATGTTGCTTCAGAGAACACAAAGACATCATCAGGCTGGACACTACCGTTTTCAAAATCTAGGAGCATTGAGCAAAGTGACTTTCTATTACAGTGGTATGTTGATTAACAAAAAAAAAAAGAGGACAGTAGCCGACACTTCGACAGTGCGACTTTCTCTACAGGTTAGCTTGGAACATCCACCTATCCCCAACTCAGCTTGGGTTTATGTCCACTTTTGCGCAGCCTGACAACCCGCACACTGTGCATCACCTCCCCTTAATCTCTGTCAGGTGTGCTTCGATTTTCCCTTTGCACTGCACGTAAGATCTGCATCACTTCTAAAATGATATTTATAGCCTGCAATAAAATAATGCCACAAACGTGTTAAAAACCATTTCTATGTCTCATTCTATCAAGCATGTATTATGATTTTTAATATGAGCTTTTACCTCTTTAACGGGAACTCTTCTCTCCAGTGCCAGCATGCAGACGTTGGTCGTTGTGGCCATTATATGCGCATCAAGTCTCTTTCAAGCCACAATGTCAGGTAAGAGAGGGCACATTTTTGAATGACACCAACACAAAAGTAAAGCATTCAAATTACACATAGTTTGGTAATGCGATAAATTGTTTATTTTTGGGTTTTAAAACAATCAAAACAACGATTTACTGCTGGTCTCACCGGTCTATTGAGTGGTGTACCTATGGCATGGGTTCGAAACTCGGGTATTCAAGCCGATCCACGTGAAAAAAGAAATAGTAACAATTCTGCTAACTTACCACAGGTGGTTGGATTTCTTTTTCAAAATTGAGTCCGTTGTTCCTGCTGGTGTTACACTCCCCTGATCGCTGGGTAGTGAGATCCGATGTTTAGCCCTCTCTGGGTAGTGAAATCCGATGTTTAGCCCTCTCTGGGTAGTGAGATCCGATGTTTAGCCTTTTCTGGGTAGTGAGATCCGATGTTTAGCCCTCTCTGGGTAGTGAGATCCGATGTTTAGCCCTCTCTGGGTAGTGAGATCCGATGTTTAACACTTTCTTGAAACGAAGAAAAACAGGAGATTCCCTTTTCACTTGATCACGTTACAAGAAGCCATGACACTTAAAGTCGAAAAGAGAAGACCAAAAATGGCGCCCGGACAAAAACAACCGAAACAACACGCCCATTTGGCGGGTGAAAGGAAAGAGGAAAATCTGAGACCACGAAAGACTGATGTGGCTGACTACATGTTTTCTTTTAAATATCCCGCGTTTTGCTAAAGAAAAATGGTGTCTATTTTATAGGTGCTACTATATTAGTAAGTAATATAAAGAGCCCCCGTCACACCAAGTGGCGTATATAGAATATGGTGTTACTGACCATAAATTTTACAGACCTTCGGCACATGATTTTTGGGGTAATGTGGTCGGTATTACGCCCGTGCCGCTTTACTTTCCCAGAAAAATCCGGTACCCATTAAAGGCTGGGTGAACCCGGAAGCCGTCGGCTAGGATCGAACCCTACCTCTTGTCCTTTGTAGTCCAGTTCACTAACCACTGAGCTATCGTGGCTTGCTACTATATTAGCATTAGAAAAATGACTAACAATTGTGGAAATAATCATAAAACTAGATTCCAGTGCGAGCATGTGTAGTTGTGGGTAGAGTGAGGCCATCCGTCTATATCATCCTATTTTGTTTACTCGCACGCTAGTTGGTGGGTTTTACGGTTTATTTTCTGCAGCGGGTCTTAGTAAATAGTGGGCTGTTGTAAAACCATGAGAAACAGACAACAGCGTCTAATTACACCGTTTGTTGCCAGTCATCAAAATTACTAACCACTGTACTATTGCGGCTCACAAATTGTGTTAGTGCCCACATCTTTATTTTTTACAATTTGCCTCTAAATGTTCTAAACTACATCAAGCCGTCCTCTGTAAGTGAAAAAAAATCTCTAGTATCCAATAAAAAGTTGGATGAGCCTAAAAGTCTACCGGTAGGAGAACTGTGTGCGGCCTCTTGTGAACTGTAGGCTAATTCACTAATCACTGTACCTTTTGGGAAGCCGCGATAGCTCAGTAATTAGTGAACTGGGCTACAAAGGACAAGAGGTAAGGTTCGATCCCAACCGACGGCTTCCGGGTTCACCCAGCCTTAAATGGGTACTGGATTTTTTTCTGGGAAAGTAAAGCGGCATGGATGTAACACCGACCACATTACCCAAAAAATCATGTGCCGAAGGTCTGTAAAATTATGGTCACTAACACCACATTCCCTATACGCCACTTGGCGGGACGGGGCTTTTTACTTTTTTTTTTTTTTTACTGTGCCTTTTGCAGTGTATGAGTTCTGTCAGTGAGACATAAGCTATATTAAGTTTTCACCATAAATTTGATTTATTATCAAGTTCTGCACGTTTTTTTTTATTAATATCCTTACATTAGGTTATCATCAATCTTCTTCAACAGAAATTTGTTTTGATCAATCGTGTGTTAATCTTTCCAGTTCTATTAATGTCTAGTCGTTCCTATTATATATTGCTTTATAACATTTTTCTAACGCTCTTTATATTTTTATTTTAAATGTAAAAGCAAATGATGAGTCTCAAGATAACTTCTCTTGTTGCTGTTTGAATGACATAACTGTTAACACGATATAGAACCAAAAAAAAAGTAAGTACCCCCGTCACACCAAGTGACGTATAGGGAATATGGTGTTAATGACCATAAATTTTATAGACCTTCGGCACATGATTTTTGGGGGTAATGTGGTCGGTATTACGCTCGTGCCGCTTTACTTTCCCAGAAAAAAATCCGGTACCCATTTAAGGCTGGGTGAACCGGTTAACACGATATAGAACAAAAAAATTGTTATTGTTATTGGTTATGGAAGGCCTCGGTATCACAGCAAACGAATTAAAATCCATAATTGCTCAACCGCCCGTGCCAGTGGAATCATCCGAATTACCAACTCATCTCCCAAACAAAGAAGGTAAGTGTAGTCCCCATCGTAGCAGTCTCAGCACACGCCAAAAGACATAAGGCGACACCGCGCAGAAAGTGAACACAGCCAACTGTTCTCTGTCATACGATATCATCATTCATCGTAAACAAGCGGGATATCGAAGCAGGATCAAACGGATGAGACACACAGCTCACGGTGTTGCACAGAGCACTTAACTCAGTAGCTCCTGCAACAAGCCGGAAAAAATGACACACGCATCGTGTGACCCAGTAACTCTCTTCTAAGTGAAGTATAACCTATTTACCCTTCCCTTGTTGTATGTACTCCTGTGATCTCTATGATTTATCATTTTCAACCACACCACGTGCCGTCTCCAGAAAAAAGAAGACAGTTTTGTTTCAGCTGCCAGTTCACAGCCAACAATCAATTGTGCAAGAGTTATCCAGAAAAAACAATAGAAATATGCGATTAGTTAATAAATACTCGTCGACTATCAATGAAATGATAAGATATTACATATCAAATAATGACATATATTAAATATTCCAGCATTTTTTCTGTCAAAATGTAATTTTTATCGCTCTAATACTCATATCTCTCTCTCTCTCTCTCTCTCTCTCTCTCTCTCTCTCTCTTCTTTCTCTCTTATTCCATTGTTGAGTACATAACTATACTTCGGTAGCCTAGTTGGGAAAACCACCCGACCGTGCTATTGACGTTCGGACAACCCGTGTTCGATTCCGCTGGAAGCAGTGTGAGTTGTACTCATGGTTGGAAAAAAAATTACCTCTGCGGTAGCCCAGCCGCTGGCAGAAAGGGTTACCAGGGTAGTGCTCTGGGAAGGTGAGGAATGCTGCTTCGCATCATGCGTTTCGATGCTTGAAGCGACACTGCACAAGTCTCCGAACACTTCTGGATAGGTGGCCGAGCACATATGGGTGAAAACTCGCGCGCTAAGACCCAGATTCAAGTCTCGTACTTTGCCTCCTATGCACTTTGCCTCCTGAAAAGGCCACGCAGAAAGAGAGCACTTCCCAATTTCAGAAAGAAACATCGGTCGTGATTGGTCATGTAATGCGAAATGAACTACCTGTATATACAGTGGCAACAAGCAACAGTAAGGGAAGAAATGACAGAGAAAAATAGACAAGATAAACTGTTTTCAAATAGTTTAAGAGAGAATAGTTTTGGTGGAAGTCTACGGTACAATTGATAAACAACTGTAGAGGTTAGGTCCTTCTCTCAAACAGTGAAAGGGAATTAAATAAAGAATAAATGGATCGATTAAGAAACACAGTGAAAAGTAAAACTTCTATCTAAACATTAAGAAAACTCAGATATTGTCCCACGACAAAGTCAAAAGCCAACCCAAAATCATCATCAACATTCACAATTTGAAATTTTAACAAAACTATGGATACCCAGAACCGGCGATAACTAATAACGAAAGGCTGCCAGAAGTAGATCAAAAGAAGACTATAGTTCGCTTCAGATTTTTTGCCTCACTTCAAAAAACCACAGCTCAGCAACCATTTGTGCTACAGTGCTGATATTTTGCATGTAACCTACTGAATCTCATAACGTAATAGAAAAAATAAATGCATTGCAAACAAAACTGCTGGTTTTTTTTGTGTGCGCTTGCTTACCAGGAGGATAAAAGTATGATTAAACTTGGGCACATTTGAATCAAAATTTAAGAGTATTTACCCCTTCCATATCACTTCAAGAATGATTTAAACATCTTCATTTGGGAATTTCCTTTATATGTTGGTGGGTAAAGGCACCGGTTTCACTATTGAATTGCAAATGTCAGATTTTTGTCAATATTTGCACATATGTGTAGCAAATTTCTCTTTATATTCGGTGCGCATTCTGGTTTTGTGCACTTACTGGATTAAAATTGTCAACTTTTTGTATCACGTCATTAGTATAACGTCACCAAAAATACAAATCAAATTATTTACATAGGCGTGTTTTGTGAGTTGTGCCCTTAACAATGAGTTTAAAGTTGAAATTTGTTACTGAACAAAATATTACAAAGAAATATATTTATATTTTTGTAGAGAGGCAAAACGAGGGAGTCTATATCACAGGCATATCAAATCCTGAAAAGAGAACGATGCACGTGTTAGGTTTAAGTAAACGGTCATTTCATAGATCAGTGAAAAATGTTCAATGTGAATGTTCAAGGAAAGAAAGAAGTCGAGGAAGAAAACATTTGTTAGACAGTTTTGACAGAGAACTTGTCCGCAGAGAGATTTGTAAAATGTTTGACTTAGGGGAAGAAGTTACCATAAGGAAACTTAAGATTTGGCTTAAAAAGAACACCAGTATTGATGTATCAAAAACTACACTATGGAGAAGTGTGCGGAGTTTAGGCTTCACTTTAGAAAATATTCTTGTGAAGAAACATCATTTGCGAGAAACCTCATTTAGTAGCTGCAAGAAGCAAATATTTACGTGAAGTTAGACAAATGCGTAATGAAGATTATGACATTGTGTACTTGGACGAAACATGGATTAATGCCCACCACACAAATGAAAAAGAATGGCAGTCATTAGATGGGACTATTAAAAGGTATGTACCTAGCAGCAAAGGAAAGCGCCTTATAGTGGCACATGCTGGGAGCAAAAATAATGGCCTGGTGGAGAATGCTGAACTTGTTTTCATTGCAAAGTCAACTGATAACCAGGATTATCATTCAGAGATGAACAGTCATATGTTCAGAGATTGGATTAAGACACTCTTTTGCCTTTATTAGATCGACCATCTTGTTTGATCATGGATAATGCATCTTACCATAACAAAGTGGCACAAGAAGATAAAGTTCCAACATCATCAAGCACTAAAGCTGAAATAAAGACATGGCTGACAAGGGAACAAATACCATTTAACGATATGTATCTCAAGCCTGAATTACTTTCACTTGTAAAACAGATACAACGGCCAAAGATATTTTCAAATAGAATAAATTAATTGAAGAACATGGTCATAGATGTTTGAGGCTGCCTCCATATCACTCACACCTAAATCCTATTGAATTAGTTTGGGCAAAGATCAAAGGGCAAGTAGCATCCGAAAATAAAACTTTCAAATTATCTGATGTTAAGAGCTTACCAATGTTGCTATTTCAAACATAGACAAAGATTATTGGGCTAGTTGTGAAGACCATGTTATGGTTGAGGAAGATAAGTATTGGAGAAACGATGGTCTGTGGGTTATTCAACCAAAAATGGTAATACGTCTATTAGATTCGGCAGATTCGAATAAACTCATTTGTTTGAACTTACTGAAGTGACTTTGTTGGAGTTGGAAACTCTGGATACGGACCACTTCAGGAACTGTTTTTTTAGTGAGTTGACGATGTATTCTGTGTTCTTAAAATAAATAATTTCTATTCGGTGAATGTTCGGCCTATTTTGATTTGATTCGATATTAGTTGTATAATTAAAAGAGCCCAATCCAAATGGGTAGCATGTTGTGAAAAAGTGCAATTGTGGCGGTTTATTCCCCTATACACCTTCAGCATGACAGGAACACTTACTTACTCTCTTATTATAAAGTAATAATGTATAAACCCTTATATAAAAATAAAAGTTACGCCTTTTCCTCTAAAAAGTGTAAAAGATCTTTCATTACCGTACATTCTGTTTTTTGTGTCAAAAAAATACAAAATGAAGGAGATCAAAGGAGTTGCCGCTTTGAGGAAACGGTAACACATACGATAATTTAAATGATAAATTCGTTACGTCATTGAAAATCTAAGGTCGCATGCAAAAAATCATGGTATTCTATCAGACGGTTTTCGAGATATTACTGGAATTAGGGAGGCAAACAATCTGAAACAAACTATAGTAATAGCAATACAAGAATAAATGATATGCGATGGAAAAAACATATGATGCTTTGCCAATAAGGCAATAAAATTAATGCGAATTAGGGCATGTGTCCTCCAGATAGCATCATATCGTTGTGAATCAAGGACAATCTCGCATTCAACAGTGAAGAAAACTAGTTCATTGGAAACGAAAATACTTTAGAAAAATCGTTATCATACCCTTTTATAATGGAAACCTGAAATGAAGAAATATTTAAAAACCTGAATATTCATGAGATTTGGCTTACAAACATCTTACAGGGGAGATTTTAAAATGATGTCACCACATGAAATGACTTAGTGAACTGGAAAGAACAAAAATGGAAGGCATGGTTCCAAGAAGACGAGACACGGGCAAACAAGAAGGTGATATCAAGATATCAAGAGACCTATTTATTTTACACATCCCGTTCTATTTATTTTTCGCATTGCAATCTGTTTATTGATCTGTTTATAGATAAAATGGTTTGGCCACGTGACAAGGCAGAAAGATCAAAACACAACACAACGAGCCTTCAGCAAACGTTGTGAGAACACCAGACCCAAAGGTCGACCACAAAAAGATGGATCGATGGAATATTAGAATCACTATGAAACATAACAGCAGCAGAGGCGAACAGAAGAGCAAAAGACCTCAAATTATATCTCCCCTCGACGCTGAAAGGCAGATGAGGAAGGAAAGAAGAGGAAGAATCTGTTTATTTTACACATCCCATCCTGCATTACTTTACACATTCCATTTGTTGAAAATGTTTACGACATTTCCTACATAGGACCGGATATGAGAGTTCTCATAAAAAGAAGACTGGCGTTGTTTTGCAACCACTATTGACAGAATTTGAAATCATATCGATAAAATAGACTACCAGCATCTTAGCTGAAAGCGATCAACAGCTATTAGTGACTATTTCCATTAAGATTAGTGAACCAGAACTGACCAAGATTCTCGCATTGGTGGTTCTTGTTACAGATTAACCACTTTGGTCACGGTAGTAGAAATTAAAGAGGGATGACAGACTGTCACCCAAAATTGCAGTGCTGAAGTCGGATATGTTGGGCTGAAAGACCTATAAATGTCTCTAAATCATAACACAGTGTCTCAACTCAACATCAATGTCCGTTGTATGTCCTTTAAGGAAAGATTATGGTAAGGAGTAGTGATCATACAAATGTAGAAGGAGATGTAATAAATATCACTGAGAATCGAGATAAGTTTTGTTCACTTTTTAGTTTTTTTACACTTTTTTTAGAAATATCATTTCTGTTTTTTGTTTACATTTTAAATATGTTCTTTAGCGACCAAAACACCTACACGAAATATGTAAATTAAACATTTAGCAAGCAATGACTGGAAGCCGCGATAGCTGAGTGGTTAGTGAACTGGACTACAAAGGACAAGGAGAAGGGTTCGATCCCTACGGACGGTTTCCGCGTTCAACCAGCCTTTAATGGGTACCGGATTTTTTTTATCGGAAAGTAAAGCGGCATGTACGTAATACCGACCACATTACCCCAAAATCATGTGCCGAAGATCTGTAAAATGTATGGCCACTAACACAATGTTCCCTCCCTATACGCCACTTGGCGTGACGGGGGCACTTTACTTTTTTTTTTTTTCTGCAGACACTATTTACCTTTAGCTTACCAGCCTCCCCAAGTTAGCATTTAAATGCGACATTATAGTCCGTTCAGAAATTCATAATCACACTTGAATTAGCTTTACGTGATAACCGTGTGTTATTTTGCTTTCAACTTTTGCATGTAATCTTATAATATTGATGTCGTTATAGAAATATTTTTTGCTCTGAGAAATTTGATCTAGTTTAAAAGTTTTCTTCTTTAGGCTATATTAAATTCACCCTGTTCGAATTTGACACCATTTTAGGATATATACATTAATTTGGTGCGGTCGTTCACGTAAAATAGTTTGGCTATTGCAGAAACACTAAGTTCAGGAAAATCCCGTGCACAAAAATGATTGTTATTGAACGACATGACGCACCACGGCCAGGGCATTAATTACCGGGTACAAATAATAATACTAAATAATTATTATATGGGGAACTTCCGAGGCGATAATAGGGAATAATAGAACAAAGAAGTATGTGTTAGCACTCGGAAAAATTGACAGACAAACAACAATAGAAAAAAACGAAGAACAATATATGGTCCGAAGTGGGATCGAACCCGTACTCAGTGGCACCGCGCCTTGCCACGAGAAGCCGAACGCTTGTACACTGCCACGCAGCCAACTAAAAAATTGGCTATTGCAGTAGTGTCTTCCACGAAAGGCGATCTCAATGACTATAGCATAGGGTAACGATCACAGACCGGAAATAAATTGTATATTTGTACTTTCCTATTAATGCAAGTATCTCCCAGTAGGGCTGAATACTTGTGTTGTAGACAAACATTTATTGGACGAAACAGCACGAATAGTAGTTCCCAGTGGTTATATACTGGGTACAAATAATAATACATAAATATTATTATATGGGGAACTTCCGAGGCGATAATAGGGAATAATAGAACAAAGAAGTATGTGTTAGCACTCGGAAAAATTGACAGACAAACAACATAGAAAAAAACGAAGAACAAATATGGTCCGAAGTGGGATCGGACCCGTACTCAGTGGCACCGCGCCCTTGCCACGAGAAGCCGAACGCTTGGTACACTGCCACCAGCCAACTAAAAAAATTGGCTATTGCAGTAGTGTCTTCCACGAAAGACGATCTCAATGACTATAGCAATAGGGTAACGATCACAGACCGGAAATAAATTGTATATTTGTACTTTCCCATTAATGCAAGTATCTCCCAGTAGAGCTGAATAATTTGTGTTGTGACAAACATTTATTGGACGAAACAGCACGAATAGTAGTTCCCAGTGGTTATATACTGGGTACAAATAATAATACATAAATATTATTATATAGGGACTTCAGAGGCGATAATAGGGAATAAGAACAAAGAAGTATGTGTTAGCACTCGGAAAAACTGACAGACAAACAACAATAGAAAAAAACGAAGAACAATATATGGTCCGAAGTGGGATCGAACCCGTACTCAGTGGCACCGCGCCTTGCCACGAGAAGCCGAACGCTTGGTACACACTGCCACGCAGCCAACTAAAAATTGGCTATTGCAGTAGTGTCTTCCACGAAAGGCGATCTCAATGACTATAGCATAGGGTACACGATCACAGACCGGAAATAATTGTATATTTGTACTTTCCCATTAATGCAAGTATCTCCCAGTAGGGCTGAATACTTGTGTTGTAGACAAACATTTATTGGACGAAACAGCACGAATAGTAGTTCCCCAGTGGTTATATACTGGGACAAATAATAATACATAAATATTATTTATAGGGAACTTCCGAGGCGATAATAGGGAATAATAGAACAAAGAAGTATGTGTTAGCACTCGGAAAAATTGACAGACAAACAACAATAGAAAAAACGAAGAACATATATGGTCCGAAGTGGGATCGAACCCGTACTCAGTGCACCGCGCCTTGCCACGAGAAGCCGAACGCTTGGTACACTGCCAGCGCAGCCAACTAAAAAAATGGGCTATTGCAGTAGTGTCTTCCACGAAAGGCGTTCTCAATGACTATAGCATCGGGTAACGATCACAGACCGAATAAATTGTATATTTTGTACTTTCCCATTAATTCAAGTATCTCCAGTAGGGCTGAATACTTGTGTTGTAGACAAACATTTATTGGACGAAACAGCACGAATAGTAGTTCCCAGTGTTATATACTGGGTACAAATAATAATACATAAATATTATTATATAGGGAACTTCCGAGGCGATAATAGGGAGTAATAGAACAAGAAGTATGTGTTAGCACTCGGAAAAATTGACAGACAAACAACAATAGAAAAAAACGAAGAAACAATATATGGTCCGAAGTGGGATCGAACCCGTACTCAGTGGCACCGCGCCTTGCCACGAGAAGCCGAACGCTTGGTACACTGCCACGCAGCCAACTAAAAAAATTGGCTATTGCAGTAGTGTCTTCCACGAAAGGCGATCTCAATGACTATAGCATAGGGTAACGATCACAGACCAGAAATAAATTGTATATTTGTACTTTCCCATTAATGCAGTATCTCCCAGTAGGCTGAATACTTGTGTTGTAGACAAACATTTATTGGACAAAACAGCACGAATAGTAGTTCCCAGTGGTTATATACTGGGTACAAATAATAATACATAAATATTATTATATAGGGAACTTCCGAGGCGATAATAGGGAATAATAGAACAAAGAAGTATGTGTTAGCACTCGGAAAATTGACAGACAAACAACAAATAGAAAAAAACGAAGAACAATATATGGTCCGAAGTGGGATCGAACCCGTACTCAGTGGCACCGCGCCTTGCCACGAGAAGCCGAACGCTTGGTACACTGCCACGCAGCCAACTAAAAAAATTGCTATTGCAGTAGTGTCTTCCACGAAAGGCGATCTCAATGACTATAGCATAGGGTAACGATCACAGACCGGAAATAATTGTATATTGGTACTTTCCCATTAATGCAAGTATCTCCCAGTAGGGCTGAATACTGTGTTGTAGACAAACATTTATTGGACGAAACAGCACGAATAGTAGTTCCAGTGGTTATATACTGGGTACAAATAATAATACATAAATATTATTATATAGGAACTTCCGAGGCGATAATAGGGAATATAGAACAAAGAAGTATGTGTTAGCACTCGGAAAATTGACAGACAAACAACAATAGAAAAAAACGAAGAACAATATATGGTCCGAAGTGGGATCGAACCCGTACTCAGTGGCACCGCGCCTTGCCACGAGAAGCCGAACGCTTGGTACACTGCCACGCAGCCAACTAAAAAAATTGGCTATTGCAGTAGTGTCTTCCACGAACGGCTATCTCAATGACTATAGCAATAGGGTAACGATCACAGACCGGAAATAAATTGTATATTTGTACTTTCCCATTAATGCAAGTATCTCCCAGTAGGGCTGAATACTTGTGTTGTAGACAACATTTATTGACGAAACAGCACGAATAGTAGTTCCCAGTGGTTATTACTGGGTACAAATAATAATACATAAATATTATTATATAGGGAACTTCCGAGGCGATAATAGGAATAATAGAACAAAGAAGTATGTGTTAGCACTCGGAAAAATTGACAGACACAACAATAGAAAATAACGAAGAACATATATGGTCCGAAGTGGGATCGAACCCGTACTCAGTGGCACCGCGCCTTGCTCACGAGAAGCCGAACGCTTGGTACACTGCCACGCAGCCAACTAAAAAAATTGGCTATTGCAGTAGTGTCTTCCACGAAAGGCGATCTCACTGAACTATAGCATAGGGAACGATCAAAGACCGGAATAAATTGTGCCACTGAGTACGGGTTCGATCCCACTTCGGACCATATATTGTTCTTCGTTTTTTTCTATTGTTGTTTGTCTGTCAATTTTTCCGAGTGCTAACACATACTTCTTTGTTCTATTATTCCCTATTATCGCCTCGGAAGTTCCCTATATAATATATTATGTATTATTATTTGTACCCAGTATATAACCACTGGAACTACTATTCGTGCTGTTTCGTCCAATAATGTTTGTCTACAACACAAGTATTCAGCCCTACTGGGAGATACTTGCATTAAGGGAAAGTACAAATATACAATTTATTTCCGGTCTGTGATCGTTACCCTATGCTATAGTCATTGAGATCGCCTTTCGTGGAAGACACTACTGCAATAGCCATTTTTTTTAGTGGCTGCGTGGCAGTGTACCAAGCGTTCGGCTTCTCGTGGCAAGGCGCGGTGCCACTGAGTACGGGTTCGATCCACTTCGGACCATATATTGTTCTTCGTTTTTTTTCTATTGTTTGTTTGTCTGTCATTTTTCCGAGTGCTAACACATACTTCTTGTTCTATTATTCTCTTCTATATAGATCATATAGTTTCATTATATAGATCATATAGTTTCATTATATAGATCACATAGTTTCATTATGTAGATCTTATCGTTTCATATATACCAATGTCATCACAGATATGGAGTACAATAATGATCATCATGTGCCATTCCGGTTGGCGTAGCCGATCATGTCCTTTCAGACCCTTCTATCCGCAGTGCATCGTTTCAGTTCTGTTGTTGACTGTTTTCCATGCCATGACACCAAGCCATCCAGTATTTTTCTTTCTTTTTGTTCTCAATAATGATAGTTTCTATATAATCAGATAGAGTTAGAGATGTAGTAGAGTGGTGACTGGTGGACAGAGGAAGAGGTTGGTTAGAGATGTAGTAGAGTGGTGATTGTGGACAGAGGAAAGAGGGTGGTTAGAGATGTAGTAGAGTGTGACTGGTGGACAGAGGAAAAGAGGTTGGTTAGAGATGTAGTAGAGTGGTGATTGGTGGACAGAGGACAAGAGGTTGGTTAGAGATGTAGTAGAGTGGTGATTGGTGGACAGAGGACAAGAGGTTGGTTAGAGATGTGGTAGAGTGGTGATTGGTGGACAGAGGACAAGAGGTTGGGTTAGAGATGTGTGGTAGAGTGTGACTGGTGGACCGAGGACAAGAGTTGGGTTAGAGATGTGGTAGAGTGGTGATTGGTGGACCGAGGACAAGAGGTTGGGTTAGAGATGTGGTAGAGTGGTGATTGGTGGACAGAGGACAAGAGGTTGGGTTAGAGATGTGTGGTAGAGTGGTGACTGGTGGACCGAGGACAAGAGTTTGGTTTAGAGATGTGGTAGAGTGGTGATTGGTGGACAGAGGACAAGAGGTTAGGTTAGAGATGTGGTAGAGTGGTGACTGGTGGACAGAGGACAAGAGGTTGGGTTAGAGATGTGGTAGAGTGGTGATTGGAGGACAGAGGACAAGAGGTTGGGTTAGAGATGTGGTAGAGTGGTGATTGGAGGACAGAGGACAAGAGGTTGGGTTAGAGATGTGGTAGAGTGGTGATTGGTGGACTGAGGGCAAGAGTTGGGTTAGAGATGTAGTAGAGTGGTGATTGGTGGACTGAGGGCAAGAGGTTGGGTTAGAGATGTGTAGAGTGGTGATTGTTGACTGAGGGCAAGAGGTTTGGTTAGAGATGTGTGGTAGAGTGGTGATTGGTGGACAGAGGACAAGAGGTTGGTTAGAGATGTGGTAGAGTGGTGATTGGTGGACTGAGGCAAGAGTTGGGTTAGAGATGTGGTAGAGTGGTGATTGGTGGACAGAGACAAGAGGTTGGTTAGAGATGTAGTAGAGTGGTGATTGGTGGACAGAGGACAAGAGGTTGGGTTAGAGATGTGTAGAGTGGTGATTGGTGGACAGAGGACAAGAGGTTGGTTAGAGATGTGGTAGAGTGGTGATTGGTGGACAGAGGACAAGAGTTGGGTTAGAGATGTGGTAGAGTGGTGATTGGTGGACAGAGGACAAGAGGTTGGTTAGAGATGTGGTAGAGTGGTGATTGGTGGACCGAGGACAAGAGGTTGGGTTAGAGATGTGTGGTAGAGTGGTGACTGGTGGACCGAGGACAAGAGGTTGGGTTAGAGATGTGGTAGAGTGGTGACTGGTGGACAGAGGACAAGAGGTTGGGTTCGAGATGTGTGGTAGAGTGTGACTGGTGACCGAGGACAAGAGGTTGGGTTAGAGATGTGGTAGAGTGGTGATTGGTGGACAGGGGACAAGAGGTTGGGTTAGAGATGTGGTAGAGTGGTGACTGGTGGACAGAGGACAAGAGGTTGGGTTAGAGATGTGGTAGAGTGGTGATTGGTGGACTGAGGCAAGAGGTTGGGTTAGAGATGTAGTAGGGTGGTGATTGGTGGACTGAGGGCAAGAGGTTGGGTTAGAGATGTGGTAGAGTGGTGATTGGTGGACTGAGGGCAAGAGGTTGGGTTAGAGATGTGTGGTAGAGTGGTGATTGGTGGACAGAGGACAAGAGGTTGGGTTAGAGATGTGGTAGAGTGGTGATTGGTGGACTGAGGGCAAGAGGTTGGGTTAGAGATGTGGTAGAGTGGTGATTGGTGGACAGAGGACAAGAGGTTGGTTAGAGATGTAGTAGAGTGGTGATTGGTGGACAGAGGACAAAAGGTTGGTTAGAGATGTAGTAGAGTGGTGATTGGTGGACAGAGACAAAAGGTTGGTTAGAGATGTAGTAGAGTGGTGATTGGTGGACTGAGGGCAAGAGGTTGGGTTAGAGATGTGGTAGAGTGGTGATTGTGGATTGGGGCAAGAGGTTGGGTTAGAGATGTGGTAGAGTGGTGATTGGTGGACTGAGGCAAGAGGTTGGGTTAGAGATGTGGTAGAGTGGTGATTGGTGGACAGAGGACAAGAGGTTGGGTTAGAGATGTGTGGCAGAGTGGTGACTGGTGGACCGAGGACAAGAGTTTGGTTAGAGATGTAGTAGAGTGGTGACTGGTGGACAGATGACAAGAGGTTGGGTTAGAGATGTGTTTTAGAGTGGTGATTGGTGGACAGAGGACAAAAGTTTGGGTTAGAGATGTAGTAGAGTGGTGACTGGTGGACAGAGGACAAGAGTTGGGTTAGAGATGTGTGGTAGAGTGGTGACTGGTGGACCGAGGACAAGAGGTTGGGTTAGAGATGTGGTAGAGTGGTGATTGGTCGACAGAGGACAAGAGGTTGGGTTAGAGATGTGGTAGAGTGGTGATTGGTGACAGAGGACAAGAGGTTGGGTTAGAGATGTGGTAGAGTGGTGATTGGTGGACTGAGGGCAAGAGTTGGGTTAGAGTTGTGGTAGAGTGGTGATTGGTGGACAGAGGGCAAGAGGTTGGGTTAGAGATGTGGTAGAGTGGTGATTGGTGGACAGAGGACAAGAAGTTGGGTTAGAGAGGTGGTAGAGTGGTGATTGGTGGACATAGGACAAGAGGTTGGTTTAGAGATGCGTGGTAGAGTGGTGATTGGTGGACAGAGGACAAGAGGTTGGGTTAGAGATGTAGTAGAGTGGTGATTGGTGGACAGAGGGCAAGAGGTTGGGTTAGAGATGGGGTTGAGTGGTGATTGGTGGACTGAGGGCAAGAGATTGGGTTAGAGATGTGGTAGAGTGGTGATTGGTGGACAGAGGACAAGAGGTTGGGTTAGAGATGTGTGGTAGAGTGATGATTGGTGGACTGAGGGCAAGAGGTTGGGTTAGAGATGGGGTTGAGTGGTGATTGGTGGACAGAGGGCAAGAGGTTGGGTTGAGATGGGTTGAGTGGTGATTGGTGGACTGAGGGCAAGAGGTTGGGCTAGAGATGTGGTTGAGTGATGATTGGTGGACTGAGGGCAAGAGGTTGGGTTAGAGATGTGGTAGATTGGTGATTGGTGGACAGAGGGCAAGAGGTTGGGTTAGAGATGGGGTTGAGTGGTGATTGGTGGACTGAGGGCAAGAGATTGGGTTAGAGATGTGGTAGAGTGGTGATTGGTGGACAGAGGACAAGAGGTTGGGTAGAGATGTGTGGTAGAGTGATGATTGGTGGACTGAGGGCAAGAGGTTGGGTTATAGAGATGTGTGGTAGAATGATGATTGGTGGACCGAGGACAAGAGGTTGGGTTAGAGATGTGGTTGAGTGGTGATTGTGGACTGAGGGCAAGAGGTTGGGTTAGAGATGTGTGGAGTGGTGATTGGTGGACTGAGGGCAAGAGGTTGGGTTAGAGATGTGGTAGAGTGGTGATTGGTGGACCGAGGACAAGAGGTTGGGTTAGAGATGTGGTAGAGTGGTGATTGGTGGACTGAGGGCAAGAGGTTGGGTAGAGATGTGGTAGAGTGGTGATTGGTGGACTGAGGGCAAGAGGTTGGGTTAGAGATGTGGTTGAGTGGTGATTGGTGGACTGAGGGCAAGAGATTGGGTTAGAGATGTGGTAGAGTGGTGATTGGTGGACTGAGGGCAAGAGGTTGGGTTAGAGATGTGTGGTAGTGTGGTGACTGGTGGACCGAGGACAAGAGGTTGGGTTAGAGATGTGGTTGAGTGGTGATTGGTGGACTGAGGGCAAGAGGTTGGGTTAGAGATGTGGTAGAGTGGTGATTGGTGGACTGAGGGCAAGAGGTTGGATTAGAGATGTGGTAGAGTGGTGATTGGTGGACTGAGAGCAAGAGGTTGGGTTAGAGATGTGGTAGAGTGGTGATTGGTGGACTGAGGGCAAGAGGTTGGGTTAGAGATGTGGTAGAGTGGTGATTGGTGGACTGAGGGCAAGAGGTTGGGTTAGAGATGTTGTAGAGTGGTGATTGGTGGACTGAGGGCAAGAGGTTGGGTTAGAGATGTAGTAGAGTGGTGATTGGTGGACAGGGACAAGAGGTTGGGTTAGAGATGTGGTAGAGTGGTGATTGATAGCCTGACCTACTGAAGACGAAGATCTGAGTTCGATCCCGACTGACAGTTTTTTAGGTTCAGCCAGATTTAGATGTAAATAAAGATTAGATTTTTCCTGAAGAGAATGAGAGAAAATAAGAGAATGATAGATGGAAATGAAATAAGAAAGAGATACTTTATTGGCATCAGGCTGATCATAACACCCAAAAAGTGCCATAGCAAATGAAAAAATTAATTAATTCTAATATAATTATACACACAGAATTCAAGAATTCTCTATCGAGAAGTGAAAACAAAGAAAACTGGTTGGTGGACTTATTAGGCCAGGAAAGTGGCTTGACTGACTACATCTGACGTCACAATGGCCTCCACGGAATAATAATGGAGGATTTTTAGTTCATGGAAAGTGAAAGTGACGAGCGTGCTGACGAGGGCGTGAAGGATTCCTAACACATCCGAGTGAGATGGCAACACAGCTTGTAAAGGAGAAACAGACAGAAGTGTGACGTTCTTCTTTAGACAGACAGTTTTGGTATACAAAACGGAACAGTGAAACGAAAGTGGTGAGGCGCAGCTGGTCGTCTCTCGAGACGCCATGTTCCGTTTGCAGTTTGTTACTAGTCGAGATGTAGAAGGTTGCGGGCAGGCGGGGTGGGGGTCTAATCGTGACGTGTCCCACTTCCTGACGTCGCTAATAAAGCGATCTGATTACCCAAATCTAGATAAGCGCAGGTATCTGGGACTTGTTCTGGTAGGCGCACGGATATAGTCGGGATTAGGTTACAAGATGGCTTCTTCAGGTGTCAGCCACGTGGCAGGACGTGCAGTTCATGTTTTAGTTGTAGCAGCTTGTATGTGTGTGTGGCTTCAGGTTGGGTCTCTCTCTCTCTCTCTTCACAAACGTCGAGGGTTTCTACCCAAAGTTCAACTTCAAGACATCCCAATGGTCTTTCTATTTATAGTACTATAATACCCTACCCTCTGAGTCTTTTCAGTTTGGTCGGTGTCTAAGGAACGTAAACAAGGACTCCATTTTTACTTTAGACAGCATTTGACACTTCTTGGGAGGAAGATGTTAACTTTAGACAGCATTTGACACTTCTTGGGAGGAAGATGTTAACTTTAGACAGCATTTGACACTTCTTGGGAGGAAGATGTTAACTTTAGACAGCATTCGACACTTCTTGGGAGGAAGATGTTAACTTTAGACAGCATTCGACACTTCTTGGGAGGAAGATGTTAACTTTAGACAGCATTCGACACTTCTTGGGAGGAAGATGTTAACTTTAGACAGCATTCGACACTTCTTGGGAGGAAGATGTTAACTTTAGACAGCATTCGACACTTCTTGGGAGGAAGATGTTAACTTTAGACAGCATTCGACACTTCTTGGGAGGAAGATGTTAACTTTAGACAGCATTTGACACTTCTTGGGAGGAAGATGTTAACTTTAGACAGCGTTTGACACTTCTTTTAGTGGAGATGTTAACTTTAGACAGTATTTGACACTTCTTGGGAGGAAGATGTTAACTTTAGACAGCATTTGACACTTCTTGGGAGGAAGATGTTAACTTTAGACAGCATTCGACACTTCTTGGGAGGAAGATGTTAACTTTAGACAGCATTCGACACTTCTTGGGAGGAAGATGTTAACTTTAGACAGTATTTGACACTTCTTGGGAGGAAGATGTTAACTTTAGACAACATTTGACACTTCTTTTAGTGGAGATGTTAACTTTAGACAGTATTTGACACTTCTTGGGAGGAAGATGTTAACTTTAGACAACATTTGACACTTCTTTTAGTGGAGATGTTAACTTTAGACAGCATTCGACACTTCTTGGGAGGAAGATGTTAACTTTAGACAACATTTGACACTTCTTTTAGTGGAGATGTTAACTTTAGACAGTATTTGACACTTCTTGGGAGGAAGATGTTAACTTTAGACAACATTTGACACTTCTTTTAGTGGAGATGTTAACTTTAGACAGTATTTGACACTTCTTTTAGTGGAGATGTTAACTTTAGACAGCGTTTGACACTTCTTTTAGTGGAGATGTTAACTTTAGACAGCGTTTGACACTTCTTGGGAGGAAGATGTTAACTTTAGACAGTATTTGACACTTCTTTTTAGTGGAGATGTTAACTTTAGACAGTACTTGACACTTCTTTTAGTGGAGATGTTAACTTTAGACAGCGTTTGACACTTCTTTTGGTGAAGATGTTAACTTTAGACAGCATTCGACACTTCTTGGGAGGAAGATGTTAACTTTAGACAGTATTTGACACTTCTTTTAGTGGAGATGTTAACTTTAGACAGTATTTGACACTTCTTTTAGTGGAGATGTTAACTTTAGACAGCGTTTGACACTTCTTTTGGTGAAGATGTTAACTTTAGACAGCATTTGACACTTCTTGGAGGAAGATGTTAACTTTAGACAGCGTTTGACACTTCTTGGGAGGAAGATGTTAACTTTAGACAGTATTTGACACTTCTTGGGAGGAAGATGTTAACTTTAGACAGTATTTGACACTTCTTTTAGTGGAGATGTTAACTTTAGACAGCGTTTGACACTTCTTTTGGTGAAGATGTTAACTTTAGACAGCATTTGACACTTCTTGGGAGGAAGATGTTAACTTTAGACAGCATTCGACACTTCTTGGGAGGAAGATGTTAACTTTAGACAGTATTTGACACTTCTTGGGAGGAAGATGTTAACTTTAGACAGCGTTTGACACTTCTTGGGAGGAAGATGTTAACTTTAGACAGTATTTGACACTTCTTGGGAGGAAGATGTTAACTTTAGACAGTATTTGACACTTCTTGGGAGGAAGATGTTAACTTTAGACAGCATTTGACACTTCTTTTGGTGGAAATGTTAACTTTAGACAGCGTTTGACACTTCTTTTGGTGAAGATGTTAACTTTAGACAACATTTGACACTTCTTTTGGTGAAGATGTTAACTTTAGACAGCGTTTGACACTTCTTTTAGTGGAGATGTTAAAACCTGTTTTGTTCTTGATCCAGTAAATCAGCGGCTCGCTGGGTCCAAGGATCAAAGAAGTCACGTGGTTAGAGGTACAACATCAGCGATCTGGGAGTAATAAAGTCCGTGTTTTGACAACAAATGGCAACCATTAGAAGATGAAATCAACTGGGTACAGCCAATAATTACAGAGCTGCGGTAAAGCTTATAGAGAAGAGCAAGTACTGGGGTGTGACGTACACTCCTTCAAGGTCTGGTGACGGCTGTACAGAAGGGACGCAAAACAAAACGGAAAGGAAGTCAAGTAGGAATGTTTCAACAAATAGATCGGTGCTGTGCAGGGTTGTGGTCTATCACTAGGTTAAATACACAAAGTCAAGTAGGAATGTTTCAACAAATAGATCGGTGCTGTGCAGGGTTGTGGTCTATCACTAGGTTAAATACGCAAAGTGAAGTTGGACGACAGTCCAGAAAGTGTTTCATAGGGAAGGGAATATCAGTTGGAGGTTCCATAGAAGGAATATAGGTCGGGCGTTCCATGGAAGGAATATCAGTCGTGGGAACCCTTTGAAGGAATATCAGTCGGAGGAACCCTTTGAAGAAATATCAGTCGGAGGAACCCTTTGAAGAAATATCAATCGGAGGAACCCTTTGAAGGAATATCAATCGGAGGAACCCTTTGAAGGAATATCAGTCGGAGGAACCCTTTGAAGAAATATCAGTCGGAGGAACCCTTTGAAGAAATATCAATCGGAGGAACCCTTTGAAGGAATATCAGTCGGAGGAACCCTTTGAAGGAATATCAGTCGGAGGAATCCTTTGAAGGAATATCAGTCGAGCGTAAATAGACAGAAATTTCACTCACTTTCTGGCATTCACCGTACTCATATACATCGTTCGTCCTTAAAAGAACGTTAAGTGGCCTTACATGCGCTGTGTCGTAGCAAGCTGTCATATTTACACTTTGCGGCCATATCTAAGATTCTCAATTTAAGAAAAACCTTCAAGATTGTCGGAAATCCAGATCCGTCGAATGTGCTGGAAACAGAAACATTCCACCTGGATTGTCAGACCCGTGGATCGTCCAGGTCACGTGCAAGCTGTATAAATATAAGGGATGATGCACATCCATCGAGGATCTGCGTATCAATCACACTCACGAGTTTGCTGACTCGCTCGCCCCTCGCCTTCAACAGACACTTCAAGACTGCGGGTTTAGCGCTAAGTTCTTTCTCGACAGATACATTTACACCGGAACCTGATCTGTGGACCGACTCTCGTTTGATGTGGGGCTGGCGTGGATCTTATGTCTGAGAGATCATGGGGCCTAGGGTGATGCGAAGAAATATTTATTTCAGTTATTTCTAGAGTGGAATACAACATTCAATATTTGAGGGAAGAGAACATCGTGTAGTCGATGGTAGAAACACAGTGGTAGAAGTTGGTAGGAAGAAACATCATAAAAGAGTGCTAAGGAAAGAGAAACGCGGTCACATTGCTGTCAATACATTGATAATGCTATTTGTGAGGAGAGTTCTTCTTCTCCTTCTCCTCATCCTTCTTCTTCTGCCTCTTCTTCTTATTTTCTTCTCTAGTCTCTTCCACTTCTTCTCCCATTTCTTCTTCTACCTCTTCTTCTTCTTCCACTTCTTCTCCTATCTCTTCTTCTTCCTCCTCGTCTTCTTCTACCTCTTCTTCTTCTTTCTCTTCTTCTCATATCTCTTCTTCTTCCTCCTCGTCTTCTTCTACCTCTTCTTCTTCTTTCTCTTCTTCTCCTATCTCTTCTTCTTCTACCTCCCCTTCTTCTTCCTCTTGTTCTCCTATTTCTTTTTCTTCTCTAGTCTCTTCCTCTTGTTCTCCTATCTCTTCTTCTCCCTTCTCTTCTTCTTCTACCTCTCCTTCTTCTTCCTCTTGTTCTCCTATTTCTTTTTCTTCTCTAGTCTCTTCCTCTTGTTCTCCTATCTCTTCTTCTCCCTTCTCTTCTTCTTCTACCTCTCCTTCTTCTTCCTCTTGTTCTCCTATTTCTTCTTCTGCTTTTTCTTCTCTAGTCTCTTCCTCTTCTTCTCCCTTCTCTTCTTCTTCTTTTTGTTCTCCTACCTCTTCTCTTCCTCCCCTCCCCCTCCTCCCCCTCCTCCTCCTCCTTCTACTACTACTTCTTCCTCCTCATTATCTATCACTTATACAATAAGTACACAATGGAACTAGAATATTTTAGCATTTTCTGATGCTCCTGCAAAAAAACCATCAACTTTGATTGCATTGCCAAGAAGGAATGGTGCAGTTGAATGTAGTGACTTTAGAACAATAAGTCTAATGGTGCAGTTGAACGTAGTGACTTTAGAACAATAAGCCTAATGGTGCAGTTGAATGTAGTGACTTTAGAACAATAAGTCTAATGGTGCAGTTAAATGTAGTGACTTTAGAACAATAAGTCTAATGGTGCAGTTGAATGTAGTGACTTTAGAACAATAAGCCTAATGGTGCAGTTGAATGTCGTGACTTTAGAACAATAAGCCTAATGGTGCAGTTGAATGTCGTGACTTTAGAACAATAAGCCTAATTGTGCAGTTGAATGTAGTGACTTTAGAACAATAAGCCTAATGGTGCAGTTGAATGTAGTGACTTTAGAACAATAAGCCTAATGGTGCAGTTGAATGTAGTGACTTTAGAACAATAAGCCTAATGGTGCAGTTGAATGTAGTGACTTTAGAACAATAAGCCTAATGGTGCAGTTGAATGTAGTGACTTTAGAACAATAAGCCTAATGGTGCAGTTGAATGTAGTGACTTTAGAACAATAAGCCTAATGGTGCAGTTGAATGTAGTGACTTTAGAACAATAAGCCTAATGGTGCAGTTGAATGTAGTGACTTTAGAACAATAAGCCTAATGGTGCAGTTGAATGTAGTGACTTTAGAACAATAAGCCTAATGGTGCAGTTGAATGTAGTGACTTTAGAACAATAAGCCTAATGGTGCAGTTGAATGTAGTGACTTTAGAACAATAAGCCTAATGGTGCAGTTGAATGTCGTGACTTTAGAACAATAAGCCTAATGGTGCAGTTGAATGTCGTGACTTTAGAACAATAAGCCTAATGGTGCAGTTGAATGTCGTGACTTTAGAACAATAAGCCTAATGGTGCAGTTGAATGTCGTGACTTTAGAACAATAAGCCTAATGGTGCAGTTGAATGTCGTGACTTTAGAACAATAAGCCTAATGGTGCAGTTGAATGTCGTGACTTTAGAACAATAAGCCTAATGGTGCAGTTGAATGTCGTGACTTTAGAACAATAAGCCTAATGGTGCAGTTGAATGTCGTGACTTTAGAACAATAAGCCTAATGGTGCAGTTGAATGTCGTGACTTTAGAACAATAAGCCTAATGGTGCAGTTGAATGTAGTGACTTTAGAACAATAAGTCTAATGGTGCAGTTGAATGTAGTGACTTAGAACAATAAGTAAGTCTAATGAGCCAAAGTTAGTTATTTTTTATTAGAGTAAAGTTATACAAGGAAGGATTCAGAATAAAATCAATACTGAATTAGATGAGCAGCAATTTGGATTTAGGAAAAATAGCGGGACAAAAGAAGCCATATTCTGCATGAGAACATTAATCGAAAAATACACAGAAGTAAACAAACCAATATATGCCTGCTTCATAGACTACACCAAAGCTTTTGATAGAGTACACCACAAACAACTTATAGAATGCATAAAAAAGATACATCTAGATGACATGGACATACGACTAATATTTAATCTATACTGGGAGCATTTTTCTGTCATCTTTTTATCTTTTATCTTCTTCGTCTCTTTTATCTTACATCTTCTGCATTTTAAAAAATCGTTTATCTTCTTCATCTTGTTTATCTTACATCTTCTGCATCTTTCATCTTGTTTATCTTACATCTTCTGCATCTTTCATCTTGTTTATCTTACATCTTCTGCATCTTTCATCTTGTTTATCTTACATCTTCTGCATCTTTCATCTTGACCTTTTTAATCTCTGATGCCGAATTTACAAACAAAGTTCAGGTATTGGGTCAGGTATTGGGTCAGGTATTGGGTCAGGTATTGGGTCAGGTATTGGGTCAGGTATTGGGTCAGGTATTGGGTCAGGTATTGACTTTTAAAAGAGCCGACTAGAACATTTGTGGATTTTTACTTTGGGGGCCCTCCAGAACTGGGCTGAATGCGGTCAGTCTTCTGTAGCTGATTTCTTGTTTCATAACAAGTGAACTAAGGCTGATAGAGATCCTTCTAGACCTCCTCACGTGGGTCTGGTAAAAGTCCAAGCAGTATATCTAAACTAATAGAAGAGAGGGAAGTAACCCCCGACATACCGCGCTGAAGCTGGATGTACCTGGTCCACAAACGCATATATCAGCGTAAATCACGGATTAACGCCCGCTTAATGAGAGGTTCAAGGCGAGTAATGAGAGAGTTAAGTCATGACGTCTTTCCTTGGACGCACCAGCAGAAGGAGAAATCTGAATGGGTTCTTTAGATATTTCTTTAGAACACCATCACGTCCACATACTGTATTTCATAATGGTACACAGTTTTGTGGACGCATTGAAGAGAAAGTGAACAATAAAAGGGGATAACTCATAGGTTAAAAGCTTATGCTCCATCTGGAAGCAGAGGGCAGATAATATTTTCTTAGCTTCCGAGAGGCTTATTTGTCGGAAAACCCGTGTCCTATTTCTGGACAATTTTCTGTTTGGGGAAACCGGGTATTGCCTGGCTTCCGGTGTAGGCTGGGTATGAGAACTTGTCAAAAGTGATGTCAAGTAAATGATGCTGGCAAGAAGTCAGCAGTAAATAGAGTAAATATATCAGCTCGTTTGGAATTAGCTGACATGGTGACAGCAGGATCACATTTAGTTTCAATAAATATTGTAATGCCATGAAAGAGCTGGTTATTTTTCATTAAAAATGATTATGAAAGTAGCTGGTTATCTTACCTGGGGTTACACTTACTTGGTCATTGACAGCGTATGAAAGATGGCCGCCTACCAACAGGCATACTTTATGGGTAACTAACAGATGGCAAAAGATCCAGGGGCGCCCAAAATTCCGTTGACATGAAGACTCTGAACATAAACCCTTCAGCCTGGGAAGAGGTAGTTGCTGATCGGAATCTTTGGAAGCATTCGACAGCTGCAACTCAAACAAGAAGTAGACAGATTCATAGAAAACGAGAATACACGCAGAAAATACAGAAAGAATAACATTTCCCAAAGTGCTGCAAAATCTATAGTCAACTATGACTGACGGAGGCTACTACAAAATCTATAGTCAACTATGACTGACGGAGCCTACTACAAAATCTATAGTCAACAATGACTGACGGAGCCTACTACAAAATCTATAGTCAACTATGACTGACGGAGGCTACTACAAAATCTATAGTCAACTATGACTGACGGAGCCTATGACAAAATCTATAGTCAACAATGACTGACGGAGCCTACTACAAAATCTATAGTCAACTATGACTAACGGAGGCTACTACAAAATCTATAGTCAACTATGACTAACGGAGGCTACTACAAAATCTATAGTCAACTATGACTGACGGAGACTACTACTACAAAATCTATAGTCAACTATGACTGACGGAAGCTGCTACTACAAAATCTATAGTCAACTATGACTGACGGAGACTACTACTACAAAATCTATAGTCAACTATGACTGACGGAGACTACTACTACTACAAAATCTATAGTCAACTATGACTGACGGAGACTACTACTACAAAATCTATAGTCAACTATGACTGACGGAGACTACTACTACTACAAAATCTATAGTCAACTATGACTGACGGAGACTACTACTACAAAATCTATAGTCAACTATGACTGACGGAAGCTGCTACTACAAAATCTATAGTCAACTATGACTGACGGAGACTACTACTACAAAATCTATAGTCAACTATGACTGACGGAGACTACTACTACTACAAAATCTATAGTCAACTATGACTAACGGAGGCTACTACAAAATCTATAGTCAACTATGACTAACGGAGGCTACTACAAAATCTATAGTCAACTATGACTGACGGAGGCTACTACTACAAAATCTATAGTCAACTATGACTGACGGAAGCTGCTACTACAAAATCTATAGTCAACTATGACTAACGGAAGCTACTACTACAAAATCTATAGTCAACTATGACTGACGGAGACTACTACTACAAATCTATAGTCAACTATGACTGACGGAAGCTGCTACTACAAAATCTATAGTCAACTATGACTGACGGAGACTACTACTACAAAATCTATAGTCAACTATGACTGACGGAGACTACTACTACTACAAAATCTATAGTCAACTATGACTGACGGAAGCTGCTACTACAAAATCTATAGTCAACTATGACTAACGGAAGCTACTACTACAAAATCTATAGTCAACTATGACTGACGGAGACTACTACTACTACAAAATCTATAGTCAACTATGACTGACGGAAGCTGCTACTACAAAATCTATAGTCAACTATGACTGACAGAGACTACTACTACAAAATCTATAGTCAACTATGACTGACGGAGACTACTACTACTACAAAATCTATAGTCAACTATGACTGACGGAGACTACTACTACAAATCTATAGACAACTATGACTGACGGAGACTACTACTACAAAATCTATAGTCAACTATGACTGACGGAAGCTGCTACTACAAAATCTATAGTCAACTATGACTGACGGAGACTACTACTACAAAATCTATAGTCAACTATGACTGACGGAGACTACTACTACTACAAAATCTATAGTCAGCTGTGACTTACGGAGGCTACTACTACAAAATCTATAGTCAACTATGACTGACGGAGACTACTACTACTACAAAATCTATAGTCAACTATGACTGACGGAGGCTACTACTACAAAATCTATAGTCAACTATGACTGACGGAAGCTACTACTACAAAATCTATAGTCAGCTGTGACTGACGGAGGCTACTACTACAAAATCTATAGTCAACTATGACTGACGGAAGCTGCTACTACAAAATCTATAGTCAACTATGACTGACGGAGGCTACTACTACAAAATCTATAGTCAACTATGACTGACGGAGGCTACTACTACAAAATCTATAGTCAGCTGTGACTGACGGAGGCTACTACTACAAAATCTATAGTCAACTATGACTGACGGAGGCTACTACTACAAAATCTATAGTCAACTATGACTGACGGAGGCTACTACTACAAAATCTATAGTCAACTATGACTAACGGAGGCTACTACTACAAAATCTATAGTCAACTATGACTGACGGAGGCTACTACTACAAAATCTATAGTCAACTATGACTGACGGAGGCTACTACTACAAAATCTATAGTCAACTATGACTGACGGAAGCTGCTACTACAAAATCTATAGTCAACTATGACTGACGGAGGCTACTACTACAAAATCTATAGTCAACTATGACTGACGGAAGCTGCTACTACAAAATCTATAGTCAACTATGACTGACGGAAGCTGCTACTACAAAATCTATAGTCAACTATGACTTACGGAAGCTGCTACTACAAAATCTATAGTCAACTATGACTGACGGAAGCTGCTACTACAAAATCTATAGTCAACTATGACTGACGGAGGCTACTACTACAAAATCTATAGTCAACTATGACTGACGGAGACTACTACTACAAAATCTATAGTCAACTATGACTGACGGAGGCTACTACTACAAAATCTATAGTCAACTATGACTGACGGAGGCTACTACTACAAAATCTATAGTCAACTATGACTGACGGAAGCTGCTACTACAAAATACATAGTTAACTATGACTGACGGAGGCTACTGCAAAATCTTTAGTCAACTATGACTGACGGAGGCTACTACTACAAAATCTATAGTCAACTATGACTGACGGAAGCTGCTACTACAAAATACATAGTTAACTATGACTGACGGAGGCTACTGCAAAATCTTTAGTCAACTATGACTGACGGAGGCTACTACTACAAAATCTATAGTCAACTATGACTGACGGAGGCTACTACTACAAAATCTATAGTTAACAATGACTGACGGAGACTACCACTACAAATCTATAGTCAACTATGACTGACGGAGGCTACTACTACAAAATCTATAGTCAACTATGACTGACGGAGGCTACTACTACAAAATCTATAGTCAACTATGACTGACGGAGGCTACTACTACAAAATCTATAGTCAACTATGACTGACGGAAGCTGCTACTACAAAATACATAGTTAACTATGACTGACGGAGGCTACTGCAAAATCTTTAGTCAACTATGACTAACGGAGGCTACTACTACAAAATCTATAGTTAACTATGACTGACGGAGGCTACTGCAAAATCTATAGTCAACTATGACTAACGGAGGCTATTACTACAAAATCTATAGTTAACAATGACTGACGGAAGCTGCTACTACAAAATCTATAGTTAACTATGACTAACGGAGGCTACTACTACAAAATCTATAGTTAACAATGACTGACGGAGACTACCACTACAAAATCAATAGTCAACTATGACTGACGGAAGCTGCTACTACAAAATATATAGTCAAATATGACTGACGGTAGCTACTACTACAAAATCTATAGTCAACTATGACTGACGGAGACTACCACTACAAAATCAATAGTCAACTATGACTGACGGAAGCTGCTACTACAAAATCTATAGTCAACTATGACTGACGGAGGCTACTGCAAAATCTTTAGTCAACTATGACTAACGGAGGCTACTACTACAAAATCTATAGTCAACTATGACTGACGGAAGCTGCTACTACAAAATCTATAGTCAACTATGACTGACGGAGGCTACTGCAAAATCTTTAGTCAACTATGACTAACGGAGGCTACTACTACAAAATCTATAGTCAACAATGACTGACGGAAGCTGCTACTACAAAATCTATAGTCAACAATGACTGACGGAAGCTACTACTACAAAATCTAGAATCAACTATGACTGACGGAAGCTGCTACTACAAAATCTATAGTCAACAATGACTGACGGAAGCTACTACTACAAAATCTATAGTCAACAATGACTGACGGAAGCTACTACTACAAAATCTAGAATCAACTATGACTGACGGAAGCTACTACTACAAAATCTATAGTCAACAATGACTGACGGAAGCTACTACTACAAAATCTATAGTCAACAATGACTGACGGAAGCTACTACTACAAAATCTATAGTCAACTATGACTGACGGTAGCTACTACTACAAAATCTATAGTCAACTATGACTGACGGAAGCTACTACTACAAAATCTATAGTCAACTATGACTGACGGTAGCTACTACTACAAAATCTAGAGTCAACTATGACTGACGGAAGCTACTACTATAAAATCTATAGTCAACTATGACTGACGGAGGCTACTACTACAAAATCTATAGTTAACTATGACTGACGGAAGCTACTACTACAAAATCTATAGTCAACAATGACTGACGGAAGCTACTACTACAAAATCTATAGTTAACTATGACTGACGGAAGCTACTACTACAAAATCTATAGTTAACTATGACTGACGGAGACTACCAAGTTTCTTTCAGGTTTATCAGGTTTTTGTCATCATTTTAATACGGTCTTTATTAGGTTAATAAACAGTATCTGTCACTTTATCTTCTTCTTCTACCTTTCAGCTCCCAGTGGAGCATAAGTCTTTAACAAACACTTTCAGCTCCCAGTGGAGCATAGGTCTTCAACAAACACTTTCCAAGTCGTTCTGTTTTTCGTCATTCTTTTAAGATCATTCCATGTCTTCACCATCATCTTCATCTCTGCTTCTATCTGTCTTCTCCAAGAATTCCTTGGTCTTCCTCTTTGTCTTTTCCCCTGGGGATTGCAAAAAAAGGCCTGTTGTGTAATACTGTCAGTTGGCTTCCGTAGTGTGTGTCCTATCCAGCGCCATCGTCTTCGCTGTATCTCTTTATCCACTGGTGTTTGTCTGGTACATTTTCATAATTCTATGTTATTGATTTTGTCCTGCCATTTCCATCCTTTTATTCTGCGTAAGCATCCATTAATGAAAGTCTGTATCTTCGTGATTGTCAATTTTGTTGTTCTCCATGTTTCACAGCCATATAATAGGACCGCCTTAGCATTTGAGTTGAAAATTGTTATTTTTGTATCACTATATGATGACAGCAAAAAGGATTGTAATAGTTGTCTAGGCTTGTTGTTGGTTTATGCTTGTTGTTGGGCTAAGCAGCTTTTTGTTGGTGTAAGCTTGTTGTTGGTCTAGTCTTGTTGTTGGGCTAAGCTTGTTGTTGGTGTAAGCTTGTTGTTGGTGTAAGCTTGTTGTTGGTGTAAGCTTATTGTTGGGCTAAGCTTGTTGTTGGTGTAAGCTTGTTGTTGGTGTAAGCTTGTTGTTGGTGTAAGCTTGTTGTTGGTGTAAGCTTGTTGTTGGTGTAAGCTTGTTGTTGGTCTAAACTTGTTGGTGAAAGCTTGTTGTTGGTGTAAGCTTGTTGTTGGGCTAAGCTTGTTGTTGGGCTAAGCTTGTTGTTGGTCTAAGCTTGTTGTTGGTGTAAGCTTGTTGTTGGTGTAAGCTTGTTGTTGGTGTAAGCTTGTTGTTGGTGTAAGCTTGTTGTTGGTCTAAACTTGTTGTTGGTGTAAGCTTGTTGTTGGTGTAAGCTTGTTGTTGGGCTAAGCTTGTTGTTGGGCTAAGCTTGTTGTTGGTCTAAGTATGTTGTTGGTCTAAGCTTGTTGTTGGTGTAAGCTTGTTGTTGGTCTAAGCTTGTTGTTGGTGTAAGCTTGTTGTTGGTGTAAGCTTGTTGTTGGTGTAAGCTTGTTGTTGGTGTAAGCTTGTTGTTGGTGTAAGCTTGTTGTTGGTGTAAGCTTGTTGTTGGTCTAAGCTTATTGTTGGTCTAGTGTTGTTGTTGGTTTAGGCTTGTTGTTGGTCTAAGCTTGTTGTTGGTCTAGTGTTGTTGTTGGTCTAAGCTTGTTGTTGGTTTAGGCTTGTTGTTGGTCTAAGCTTGTTGTTGGTCTAGTGTTGTTGTTGGTCTAGTGTTGTTGTTGGTCGAGTGTTGTTGTTGGTCTAAGCTTGTTGTTGGTCTAGTGTTGTTGTTGGTCTAAGCTTGTTGTTGGTTTAGGCTTGTTGTTGGTCTAAGCTTGTTGTTGGTCTAGTGTTGTTGTTGGTCTAAGCTTGTTGTTGGTTTAGGCTTGTTGTTGGTCTAAGCTTGTTGTTGGTCTAGTGTTGTTGTTGGTCTAAGCTTGTTGTTGGTTTAGGCTTGTTGTTGGTTTAGGCTTGTTGTTGGTCTAAGCTTGTTGTTGGTCTAGTGTTGTTGTTGGTCTAAGCTTGTTGTTGGTTTAGGCTTGTTGTTGGTCTAGTGTTGTTGTTGGTCTAGTGTTGTTGTTGGTCTAGTGTTGTTGTTGGTCTAGTGTTGTTGTTGGTCTAGTGTTGTTGTTGGTCTAGTGTTGTTGTTGGTCTAGTGTTGTTGTTGGTCTAGTGTTGTTGTTGGCTTAGGCTTGTTGTTGGTTTAGGCTTGTTGTTGGTCTAGTGTTGTTGTTGGTCTAAGCTTGTTGTTGGTCTAGTGTTGTTGTTGGTCTAAGCTTGTTGTTGGTTTAGTGTTGTTGTTGGTCTAAGCTTGTTGTTATTCGAGGTTTGTTGTTGGTCTAAGCTTGTTGTTGGTCTAGTGTTGTTGTTGGTCTAAGCTTGTTGTTGGTTTAGGCTTGTTGTTGGTTTAGGCTTGTTGTTGGTTTAGGCTTGTTGTTGGTTTAGGCTTGTTGTTGGTCTAAGCTTGTTGTTGGTCTAGTGTTGTTGTTGGTCTAAGCTTGTTGTTGGTTTAGGCTTGTTGTTGGTCTAAGCTTGTTGTTGGTCTAGTGTTGTTGTTGGTCTAAGCTTGTTGTTGGTTTAGGCTTGTTGTTGGTTTATTGTTGTTGTCGGTCTAAGCTTGTTGTTGGTCTAGTCTTATTGTTGGTTTAGGCTTGTTGTTGGTCTAGGCTTGTTGTTATTCGAGGTTTGTTGTTGGTCTAGGCTTGTTGTTGGTCTAGACTTGATGTTGGTCTAAGCTGGTTGTTGGTCTAAGATTGTTGTTGGTCTAAGCTTGTTTTTGGTCCAGGCTTGTTGTTGGTCTAGGTTTATTGTTGGTCTAGACTTGTTGGTGTAGGACGGTTGTTGATCTAGGCTTGTTGATGATCTAGGCATGTTGTTGGTCTAGGCGTGTTGTTGGTCTAGGCTTGTTGTTGGTCTAAGCTTGTTGTTGGTCTAAGCTTGTTGTTGGTCTAGGCATGTTCTTGGTCTAGGCGTGTTGTTGGTCTAGGCTTGTTGTTGGTCGAGGTTTATTGTTGGTCTAGGCTTGTTGTTGGTCTAAGCTTGTTGTTGGTCTAAGCTTGTTGTTGGTCTAGTCTTGTTGTTGGTTTAGGCTTGTTGGAGGTCTAAACTTGTTGATGGTCTAAGCTTGTTGTTGGTTTAGACTTATTGTTGGTCTAGGCTTGTTCTTGGTCTAAGCATGTTGTTGGTCTAAGCTTGTTTTTGGTCTAGGCTTGTTGTTTGTTTAAGCTTGTTGTTGGTTCAAGCTTGTTGTTGGCCTAAGCTTGTTGTTGGTCTAGGCTTGTTGTTGGTCGAGGTTTGTTGTTGGTCTAGGCTTGTTGTTGGTCTAGGCTTGTTGTTTGTCTAGTCTTGTTGTTAGTCTAGGCATGTTGTTGGTCTAGGCAAGTTGTTGGTCTAGGTTTGTTGTTGGTCTAGGCAAGTTGTTGGTCTAGGAAAGTTGTTGATCTAGGTTTTGTTGTTGATCTAGTCTTGTTGTTGGTCTAGGCAAGTTGTTGGTCTAGACAAGTTGTTGGTCTAGTCTTGTTGTTAGTCTAGATTTGTTGTTTGTTGTTGGTCTAGGTTTGTTGTTATTCTAGTCTTGTTGTTAGTCTAGTCTAATTGTTATTATAGTCTTGTTGTTAGTCTAGGTATGATGTTGGTCTAGGCATGTTGTAGGTCTAGGCAAGTTGTTGGTCTAGTCTTGTTGTTAGTCTAGGTTTGTTGTTTGTCTAGACTTGTTGTTGGTCTAGTCTTGTTGTTGGTCTAGGCATGTTGTTGGTCTAGTCTTGTTGTTGGTCTAGGCATGTTGTTGGTCTAGGAAAGTTGTTAGTCTAGGCTTGTTGTTGGTCTAGGCAAGTTGTTGGTCTAGTCTTGGTGTTGGTCTAGGCATGTTGTTGGTCTAGGCATGTTGTTGGTCTAGGCATGTTGTCGGTCTAGGCATGTTGTTGGTCTAGGCATGTTTTTGGTCTAGACGTGTTGTTGGTCTTGGTTTGTTGTTGGTCTAGTCTTGTTGTTATTCTAGTCTTGTTGTTGGTCTAGGCATGTTGTTGGTCTAGGCATGTTTTTGGTCTAGACGTGTTGTTGGTCTTGGTTTGTTGTTGGTCTAGGCATGTTGTTGGTCTAGGTTTGTTGTTGGTCTAGGCAAGTTGTTGGTCTAGGTTTGTTGTTGGTCTAGGCAAGTTGTTGGTCTAGGAAAGTTGTTGATCTAGGTTTTGTTGTTGATCTAGTCTTGTTGTTGGTCTAGGCAAGTTGTTGGTCTAGTAAAGTTATTGATCTAGGTTTTGTTGTTGGTCTAGTCTTGTTGTTGGTCTAGGCAAGTTTTTGGGCTAGGTTTGTTGTTGGTCTAGGCAAGTTGTTGGTCTAGGTTTGTTGTTGGTCTAGGCAAGTTGTTGGTCTAGGAAAGTTGTTGATCTAGGTTTTGTTGTTGATCTAGTCTTGTTGTTGGTCTAGGCAAGTTGTTGGTCTAGGAAAGTTATTGATCTAGGTTTTGTTGTTGGTCTAGTCTTGTTGTTGGTCTAGGCAAGTTGTTGGGCTAGGTTTGTTGTTGGTCTAGGAAAGTTGTTGGTCTAGGTTTTTTGTTGGTCTAGTCTTGTTGTTGGGCTAGGTTTGTTGTTGGTCTAGGCATGTTGTTGGTCTAGGTTTGTTGTTGGTCTAGTCTTGTTGTTGGTCTAAGTTTTGTTGTTGGTCTAGTCTTGTTGTTTGTCTATGTTTGTTGTTGGTCTTGTCGTGTTGTTTGTCTAGGCATGTTGTTGGTCTAGTCTTGTTGTTTGTCTAGGTTTTTTGTTGGTCTGGTCTTGTTGTTTGTCTAGGTTTGTTGTTGGTCTAGTCTTGTTGTTTGTCTAGGTTTTTTGTTGGTCTAGTCTTGTTGTTTGTCTAGGTTTGTTGTTGGTCTAGTCTTGTTGTTTGTCTAGGTTTTGTGTTGGTCTAGTCTTGTTGTTTGTCTAGGTTTGTTGTTGGTTTAGGTTTGTTGTTGGTCTAGGCATGTTGTTGGTCTAGTCTTGTTGTTGATCTAGGTTTGTTGTTGGTCTAGGCATGTTGTTGGTCTAGGTTTGTTTATTCAGTATTTGCCCCCTGTGACTTTCAGATAAAAAATAACCATGACAAGAGCAATCGAAGTCTCCCCAGCCACCAACACACTCATCAATTAAGTGTCAGTCGTTAATAACGCTTCCTGCCTGACATTTATTAAGTACATTATCTTACAGTATTACCTCCATGTCAGACCTGTCTATGTTCTCAAATCTGCATGTGTCAGATCTTAATGGCACAATTTGCGCGTGCCCGTGACGGCCTCAAAATAAAATCCAGAAAGAAATATAGTTTAATTTTTCTTTTTGTGTGTGTTACATTCTAAATCTGTGTTGATAAAATCAGTTGATGTGTTTCTTGTAACGTCAAATTAAACCCAGGGTGTCCATCAAACTCTTCACCTTTCTATCGTTTCCTTCTGGGTGACTAATGTGTTGAGATGTGTAACAGCACTTGATGTTGCTCACATGTGAACGAAATTCACTTGGTGCACATTGTTGTGATCATCAGTGATGTTTTTGCTAAAAAACACGTCCAATATTAACAAAGATGTTTTATGTTTGGTACATGTTGCAATAATTGTGTTTTTCTTGCAGTTCAAAGCAGTTTAATCGGGATTAAAAATACAGACATCACCAGTAAGTTACTTATAGAAGATTGACATCACCAGTAAGTTACTTATAGAAGATTGACATCACCAGTAAGTTACTTATAGAAAATTGACATCACCAGTAAGTTACTTATAGAAGATTGACATCACCAGTAAGTTACTTATAGAAGATTGACATCACCAGTAAGTTACTTATAGAAGATTGACATCACCAGTAAGTTGCTTATAGAAAATTGACATCACCAGTAAGTTACTTATAGAAGATTGACATCACCAGTAAGTTACTTATAGAAGATTGACATCACCAGTAAGTTACTTATAGAAGATTGACATCACCAGTAAGTTGCTTATAGAAAATTGACATCACCAGTAAGTTGCTTATAGAAGATTGACATCACCAGTAAGTTACTTATAGAAGATTGACATCACCAGTAAGTTACTTATAGAAGATTGACATCACCGGTAAGTTACTTATAGAAGATTGACATCACCAGTAAGTTACTTATAGAAGATTGATATCACCGGTAAGTTACTTATAGAAGATTGACATCACCAGTAAGTTGTTTATAGAAGATTGACATCACCAGTAAGTTGTTTATAGAAAATTGACATCACCAGTAAGTTGCTTATAGAAGATTGACATCACAAGTAAGTTACTTATAGAAGATTGACATCACCAGTAAGTTACTTATAGAAGATTGACATCACCAGTAAGTTGCTTATAGAAGATTGACATCACCAGTAAGTTACTTATAGAAGATTGACATCACCAGTAAATAATTGATAAGAAGACACACATCTTCAGGAAGTACAAGGACCTAGTGTCAAGGTAACAAACCTGCAGTGCTGGCTTGTTCATCTAGGATGTGCGAAAGTAGTCTCAGACATAAGGCATTTGTCTCAGACATAAGGCATTTGTCTCAGACATAAGGCATTTGTCTCAGACATAAGGGATTTGTCTCAGACATAAGGCATTGGTCTCAGACATAAGGGATTTGTCTCAGACATAAGGCACTAGTCTCAGACATAAGGCATTGGTCTCAGACATAAGGCATTTCTCTCAGACATAAGGCACTAGTCTCAGACATAAGGCATTTGTCTCAGACATAAGGCAGTAGTCTCAGACATAAGGCAGTAGTCTCAGACATATAACAGTAGTCTCAGATATAAGGCAGTAGTCTCAGACAAAAGGCAGTAGTCTCAGACATAAGGCAGTAGTTTCCTACACAGCTGGTTATTCTCACACACGATGGCAGTGAGGACAGTTGCTGGTAGTTGCTGGTTTTACTCATAAGTCGACGTTCATGTGGTGAGATGGCAAGTGGTGAAACGACAAGTCGCAAGACGACAAGTGGCGAGACGACAAGTGGTGAGATGACAAGTGGTGAGATGACAAGTGGTGAGACGACAAGTGGTGAGACGACAAGTGGTGAGATGACAAGTGGTGAGATGACAAGTGGTGAGATGACAAGTGGTGAGACGACAAGTGGCGAGATGACAAGTGGTGAGATGACAAGTGGTGAGATGACAAGTGGTGAGACGACAAGTGGTGAGACGACAAGTGGTGAGACGACAAGTGGCGAGATGACAAGTGGTGAGACGACAAGTGGTGAGACGACAAGTGGCGAGATGACAAGTGGTGAGACGACAAGTGGTGAGACGACAAGTGGTGAGATGACAAGTGGTGAGACGACAAGTGGTGAGACGACAAGTGGTGAGATGACAAGTGGTGAGATGACAAGTGGTGAGACGACAAGTGGTGAGACGACAAGTGGTGAGATGACAAGTGGTGAGATGACAAGTGGTGAGATGACAAGTGGTGAGACGACAAGTGGTGAGACGACAAGTGGTGAGACGACAAGTGGCGAGACGACAAGTGGTGAGACGACAAGTGGTGAGACGACAAGTGGTGAGATGACAAGTGGTGAGACGACAAGTGGTGAGATGACAAGTGGTGAGATGACAAGTGGTGAGATGACAAGTGGTGAGATGACAAGTGGTGAGATGACAAGTGGTGAGACGACAAGTGGTGAGACGACAAGTGGTGAGATGACAAGTGGTGAGATGACAAGTGGTGAGACGACAAGTGGTGAGACGATAAGTGGTGACACGACAAGTGGTGAGACGACAAGTGGTGAGATGACAAGTGGTGAGATGACGTGTGGTGAGATGACAAGTGGTGAGACGACAAGTGGTGAGATGACAAGTGGTGAGACGATAAGTGGCGAGATGACAAGTGGTGAGGTAACAAGTGGCGAGACGATAAGTGGCGAGATGACAAGTGGTGAGATGACAAATGGTGAGACGACAAGTGGCGAGACGATAGGTGGCGAGATGACAAGTGGTGAGGTGACATGTGGTGAGATGACAAGTGGTGAGATGACAAGTGGTGAGACGACAAGTGGTGAAATGACAAGTGGTGGGATGACGTGTGGTGAGACGACAAGTGGTGAGACGACAAGTGGCGAGACGACAAGTGGTGAGATGAAATGTTGTGAGATGACATGTGGTGAGACGACAAGTGGTGAGATGACAAGTGGTGAGATGACAAGTGGTGAGACGACAAGTGGTGATGTGACAAGTGGTGAGCCGACAAGTGGTGAGGCGACAAGTGGTGAGATGACAAGTGGTGCGATGACAAGTGGTGAGGCGACAAGTGGTGAGATGACAAGTGGTGAGGCGACAAGTGGTGAGACGACAAGTGGTGCGATGACAAGTGGTGAGGCGACAAGTGGTGAGATGACAAGTGGTGAGGCGACACTATATTTCAATTTAAAAAGCATTGATTTCAAGGAATTGACTGAGAGTGGCACTATAGGACAAGTATTCGTAGCCATCAAGCTACATCAATCACCAACGCAAAAAATATTAACACTATAAGGTTTTGGAGCAAGACAAATCATCCATTGTTAGCACCAGCAGGTATTGAAGCAAGACAAATCATCCATTGTTAGCACCAGCAGGTATTGAAGCAAGACAAATCATCCATTGTTAGCACCAGCAGGTATTGGAGCATGACAAATCATCCATTGTTAGCACCAGCAGGTATTGAAGCAAGACAAATCATCCATTGTTAGCACCAGCAGGTATTGGAGCATGACAAATCATCCATTGTTAGCACCAGCAGGTAGTGGAGCATGACAAATCATCCTTTGTTAGCACCAGCAGGTATTGGAGCAAGACAAATCATCCATTGTTAGCACCAGCTGGTATTGGAGTAAGACAAATCATCCATTGTTAGCACCAGCAGGTATTGGAGCAAGACAAATCATCCATTGTTAGCACCAGCAGGTATTGGAGGAAGACAAATCATCCATTGTTAGCACCAGCTGGTATTGGAGCAAGACAAATCATCCATTGTTAGCACCAGCTGGTATTGGAGCAAGACAAATCATCCATTGTTAGCACCAGCAGGTATTGGAGCAAGACAAATCATCCATTGTTAGCACCAGCAGGTATTGGAGCAAGACAAATCATCCATTGTTAGCACCAGCAGGTATTGGAGCAAGACAAATCATCCATTGTTAGCACCAGCAGGTATTGGAGGAAGACAAATCATCCATTGTTAGCACCAGCTGGTATTGGAGCAAGACAAATCATCCATTGTTAGCACCAGCTGGTATTGGAGCAAGACAAATCATCCATTGTTAGCACCAGCAGGTATTGGAGCAAGACAAATCATCCATTGTTAGCACCAGCAGGTATTGGAGCAAGACAAATCATCCTGAAAACCCTGGATCTCTTCGAAGCATGATATATCCGATTTCTCTGATATTCCACTCCAACATTAACGCGTTTAATTACATAATCCTGGGGCCTTTTGTGGTTATGTGGGTGGGTCGGCTGATCACTCACGTGTGTGGGTGGGTCGGCTGATCACTCACTTGTGTGGGTGGGTCGGCTGATCACTCACGTGTACGGACTATGTTGACATCCAGTTCAGCCGTGAGATTTGACATGACGTCACGTCTCTCGTTGAAATAAAAATAAATAACTGTAATAAGAATGACTGATATTGTGCCCTCTAGTCCAAACAGCGCTAGCTTTTCGAGGAAGAGACTATACCACCTATGAGCCGGCTTTAGATGCATCAACATTGATTGAGAATGCCACCATGAATTATGATCATATCCGTACAATTTTAAGGCAGGGGAGACAATACTCAGATTATGAGTTTATATGTAATTTATATTATTATCTCCCTTGTCAGAGATTGCCAACACTAGAGCTGGAGCATGTGAGGAAACAATCAGTTGGTCATGACGATCGACATCAGGCAGCATCCATCAGAGAACTTTAACATTCGGAAACAGTAGACAGAGGGGAAAAGGTAGACCAAGAAGATTATCCCATACTAGGGTCTGCCGAAAATAGGACAGGAGAACAAAGGCCGCGTGTCCTGAGCTGCCACTGCGAAGAGTTCGGGCCTAAGTTTCAGATTAGAAAGTTCTAGATCATTGGCGGCCAAATGGCCGCCCGTCAACCTATTTTTTTCTTTTGGCTCCTCAGGCGACCTAGAAACTCCTATATTAAATATCTATCAATGAGAGCCAACGTTCCAGTCGGGCAAATAACAACAACAACAACAACAACAACAACAATAACAACAACAACAACAACAACAATAACAACAATAACAATAACAACAACAACAACAACAATAACAACAACAACAACAATAACAACAACAATAACAACAACAATAACAACAACAACAACAACAACAACAATAACAACAACAATAACAATAACAACAACAACAACAATAACAACAACAACAATAAAATATTGACGCTGACAATAATGGAAGGTTTTGTGACGCAGTTGACGCTGCAAAGTTGTTTTCCTGCCAGTGTTAAGTGATTGCATCAGTATCAGGTGATAGCGTCAGTGTCAGGTGATAGCGTCAATGTTAGGTGATAGCGTCAGTGTCAGGTGACAGCGTCAGTGTCAGATGTACAAATATTATTATTGGTAATGAAATCACATCTTGTCATCTGTGACGATTCTCTCTCAAGTTTGGTCGTCTAGTCGTGGCCTTGTTCAGCCTTCAGTTGTCCAGCACTGGTAGAGGTCAGCCTTCAGTTGTCCAGCACTGGTAGAGGTCAGCCTTCAGTTGTCCAGCACTGGTATAGGTCAGCCTTCAGTTGTCCATCACTGGTAGAGGTCAGCCTTCAGTTGTCCAGCACTGGTAGAGGTCAGCCTTCAGTTGTCCAGCACTGGTAGAGGTCAGCCTCCAGTTGTCCAGCACTGGTAGAGGTCAGCCTTCAGTTGTCCAGCACTGGTAGAGGTCAGCCTCCAGTTGTCCAGCACTGGTAGAGGTCAGCCTTCAGTTGTCCAGCACTGGTAGAGGTCAGCCTTCAGTTGTCCAGCACTGGTAGAGGTCAGCCTCCAGTTGTCCAGCACTGGTAGAGGTCAGCCTCCAGTTGTCCAGCACTGGTAGAGGTCAGCCTTCAGTTGTCCAGCACTGGTAGAGGTCAGCCTTCAGTTGTCCAGCACTGGTAGAGGTCAGCCTTCAGTTGTCCAGCACTGGTAGAGGTCAGCCTTCAGTTGTCCAGCACTGGTAGAGGTCAGCCTTCAGTTGTCCAGCACTGGTAGAGGTCAGCCTTCAGTTGTCCAGCACTGGTATAGATGTGTGAAGTAGCAGATGAGGAGACACATCACAGACTCGAATGTTTCATTTTCCCTCGTCGCTGGAAGGTACCTGGATCAGTTGGATGTAAGAGAGCGTTAAGCCAATAGCTGTTCTTTGTTTCAGTGTTGCTGGGAGCCTCGGTGGAGTGGTCGCTCCCTGGTCACATGGGTCCGGGGGTTCCATCCCCAGAATTGGCGCATTTTTTTTCTTCGGATCGACCAGGTACCGGCTAAAAATGGCAGGAAAAGACAGTGGTCAGAATTGACGTAAAGCCTGGTTAAAAGATTACTAGACAATATGGCAGGTTGGATTTCATTAGATCAAAATGAGCCAAAGCAGTAAAAAAAAACATGGAAAAACGAGTGGAGGTGTCCCATAGGGTACTAAGAAAATGGCATTTTGTAGATCGTGTTGTGTTTTCTATGTTGTGTTTTCTATGCTGTGTTTTCTGTGTTGTGTTTTCTAGCTTGGATTTTTGTGTTCAGTTTAAATATTTTGTTATACCTGATGAGGGCTAACGTTGAAGTTTGTCTTGTCTTTCTATTAGTTTAACTGCTCCATACCATTGTATGTTTTTTTGTATATGTTCTCTCCAGCTCTGCTCGCGGCCCCATATTTCATATTTTGTATATTTAATATTTGTGCTTATCTTGACACACTTCTAGGAAACAACATTCATGACAAGGGTTGTAACTCTGTAAACGGAAATGGTTTCATAACAACAACTTTACACAGCGATATTACAACGAATTATTATTATTGAAATTAGCATTGCTAGGAATTATTATTATTGGTTATGGAAGGCCTCGGCATCACTGCAAACGAATTAAAATCCATAATTGCTCAACCGCCCGTGCCAGTGGAATCATCCGAATTACTAACACATCTCCCAAACAAGGAAAGGTAACTGTAGTCCCCATCGTAGCAGTCTCAGCACACGCCAAAAGACATAAGGCGAAACCGCGCAGAAAGTGAACACAGCCAACTGTTCCCTGTCATACGATATCATCATTCATCGTAAACAAGCGGGATATCGAAGCAGGATCAAAACGGATGAGACACACAGCATTGCTAGGAATCCATAAACTGAATGAAGAGTAATACTACAAGGAAGTAGTATACGCTGAAAACAGTTCAGGTGTTCATGGTACAGCAAGAAGAAAACATGTCGACGGAATCAAGAAACTTCTAGGAACAGTGGCTTTCATTTTGTTAAGGCGGGAACTAAAGCAGGTCTTATGACGGGAACTGAAGCAGGTCTTATGGCGGGAACTGAAGCAGGTCTTATGGCGGGAACTAAAGCAGGTCTTATGACGGGAACTAAAGCAGGTCTTATGACGGGAACTAAAGCAGGTCTTATGGCGGGAACTAAAGCAGGTCTTATGGCGGGAACTAAAGCAGGTCTTATGACGGGAACTAAAGCAGGTCTTATGACGGGAACTAAAGCAGGTCTTATGACGGGAACTAAAGCAGGTCTTATGACGGGAACTAAAGCAGGTCTTATGGCGGGAACTAAAGCAGGTCTTATGACGGGAACTAAAGCAGGTCTTATGACGGGAACAGCTAATGATAAACACTGTGACCGAATGAATGTTGGCTGTTCAGTCTTGGACTCAAGAAGATGACGTTGTGGGCTGTCAGGGTTTTGTTTCCTTGGTGCTGCTGGTGAGGAGATCATTACTCAGTCCTCTCTAGGCGGTCCAGCAGCAGGCGGTGTGAGAACTGTGGAGATATCATCTCATTGGTGCTGCTGGTGAGGAGATCATTACTCAGTCCTCTCTAAACGGTCCAGCAGCAGGCGGTGTGAGAACTGTGGAGATATCATCTCATTAGTGCTGCAGGTGAGGAGATCATTACTCAGTCCTCTCTAGACGGTCCAGCAGCAGGCGGTGTGAGAACTGTGGAGATATCATCTCATTAGTGCTGCAGGTGAGGAGATCATTACTCAGTCCTCTCTAGACGGTCCAGCAGCAGGCGGTGTGAGAACTGTGGAGATATCATCTCATTGGTGCTGCAGGTGAGGAGATCATTACTCAGTCCTCTCTAGACGGTCCAGCAGCAGGCGGTGTGACAACTGTGGAGATATCATCTCATTGGTGCTGCAGGTGAGGAGATCATTACTCAGTCCTCTCTAGACGGTCCAGCAGCAGGCGGTGTGAGAACTGTGCAGATATCATCTCATTGGTGCTGCAGGTGAGGAGATCATTACTCAGTCCTCTCTAGACGGTCCAGCAGCAGGCGGTGTGACAACTGTGGAGATATCATCTCATTGGTCACTCTCTTATGACGCAGCTTCCGGTCAGCCCCTTATTTGGACAGAGGAAGGTCAAGGGTAGAAATGTAAGATTCCAAGGTCGAGAAAGGTCAACAGACACCCGCCATTATTATTTATGAAAGTCGAACCACATCCATCTATAGTAAACTAAGGCCCGCGGGTTGAGAGAAATCTCCCAAAGCTGGTGACGTTTTCAGTTTTGCGAGCAGGGGCGGTTGTGGATAAAATTACATGAACTGCCAATAGCTCGCATAGCTGATGACGTCACAAGCTTTGGCCCATTCCATGATTTCCCTCTCAGGTTGCAGGCCTTAGTAAAATTATAAACGGATGTGGTTAAACCGACTACAGACAAGAATCATTGTCAAGGTGAAGAGATGAAATATGAGAAGAAGGTCTGAGCTGGTACTGTCCAGTGTGGAGCTACAGCTTAATGGTGCGAGGATAACTATTTATAAGACTTGATCCCAATGTTGTGCTACCAGTGCTAGGCATAGACCTTAGATTCAAGAACTATTAGAAAAATAATTACAGCAAAGAATGAAGTGTGTCAGACGCATGACAGGAAACAGCCTGAGAGATACGATGAGAAATCAAGAGTTAGGAAAAGGAGTAGGAGTGGAACCAGCTATTGAATACATCAAATAACAACAGATCAAGTGGGCATGTGATAAGACATCAAGAACTCGATCTAATACAACGAGTTACCAACAAACGAGTACATCACAAACTAAGAGACTGACCAAGACAAAGGTGGATAAGAAAGAAAGAAAGAAAGAAAGAAGGAAAGAAAGAAAGAAAGAAAGAAAGAAAGAAAGAAAGAAAGAAAGAAAGAAAGAAAGAAAGAAAGAAAGAAAGAAAGAGGATGCACCATTTCATGTACAGACTCACACAAGATGTCCACAGTTATAGAACGGACGGAAGTAGCTAGAGTTGTTGCCCTTTATTAAAGGCAGAATACGAAAGTAACGTCACGTGATATCCAACATAGAAGGCTGTGACGTCAATACCAGCCAAGGGCGGATCTTCTGTGGGGCTCGTACTGAGTGCAGCCCAAGATGATTTGATTCATGTCTGTGAGTTTGATATTAGTGTCGGGGGCAGGGAGCCCGCAGTAACAAGTTCTTGCTGAATCACCGCCCCTGACGTTCTGGAAATATTGGTGTTTCTGGTGCTGAAGATGGTGGTAGTGGTGCGGGGATGTTGGTGGCAGTGCAGGTGGGATAGATTGAGAGCTCGTGTTGGTTGTTGGTGACATGTTCCCTGAGTTGTAGCCCTTGTAGCAGATAGTCATCCGGAGATGGTCAGTGCCTGGACCAATAATGCTGAGGTCTGGGGAGTTTGGGGAAGGCGGTGTGATTCTGCAAATATCTGGAGTTGTGCTGGCCACTATAAACTGGGGATATGAGTATGCTGGATGAATGTGTCCTGTGGGGTTCATGAGGTTTGGCATGGAGAAGGGTGGACTGTCCTGGAGGGGATGGAACTCTTTACAAGTTGCGGTGTAAACAGACGACTGCATGTGCTCAGGGGATGACGTCGGGATGTGGTACGGGACCATGAAGCGGTGATCTTTGGAGGGCTTGTCTCTCGTCTCGAACTGCATCTCTTTAGCATATACGTTGGCGTGCTCTGAAGAGATCTGTCTCTCAAAGGAAAGTTTGATATTGACGCGCCTGTGAGTTGGATAGTTAGGCTCTGGTGGAGTCAACAAGCTTGATGGGAGCTCCCCGTGAAGGAAGTCAGGCTGTGGCCTCGTCTTGATGACAGATTCTCTGTTGGAGCAACAGCCGTGCTGGAAAGGAGGGTGTATGTTCCAAGAAGATGGCGCAGGCTGATGAAGTGATTGTATTTTAGGGAGGAACTTGTTGATAGATTCAACCTCACTGGCGTTGGTTGAATCAAAAGTTAATCTGTTGAAAGCTGAATTTTGTTTTGGGGAATTCGGCGACGAAAGATGGCGGCTCATGGCTGTTTCAAGGTCGTTCACGGAACTTCTGGTCATAAACGGTTGGTTTGGAGAGTAAATCGTTAGGTGGCCAGAATGAGGTCTTGATTGTTCGTGATTGGAAACGAGGACAGATGTTGAGCTTCCGGTTGAGCGTTGATTGGTGGGTCTGTTGTGAGCTCTAGCCATTGCTGTTTTAATGGATACATTCTGTGTTTCCCTTTTAATGGATAAATCCTGTTTTATCCTTTTAATGGATAAATCCTGTTTTATCCTTTTAATGGATAAATCCCGTGTTGCCATTTTAACGGATACATCCCGTGTTGCCCCTTTAATGGATAAATCCTGTGTTGCCCTTTTGATGGATAAATCCTGTGTTGCCCTTTTGATGGATAAATCCGGTGTTACCCTTTTGATGGATAAATCCTGTGTTGCCCTTTTGATGGATAAATCCTGTGTTGCCCTTTTGATGGATAGATCCTCAGGTAATGGTGAAACAGGGCTTTCGAAGATGAAGAACTTGTTGGTTGATGTGTCAGGCTGGCCGTCCTGGATGGACGCAAACTCTGGAGTCCCTGTCTGCTGTGTCTCTGAAATCACTGAGACGCCATCTCTAGTCAAGTTCAAGGCTGTACAAGTAGGGACCACCTCCTGAGACCCGATGCATCTTTCCCGTTTCCGGGGGTTCCCAATTTTGCGTCTTTGAGTGGCGACCTTGTTGGAAGGTGTCTCCTCCGTGTTGTCAGTTCCTGCCTCGGGGGACATCAACTCTGGAGGTGTGTCTGTCAGTCTGAACACGTCACGTGACCCGAAGATCTGCTTGCATCTGGTGAAACACAATCAGCCTTGACACAACGACCTTGACTGCAGTTCTTGGAAACTATCAGGGAATTCGTGTTTACCCGAATTTCTGAAACGTTAAAAGAAAAATAATTGCGCTAGACAAAGTGAAACTAACATTGCAAACATTATGGGTGTGTGGTGTTTAGCTAACGGTACACGCACAAACAAGCTTACAAAGTGAAACTAACATTGCAAACATTATAGGTGTGTGGTGTTTAGCTAACGGTACACGCACAAACAAGCTTACACACACATTCTGTCTGATACAACAGGAAGGGGGAGCAGAAGCGCCTGCGACCTGCGGTCGCAATAACAGGGTCCGTGCACCATCAGCTGACCAAGACCTAGCAGCAGGGTCGGCACACCATCAGCTGACCAAGACCTAGCAGCAGGGTCGGCACACTATCAGCTGACCACCAAGACCTAGCAGCAGGGTCGGCACACTATCAGCTGACCACCAAGACCTAGCAGCAGGGTCGGCACACTATCAGCTGACCACCAAGACCTAGCAGCAGGGTCGGCACACTATCAGCTGACCACCAAGACCTAGCAGCAGGGTCGGCACACTATCAGCTGACCACCAAGACCTAGCAGCAGGGTCGGCACACTATCAGCTGACCAAGACCTAGCAGCAGGGTCGGCACACTATCAGCTGACCACCAAGACCTAGCAGCAGGGTCGGTGCACCATCAGCTGACCAAGACCTAGCAGCAGGGTCGGCACACTATCAGCTGACCAAGACCTAGCAGCAGGGTCGGCACTCTTATCAGCTGACCACCAAGACCTAGCAGTTCTACCTCCTCGTGGTCTCCCCTGGTAACAGTCTGCGTCAAAACAGATTGGCTAACAGAAGCTAGGATCGACGTGATCCCTGTAGTGGTGGATGTTACTGATATAGATGACCCAGTATTGCAGTACCTCTGGGCTGGACTAGTAGTTTCCCAGCGTAGCCTGGGATAGACGAACTCCAACCTCTCCAGTAAGAGCCGGGAATGTCAAGAAAGCCATTACGACCCGCCACATCTTATGAGTCAAAGGGCAACCTGCCCGCATCAGCTCGTGGCAATCCGTTAACAACAATACAACAGGAAATATAATTAATGAAACTAGAATGACGATAAAACAACAAATATTGAAAGAGATGTGTATGTCAGAAATATACCGCCATTAATCATCATCGACATTTCATATGACGTCATTTATAATTTTAAAAAATTATGTGCCTTAATTTTACTATCAAATCGTTTTCTCCTCTTGGGTTGTCTCCAACCACACGGTATAAACAGATTCCACTATTTTCTCAGATTTTTATTTTTATTTATTTATTTATTATCTTTTTTTTTTTTTTTTTTTGGGGGGGGGGGGGGGGGTAGGTTATTTCTCTATTTCTCTTTCATTTTTCTTGTTTATCACATATTTTTACGCAAAAACCTCAGCTACCATTTTTTTAATTTGATTTTTTTTCTTTCAAAAACTGAAACTTTGGGAATGGCACAGTTTCTCTGTCCAGTTCATGTGGAAGCTACTTGTGTGTTCTAAGTATGCACAGCAGGTGTCAGCAAATAACACATTACGAGTGTCAACATCGATATCGACCTTATTATCATTATCATCATCATCATCATCATCATTATCATCATCATTGACTGACGTCTCCGCAACGGAGATTGACTATCATGGAACGCCATTCTGCTGACTTGTCCATATTTTGATGTTACTCGTCCTTGTTAGTCTTGGTCTGCCTCTTTTACCTTGTATTTTCCAAGATTACTTTTATTAGGCAGCTGTGTCTTTTAACATGTCACAAAAACTATGGCTTTCTCTGGAATAGTGCGTGATGAGGCTCCAATCTCTTTCACCGTGGTCAGCCATATTCGTGTGTACCACACACTTTGCTGCTTTCGCGTTCTGAGTCGTTGATCATTTCTGATACTTCAGCCCCATCTACCGTCATAGACTTTGTTCGGGATGGACATTTCAAGTAGGCGCCATTGTTGACAAAATAGATGTTTGCTTGATGAACCGCGAACAAAAGCTGGCCTATCGATGATAGGTGTCGACACAAGATGAATACACAAAATGACATTGCAATATTGTGCAAAGCTCACTGACCATCCACACGTCAGAAGTAAACATAAATACAACCTGCCTGTAGACAATCATCATGATGTGTGTGAGTACACAGAATTAGACATCATTAGCTGTCCACCTGAGACAGACAAGAACACACACAAGACCATGGGGCAAGGAGCTGGCAGAGCCATGTTCTCTGAATGGACATGAAAGTTATAATAAGAGCTGCCGAGCTTAAACTCACGAGGAAGGTGGCAGGAAGAGAAAAGATAGTGGCAGTGGAGGCGGAGAAAGACGTGTGGACCACACTTGGGGCATCCAAAGATTAACACAGTGAGTGTTTATCAAAGAGACAATAGCAAGTTAACAATCAGCAAGTTGAGATATCATTGTTGTCCTAAAAGAACAAAGAGACGACAAATTGCTAACTGTGAGATGTCAGGGATGTTCTACAAGAACAAAGAGCCGACAAGTTGTTAACTGTGAGATGTCAGTTATGTCCTATAAGAACAAAGAGCCGATAAGTTGTTAACTGTGAGCTGTCAGTGATGTCCTACAAGAACAAAGAGCCGATAAGTTGTTAACTGTGAGATGGCAGTGATGTTCTACAAGAACAAAGAGTCGATAAGTTGTTAACTGTGAGATGTCAGTGATGTCCTACAAGAATAAAGAGCCGACAAGTTGTTAACTGTGAGATGTCAGTGATGTCCTACAAGATCAAAGAACCGATAAGTTGTTAACTGTGAGATGTCACTGATGTTCTACAAGAACAAAGAGATGATGTGCCCAGGCTGTTACCGTTGAGTTTCTCCTGCCGGCGGACATTGTTGCAGGAGCTGCTCATTAATGAAGTTACGTCCCCTGTCAGTTGCCATAAGTCGACGACGCAGTCTGCGTCCTCAGCGCTGCTGGAAGTAAACAAGATATAATGTAGCTACAACATGACACACTTTTGGAAAGTTAACAAGATATAATGTAGCTACAACATGACACACTTTTGAAAAGTTAACAAGAAATAATGTAGCTACAACATGACACACTTTTGAAAAGTTAACAAGAAATAATGTAACTACAACATGACACACTTTTGAAAATTTAACAATATATAATGTAGTTACAACATGACACACTTTTGAAAAGTTAACAAGATATAATGTAGCTAAAAGATGACACACTTTTGAAAAGTTAACAAGATATAATGTAGCTACAACATGACACACTTTCGAAAAGTTAACAAGAAATAATGTAGCTACAACATGACACACTTTTGAAAAGTTAACAAGATATAATGTAGCTACAACATGACACACTTTTGAAAAGTTAGCAAGATATAATGTAGTTACAACATGACACACTTTTGAAAAGTTAACAAGATATAATGTAGCTACAACATGACACACTTTTGAAAAGTTAGCAAGATATAATGTAGTTACAACATGACACACTTTTGAAAAGTTAACAAGATACAATGTAGCTACAACATGACACACTTTTGAAAAGTTAACAAGATATAATGTAGCTACAACATGACACACTTTTGAAAAGTTAGCAAGATATAATGTAGTTACAACATGACACACTTTTGAAAAGTTAACAAGATACAATGTAGCTACAACATGACACACTTTTGAAAAGTTAGCAAGATATAATGTAGTTACAACATGACACACTTTTGAAAAGTTAACAAGATATAATGTAGTTACAACATGACACACTTTTGAAAAGTTAACAAGATACAATGTAGCTACAACATGACACACTTTTGGAAAGTTAACAAAATATATTATAGCTACTTCATGCCACACTTTTGGAAAATTAACAAGATATTAGGTAGCTCTTGTAGTAGCATTGATTTTGATTTCTCTAGATATCTTTTTACTTTTGAAATGGCTACATTGTTTCTTTTTAAATTTCCATAATTATTACACATAGATGACAACACGACGTACTAACAATGTCTTGATATGCGTTCATGAAGTCAACAATCACAGACTATGATATTTTGTTGAAACAAGTTTATTTGATCATTGGTTGTGCACGTGAAGTGGAGTACATCTCAAATTAAAAATTCTAAATATAAAATTAATCTTCTTGGTCTGGATGCGCTCAAGAGGTTAACACCGTTGGATACTGAGATATCTCCTAATACATATTGTCTGTGACAGTTGTAATTATATCTTTCAATGTGTCTATCAACAATATCAGTGTTGCTACAGGTTATCAGTCAAATTCACTTACCTGAAAACATAATTAACTGCCAGAATATTTTGTTCCTCTGAGCTTTTGCAGTTCAACATCTTTGTTGCGCATGTCTGTACCCAAACATGGCCGCCATGTCTGTTTATTAAACGATAGTAGCCGGTGATTGTTTGTCCTTTGTTTAAAACTGGAACACGGAAGTGACGCAATTTATGCAACGAAAAAAAAAATTGAGTACAAACACATCAATGTGGTTACTTCGAGAGAATCATCTACTTCATATTGTAGTGGGGCAAGCCCGTTACAAACATATCAATGTGGTTACTTCGGGAGAATCAGCTACTTCATATTGTAGTGGGGCAAGCCCATTACAAACACATCAATGTGATTACTTCGAGAGAATCAGCTACTTCATATTGTAGTGGGACAAGACCGTTACAAACATATCAATGTGGTTACTTCGAGAGAAAGAGCTACTTCATATTGTAGTGGGGCAAGACCGTTACAAACATATCAATGTGGTTACTTCGAGAGAATCAGCTACTTCATATTGTAGTGGGGTAAGCCCGTTACAAACACATCAATGTGGTTACTTCGGGAGAATCAGCTACTTCATATTGTAGTGGGGCAAGCCCATTACAAACACATCAATGTGGTTACTTCGAGAGAATCAGCTACTTCATATTGTAGTGGGACAAGACCGTTACAAACATATCAATGTGGTTACTTCGAGAGAAAGAGCTACTTCATATTGTAGTGGAACAAGACCGTTACAAACATATCAATGTGGTTACTTCGAGAGAATCAGCTACTTCATATTGTAGTGGGACAAGACCGTTACAAACATATCAATGTGGTTACTTCGAGAGAAAGAGCTACTTCATATTGTAGTGGAACAAGACCGTTACAAACATATCAATGTGGTTACTTCGAGAGAATCAGCTACTTCATATTGTAGTGGAACAAGACCGTTACAAACATATCAATGTGGTTACTTCGAGAGAAAGAGCTACTTCATATTGTAGTGGGGCAAGACCGTTACAAACATATCAATGTGGTTATTTCGAGAGAATCAGCTACTTCATATTGTAGTGGAACAAGACCGTTACAAACATATCAATGTGGTTACTTCGAGAGAAAGAGCTACTTCATATTGTAGTGGAACAAGACCGTTACAAACATATCAATGTGGTTACTTCGAGAGTAGCCATGTTGATATCTGTACTGTCCAACCAGCAACACTCGAGTAGCCATGTTGATATCGGCACTGTCCAACCAGCAACACTCGAGCAGCCATGTTGATATCTGTACCGCCCAACCAGCAACACTCGAGCAGCCATGTTGATATCTGTACCGCCCAACCAGCAACACTCGAGCAGCCATGTTGATATCGTCACTGTCCAACCAGCAACACTCGAGCAGCCATGTTGATATCTGTACCGCCCAACCAGCAACACTCGAGCAGCCATGTTGATATCTGTACCGCCCAACCAGCAACACTCGAGCAGCCATGTTGATATCTGCCGACGTGTAACAATGGCTGGCCACAGAGAGCATATTTAACTTGTTGACCAGCTGTTTTTTCTCATTACATGGCCAACAAAATTATGATTGCTTCTTCCTAATGTTAGTTATTCACTCTCTCTATCTATCTCTCTATATATATATATATATATATATATATATTTGCTTTGGCCTCTTTCAGAACGTTTTTATTAATCTTCTTAACTGTCCATAGTATTCTCAACATTCTTTTGTAAAACCACAATTCTACAGCCTCCAGTGATTTCCTAGTCTACTTTCTGTCCTATTGTCCATGAATCACATCCATATGTTAAGACTGGCTCTACATAACAACTCTTTTACTTGTTTCTATTGTCAAAAATGAATTGTATAGTATCTTTCTCATTTTTTGGAAAGCTGTTTTTGCCTGAGCCATTCTACATCTCACCTCTGTTGTACATCTACCATCTCACCTCTGTTGTACATCTACCATCTCACCTCTGTTGTACATCTACCATCTCACCTCTGTTGTACATCTACCATCTCACCTCTGTTGTACATCTACCATCTGAGGTTAACATTGTTCCCAGATATTTAAATTCGTTTACCTGTTTTAATATTGTTTCACCTGTTGATTCAAACGTCAAAACTTTCCATAGAAAGCAATGTTTGTTTGTTTGTTTATTTGTTGTTTGTATGCAGGAAAAAAGTATATGGTTAAATGTTTACGTAATTGATAGACGACACACATTTGAACGACGTTTCGGCACAATGGGCCTTCAGCAGGAACTTTCATGCATGGACATCCATTGATGCTTCATTATTGCTTTGCTATGTAGGATTTATTTTACTCACTTACATATTTGTGTGTGTGTTGTTTATTTGTTCTTGCTGAAGGCCTTTTGCGCCGAATCGTCGTACAAATGTGTGTAGTCTACCAATTACATCAAGCTTTAAACATACCAATTTTGTCATGTTTTTTTCATTTCTCCTTCACATTCAACTTTACCGCAGCCTCGCAATTGTATGCGTGGATTGCTTTGTCTTGACTCCATGTTTGTAGACACCAATTTGACATCTCTAGTCCCGTACCCAAATGACACAAACACAAACAAATGAGAACATGGCATGTACTAATGACACACGCGTGACATAAAAACATAAAAATTACAATATGACACCCACGTGCCACAAAACACATACACATGACACCCACGTGACACAAACCCATACACATGACAACATGACACCCACGTGATACAAACACGTACACATGACAACATGACACCCACGTGACACAAACATATATACATGACAACATGACACACAGGTGACACAAACATATACACATGACAACATGATACCCACGTGACACAAACGTATACACATGACACCCACGTGGCACAAACACATACACATGACAATGTGACACAAACATATACACATGACAACATGACACCCACGTGACACAAACACGTACACTCGACAACATGTCACACACGTGACACAAAACATATACACACGACAACATGATACCCACGTGACACATACACATATGCATGACAACATTACACCTACGTGACACAAACACATACACATGACAACATGACACCCACGTGACACAAAAACATAAACATGACACCCACGTGACAAAAACAGCCACTAACTGTCAAGATGTGAGTGCCTCAAACTCTGAAGGTCACCTACGTGACATAGGTCATACAACAGCCTGCCAGTGACGTCATCCGATGACAACCCCATGACATCAGATATCCTGTCATTGAACAAAAATACAACTTTCAACATTTCAACAGGCCAACTTTACAAGTCATAAAAGGCAGATATGAATATGTTGTATCAAGTTACCACACCCAGGACATTTACATCACATAAGGGTATAAGCGAGTGCATATTTTATCTTTTACCTTTAGTTTAATGTATCTTTCTTTCTTTCTTTTTTTTAACTCTCATATACTGTATTTAGGATTGCCACCAGTACACAGACCTGAGAAGGACAATGTGGTCCACACCCACCTCCCTGGAAGAGAAACTATATGGGAGCAATCGAATCACTTAAACTGACAGCTGGAGAGAGTCTGGAATCCTACTCTGATTGAGACTTGATCGCAGAGGAGATATATTTATACTGTATTAAAAAACGAGTAGAGGTCACAGTGATAGGATTTCTCAGAAGAATGTTGAAAGTTCCCTGGACAGCTAAAAAGACCAACGAGGAAATTCTCAGACGCTAACACAAAAAGGGAGCTCCTAAAACACATCAGAAAGAAACGATCGACATTTGTCAATCACATCACGAGAAGAGGAAAGTTGGAATACTTGGTTACAACTGGCAAAATACGAGGAGAGAGAGAGAGAGAGAGAGAGAGAGAGAGAGAGAGAGAGAGAGATGGTGGACGATAAAGAGAGAAGATACTGGGGAGAAATGAAAAAATAAAGAAAAAAACAATATGGTTAAAGCTTTACGTAATAAATGGACAACACAAACTTGAACGGTGTTTCAGCTCAATAGGTCTTCAGTAGGAACAAACATGCACCACACACAAAGATATCTAAGTAATGGAGTATTTAAAATAAATAATAATATACTTATAGCGTTACTGCAGCTTCGCATTTCTTTGCTTTGATCCCCCCCCCCCACACACACACACACACCCCACTTTCCAAGAAGATTCCAGTCAACTTGGTGTCATGGCATGGTAAAAACTCAACAACAGATTTGATACGATTTACTGTGGATAGAGAATTGTGCAAGGATATGATCGCATGCGTCAACCGGTATGGAACATAATGATGATGATATTGTTATTGTTTTTAATGACGTCACTTGTCTTGTGCATTTATGTTGATAGAGGAATCTCATGACCTCTGTTTATGACCAATAATTTCACGTCAACTTGAATTCTTGGAATTACTTCCTACCTCGGGCTACCCAGTAATACATCTGTGAAGAGTTTGTAGTATAGAAGTCAGTTATAAGTAAAGTTACAATTAATCGCGCTGTCCATGTTCGTCTTCAAGCTGTTCCTATCAGTTACTGCTCCTGTCTACTCTCAAGTCAAATACTTCAGGCCCATAATGGCCTTCGATGACAGGGTCAAGCCATTTCTGTATCTGGACAAACAATATCGTCTACCATCAACAACCATGTACTGGTGCCACCCGACACTTCAACCCCGACCATGTACTGGTGTCACCCGACACTTCAACCCCGACCATGTACTGGTGTCACCCGACACTTCAACCCCAACCATGTACTGGTGTCACCCGACACTTCAACCCCAACCATGTACTGGTGTCACCCGACACTTCAACCCCAACCATGTACTGGTGTCACCCGACACTTCAACCCCGACCATGTACTGGTGTCACCCGACACTTCAACCCCAACCATGTACTGGTGTCACCCGACACTTCAACCCCGACCATGTACTGGTGTCACCCGACACTTCAACCCCAACCATGTACTGGTGTCACCCGACACTTCAACCCGACCATGTACTGGTGTCACCCGACACTTCAACCCCGACCATGTACTGGTGTCACCCGACACTTCAACCTTCACCATGTACTGGTGTCACCCGACACTTCAACCCCAACCATGTACTGGTGTCACCCGACACTTCAACCCCAACCATGTACTGGTGTCACCCGACACTTCAACCCCGACCATGTACTGGTGTCACCCGACACTTCAACACCGACCATGTACTGGTGTCACCCGACACTTCAACCCCGACCATGTACTGGTGTCACCCGACACTTCAACCTTCACCATGTACTGGTGTCACCCGACACTTCAACCCCGACCATGTACTGGTGTCACCCGACACTTCAACCCCGACCATGTACTGGTGTCACCCGACACTTCAACCTTGACCATGTACTGGTGTCACCCGACACATCAACCCCAACCATGTACTGGTGTCACCCGACACTTCAACCCCGACCATGTACTGGTGTCACCCGACACTTCAACCCCGACCATGTACTGGTGTCACCCGACACTTCAACCCCAACCATGTACTGGTGTCACCCGACACTTCAACCTTGACCATGTACTGGTGTCACCCGACACTTCAACCCAACCATGTACTGGTGTCACCCGACACTTCAACCCGACCATGTACTGGTGTCACCCGACACTTCAACCTTGACCATGTACTGGTGTCACCCGACACTTCAACCCCAACCATGTACTGGTGTCACCCGACACTTCAACCTTGACCATGTACTGGTGTCACCCGACACTTCAACCCCGACCATGTACTGGTACAACCCTACACTTCAACCCCGACCATGTACTGGTACAACCCTACACTTCAACCCCGACAATGTACTGGTACAACCCTACACTTCAACCCCGACCATGTACTGGTACAACCCTACACTTCAACCCCGACCATGTACTGGTACAACCCTACACTTCAACCCCGATCATGTACTGGTACAACCCTACACTTCAACCCCGACCATGTACTGGTAGAACCCTACACTTCAACCCCGATTATGTACTGGTACAACCCTACACTTCAACCCCGACCATGTACTGGTACAACCCTACACTTCAACCCCGATTATGTACTGGTACAACCCTACACTTCAACCCCGACCATGTACTGGTACAACCCTACACTTCAACCCCGATTATGTACTGGTACAACCCTACACTTCAACCCCGATTATGTACTGGTACAACCCTACACTTCAACCCCGATTATGTACTGGTACAACCCTACACTTCAACCCCGACCATGTACTGGTACAACCCTACACTTCAACCCCGACCATGTACTGGTACAACCCTACACTTCAACCCCGACCATGTACTGGTACAACCCTACACTTCAGCTGTTTCTACTTGTGTTGACGCATCTGTCCTAGACTTGCTAACGTTCCCTCCTTACCTGTTACAGGTAACGCTTCTTCAAGCATGAATAACTAGTGGCACTGCGTTGTGTTATTCACCTTGCAGTCCTGTGTCTTCAGTATGAATGTATTGGGAACTATTTCCATGACTTTGATTTATTTTAATTCTCCTACAAGTCAGCAATTGTCTTAGCCAGAGTTGCGTGACACAGGAAAATAATCTTACCAGACTAATAAACCTGATGTATGAGTTGTTAGTTCAGGTCCGCCATGATTGTCATGCTCCTCCAGCATGGATGTTTGGTTTCGTCTCTGATCTTGTCTTTTCTCCAGCTAGGCTGTACTGTACTATAAGTAGGCCAAAGTGTGAATTGTGTAACGAAACTGACGTGCGTGTCGGTAATTAATCCCTGGAGACATCGTAGACGTAGAGCACAATGTTTCCATATTTGTTGATGGTCATCAACGTCACATTCATTTCAGGGTTTTCCGGTGGTCAGATTTGTTAAAAAATTATAGACTGCCTTTAGAATGGAGTGACGTCACGGCAGGCGGGGCTTTCCCAAATCTGCCACGCCCCTGCTCCAACAACCAACCATGAGTGTTCATCTTGGGGAATGCTCACAGACCACAAAGCCTGCACGGATTCAGCGCGGGCGCATAAAGATCGTCCAGCCCGCGATGACTTTTACAGCGACGCGGAAGTATGCATCATGAGCTGCGCACCTTTTTCCAAAACGCGAAACGTTTTCTAGAAGTAGAACAGTCTGAACGATCTGACTTGTTTCCTAAGTCTAGGCCAACTTTTGTTATTGTTGACGTTAGTCTAAACTTTTATATTCTGCCTCCCCATCCTTTCCCCTTATGACGTTAAATGGGCGTTATTTGAGTTATGTTCAGGGTGTGCACTGAGCTTCCAAACAACCTAATCAAACAAGTTATCCTGGGGATACAAAGTTTGCCTTCCTTCATGGGGCTCTCATTTGGCCTGATAGGTTAGCTGGCCAGGGCGAGGTGGGGACCAACTGTCCCCTTCCACTCGTGTTGCAGGACTACCCAGTCGTGGTCCCTCTGCTGGCATCATCACAACATACACATATGCATTAATAGAACACAGTTCCTGTCATTTCAAGCTCTATAGTCCACACTACTTATCTTCGGGGCCATCTTTTCCATCATGTTATTGTCTATGGTATTGGGAGAAAGAAGAACAGGTTTCAGGAAAACTGGAAACAATGTAAACGAAGGAATATGTCTTAACTGAATCTACTAAGAGAGAGAAAGAGAAAAAAACAAAGAAAGAGAGAGAGAGAGATGGAAGTTACTGAATATAGATGACCTTGTCCCAATAACCCCTAAAGGACAAGGTCGTGATGACGTTTCGTTGACTCCAAACTAGCTCAATATACACTCACACAAGCTCTCAACTGATCTATCGGACATACTTACACCGGCTCGCAGTAGATCACTTTAAAGTCAGGACTCATCTTGGTTATAAAGGTATCTACCTCCAGTCGGAGCTCGGAGATGGTCGGTGGAGGTAGAGCTAAAGCCATGCCCACAAACCCAAGCGCTGGGGCTTCTGACCTGCCGCAGGCTTCACTGCCGTCCTTTTGACAACCATATGGATGAGTTCCACCGGTCGCCTGGCTTCGTACGGTTCCTACAATATTAATGACCTGAGGAATAGTTCCTACAATATTAATGACCTGTGGAATAGTTCCTACAATATTAATGACCTGAGGAATGGTTCCTACAATATTAATGACCTGAGGAATAGTTCCTACAATATTAATGACATGAGGAATAGTTCCTACAATATTAATGACATGAGGAATAGTTCCTACAATATTAATGACCTGAGGAATGGTTCCTACAATATTAATGACCTGAGGAATAGTTCCTACAATATTAATGACCTGTGGAATAGTTCCTACAATATTAATGACCCGAGGAATGGTTCCTACAATATTAATGACCTGAGGAATAGTTCCTACAATATTAATGACCTGAGGAATAGTTCCTACAATATTAATGACATGAGGAATAGTTCCTACAATATTAATGACCTGAGGAATAGTTCCTACAATATTAATGACCTGTGGAATAGTTCCTACAATATTAATGACCTGAGGAATAGTTCCTACAATATTAATGACCTGAGGAATAGTTCCTACAATATTAATGACCTGAGGAATAGTTCCTACAATATTAATGACCTGAGGAATAGTTCATACAATATTAATGACCTGAGGAATAGTTCCTACAATATTAATGACCTGTGGAATAGTTCCTACAATATTAATGACCTGAGGAATAGTTCCTACAATATTAATGACCTGAGGAATAGTTCCTACAATATTAATGACCTGAGGAATAGTTCCTACAATATTAATGACCTGAGGAATAGTTCCTACAATATTAATGACCTGAGGAATAGTTCCTACAATATTAATGACCTGAGGAATAGTTCCTACAATATTAATGACCTGAGGAATAGTTCTTACAATATTAATGACATGTAGAATGACATTATAGTTTATATTATATTAATGACATGTAGAATGACATTATAGTTTATATTATATTATATTAATGACACGTAGAATGACATTATAGTTTATATTATATGAATGACATGTAGAATGACATTATGGTTTATATTATATGAATGACATGTAGAATGACATTATGATCACTAAAATATGAATGATATGTAGAGTGGCATGAAGTTGCCACATTTCAATGGATGGACTCAGTTGAACCAAAGATTGCTGGAGCTGTCCTCAAAATGTCCGGTCCGTGTTTCTTTATCTCCTGTCAAAATGTCAACTCAGTCAATGACTGGTACACTTGGAAGGAAACAACAGAATATCTTCATCCTCCTGCTCTGTGAACATCCCTACTGGATGCCCTATGTCTGGCCCACAGTGCACTGTCTGCTTGAAGTGCTCTCGCCCAGGGTTTCATAGATTTGCGTTTCTTTTCTCGTACCGCCGGGGAGTAGTGGGGAAACATCCTCAACAAATGTAGCAACAAGACAAGTGAAAGTAGCAACAAGACAAGTGAAAGTAGCAACAAGACAAGTGAAAGTAGCAACAAGACAAGTGAAAGTAGCAACAAGACAAGTGAAAGTAGCAACAAGACAAGTGAAAGTAGCAACAAGACAAGTGAAAGTAGCAACAAGACAAGTGAAAGTAGCAACAAGACAAGTGAAAGTAGCAACAAGACAAGTGAAAGTAGCAACAAGACAAGTGAAAGTAGCAACAAGACAAGTGAAAGTAGCAACAAGACAAGTGAAAGTAGCAACAAGACAAGTGAAAGTAGCAACAAGACAAGTGAAAGTAGCAACAAGACAAGTGAAAGTAGCAACAACACAAGTGAAATTAACAACAACACAAGTGAAAGTAGCAACAAGACAAGTGAAATTAACAACAACACAAGTGAAAGTAGCAACAACACAAGTGAAATTAACAACAACACAAGTGAAAGTAGCAACAAGACAAGTGAAAGTAGCAACAAGACAAGTGAAAGTAGCAACAAGACAAGTGAAAGTAGCAACAAGACAAGTGAAAGTAGCAACAAGACAAGTGAAAGTAGCAACAACACAAGTGAAAGTAGCAACAACACAAGTGAAAGTAGCAACAAAACAAGTGAAATTAACAACAACACAAGTGAAAATAACAACAAAACAAGGGAAAATAGCAACAACACAAGTGAAAGTAGCAACAAAACAAGTGAAAGTAGCAACAACACAAGTGAAAGTAGCAATAACACAATTGAAAGTAGCAACAACACAAGTGAAATTAGCAACAAGACTAGTGAAAGTAGCAACAACACAAGTGAAATTAGCAAAAACACAAGTGAAAGTAGCAACAAAACAAGTGAAAGTAGCAACAAAAGAAGTGAAAATAGCAACAAAACAAATGTAAGTAGCAACAAGACAAGTGAAAGTAGCAACAACACAAGTGAAAGTAGCAACAACACAAGTGAAAGTAGCAACAACACAAGTGAAAGTAGCAACAAGACTAGTGAAAGTAGCAACAACACAAGTGAAAGTAGCAACAAAACAAGTGAAAGTAGCACCAACACAAGTGAAAGTAGCAACAACACAAGTGAAAGTAGCACCAACACAAGTGAAAGTAGCAACAACACAAGTGAAAGTAACAACAAAACAAGTGAAAGTAACAACAGAACAAGTGTAAATGGCAACAAAACAAGTGAAAGTAACAACACAAGTGAATGTAACAACAACACAAGTGAAATTAGCAACAACACAAGTGAATGTAGCAACAACACTAGTGAAAATAGCAACAACACAAGTGAAAGTAGCAACAAAACAAGTGAAAGTAACAACAAAACAAGTGAAAGTAACAACAAAACAAGTGAAAGTAACAACAAAACAAGTGAAATTAACAACAACAAAACAAGTGAAAGTAACAACAAAACAAGTCTATTTAACAACAACAAAACGAGTGAAAGTAACAACAAAACAAGTGAAATTAACAACAACAAAACAAGTGAAAGTAACAACAAAACAAGTGAAATTAACAACAACAAAACGAGTGAAAGTAACAACAAAACAAGTGAAATTAACAACAACAAAACAAGTGAAAGTAAAAACAACAAAACGAGTGAAATTAACAACAAAACAAGTGAAAGTAGCAACAAAACAAGTGAAATTAACAACAACAAAACAAGTGAAATTAACAAGAACAAAACAAGTGAAAGTAAAAACAACAAAACGAGTTAAATTAACAACAAAACAAGTGAAAGTAGCAACAAAACAAGTGAAATTAACAACAAAACAAGCGAAAGTAACAACAAAACAAGTGAAAGTAAAAACAAAACAAGTGAAAGTAACAACAAAACGAGTTAAAGTAGCAACAAAACAAGTGAAAGTAACAACAAAACAAGTGAAAGTAACAACAAAACAAGTGAAAGTAACAACAAAACAAGTGAAAGTAACAACAACAAAACAAGTGAAAGTAACAACAAAACAAGTGAAAGTAACAACAACAAAACGAGTTAAAGTAGCAACAAAACAAGTGAAAGTAACAACAAATCAAGTGAAAGTAGCAACCAAAAAAGTGCAATTATTTTATTCTTTGCCAATTAATCATTATTATCAATGTTCAGGTTTTTCTTTAAATGATCGGTGCTGAATTTTCCTAAAATTAAAAAAAAATATCAACAGATTTGGAAACACACATCACGGCCATTGCCTTCTTAGGGACTTTTGTTTTGGTTTCTAGAATGAAAAGCCTAAAACCACGCAGGAGAAGCATTTTAGTTCTGGCGGGCAATCGATCTAGGAGATGACAAACTTGTAACAAACCAAGAGAGAAAGATTTTTTGCTCTGTAGACAATCCATCTAGGAGACGTCAAACTTGCAACAAACCAAGAGAGAAAGATTTGTTGCTCTGTAGACAATCCATCTAGGAGACGACAAACTTGCAACAAACCAAGAGAGAAAGATGTGTTGCTCTGTAGACAATCCATCTAGGAGACGACAAACTTGCAACAAACCAAGAGAGAAAGATTTGTTGCTCTGTAGACAATCCATCTAGGAGACGACAAACTTGCAACAAACCAAGAGAGAAAGATTTGTTGCTCTGTAGACAATCCATCTAGGAGACGACAAACTTGCAACAAACCAAGAAAGAAAGATTTGTTGCTCTGTAGACAATCCATCTAGGAGACGACAAACTTGCAACAAACCAAGAGAGAAAGATTTGTTGCTCTGTAGACAATCGATCTAGGAGACGACAAACTTGCAACAAACCAGGAGAGAAAGATTTGTTGCTCTGTAGACTATCCATCTAGGAGACAACAAACTTGCAACAAACCAGGAGAGAAAGATTTGTTGCTCTGTAGACAATCCATCTAGGAGACGACAAACTTGCAACAAACCAAGAGAGAAAGATTTGTTGCTCTGTAGACAATCCATCTAGGAGACGACAAACTTGCAACAAAAAAAGAGAGAAAGATTTGTTGCTCTGTAGACAATCCATCTAGGAGACGACAAACTTGCAACAAACCAAGAGAGAAAGACTTAGTCTAATAAGACTTGCTTCCTAGAAACACAATCTAGACTAGAAACAACAAGAAAGTGAAAGAAAACCGAAAGCTGTAAAATGGCTGCCTATAAATCTGCCTAGAAGACACTTGTCACGGCGAACAACATAGTGCGATGGCAACATTGACAAGTGAGAGAGGGGAACAACATAGTGCGATGGCAACATTGACAAGTGACAGAGGGGAACAACATAGTGCGATGGCAACATTGACAAGTGACAGAGGGGAACAACATAGTGCGATGGCAACATTGACAAGTGAGAGAGGGGAACAACATAGTGCGATGGCAACATTGACAAGTGAGAGAGGGGAACAACATAGTGCGAAGGCAACATTGACAAGTGACAGAGGGGAACAACATAGTGCGATGGCAACATTGACAAGTGACAGAGGGGAACAACATAGTGCGATGGCAACATTGACAAGTGACAGAGGGGGACAACATAGTGCGATGGCAACATTGACAAGTGACAGAGGGGAACAACATAGTGCGATGGCAACATTGACAAGTGACAGAGGTGAACAACATAGTGCGATGGCAACATTGACAAGTGAGAGAGGGGAACAACATAGTGCGATGGCAACATTGACAAGTGATAGAGGGGAACCACATAGTGCGATGGCAACATTGACAAGTGACAGAGGGGAACAACATAGTGCGATGGCAACATTGACAAGTGATAGAGGTGAACAACATAGTGCGATGGCAACATTGACAAGTGACAGAGGTGAACAACAAAGTGCGATGGCAACATTGACAAGTGATAGAGGGGAACCACATAGTGCGATGGCTACATTGACAAGTGACAGAGGGGAACAACATAGTGCGATGGCAACATTGACAAGTGATAGAGGTGAACAACATAGTGCGATGGCAACATTGACAAGTGACAGAGGCGAACAACATAGTGCGATGGCAACATTGACAAGTGACAGAGGCGAACAACATAGTGCGATGGCAACATTGACAAGTGACAGAGGTGAACAACATAGTGCGATGGCAACATTGACAAGTGACAGAGGCGAACAACATAGTGCGATGGCAACATTGACAAGTGACAGAGGGGAACAACATAGTGCGATGGCAACATTGACAAGTGACAGAGGGGAACAACATAGTGCGATGGCAACATTGACAAGTGACAGAGGGGAACAACATAGTGCGATGGCAACATTGACAAGTGAGAGAGGGGAACAACATAGTGCGATGGCAACATTGACAAGTGATAGAGGGGAACCACATAGTGCGATGGCAACATTGACAAGTGACAGAGGTGAACAACATAGTGCGATGGCAACATTGACAAGTGACAGAGGGGAACAACATAGTGCGATGGCAACATTGACAAGTGAGAGAGGTGAACAACATAGTGCGATGGCAACATTGACAAGTGACAGAGGTGAACAACATAGTGCGATGGCAACATTGACAAGTGACAGAGGGGAACAACATAGTGCGATGGCAACATTGACAAGTGACAGAGGGGGACAACATAGTGCGATGGCAACATTGACAAGTGACAGAGGGGGACAACATAGTGCGATGGCAACATTGACAAGTGACAGAGGGGGACAACATAGTACGATGGCAACATTGACAAGTGACAGAGGGGGACAACATAGTGCGATGGCAACATTGACAAGTGACAGAGGGGAACAACATAGTGCGATGGCAACATTGACAAGTGACAGAGGGGAACAACATAGTGCGATGGCAACATTGACAAGTGACAGAGGGGAACAACATAGTGCGATGGCAACATTGACAAGTGACAGAGGGGAACAACATAGTGCGATGGCAACATTGACAAGTGAGAGAGGGGAACAACATATTGCGATGGCAACATTGACAAGTGACAGAGGCGAACAACATAGTGCGATGGCAACATTGACAAGTGACAGAGGGGAGCAACATTGTGCGATGGCAACATTGACAAGTGACAGAGGGGAGCAACATAGTGCGATGGCAACATTGACAATTGACAGAGGGGGACAACATAGTGCGATGGCAACATTGACAAGTGACAGAGGGGGACAACGTAGTGCGATGGCAACATTGACAAGTGACAGAGGGGAACAACATAGTGCGATGGCAACATTGACAAGTGACAGAGGGGAACAACATAGTGCGATGGCAACATTGACAAGTGACAGAGGGGAACAACATAGTGCGATGGCAACATTGACAAGTGACAGAGGGGAACAACATAGTGCGATGGCAACATTGACAAGTGACAGAGGGGAACAACATAGTGCGATGGCAACATTGACAAGTGACAGAGGGGAACAACATATTGCGATGGCAACATTGACAAGTGACAGAGGCGAACAACATAGTGCGATGGCAACATTGACAAGTGACAGAGGGGAGCAACATTGTGCGATGGCAACATTGACAAGTGACAGAGGGGAGCAACATAGTGCGATGGCAACATTGACAATTGACAGAGGGGGACAACATAGTGCGATGGCAACATTGACAAGTGACAGAGGGGGACAACGTAGTGCGATGGCAACATTGACAAGTGACAGAGGGGAACAACATAGTGCGATGGCAACATTGACAAGTGACAGAGGGGAACAACATAGTGCGATGGCAACATTGACAAGTGACAGAGTGGAACAACATAGTGCGATGGCAACATTGACAAGTGACAGAGGGGAGCATCATAGTGCGATGGCAACATTGACAAGTGACAGAGGTGAACAACATAGTGCGATGGCAACATTGACAAGTGACAGAGGTGAACAACATAGTGCGATGGCAACATTGACAAGTGACAGAGGGGAACAACATAGTGCGATGGCAACATTGACAAGTGAGAGAGGGGAACAACATAGTGCGATGGCAACATTGACAAGTGAGAGAGGTGAACAACATAGTGCGATGGCAACATTGACAAGTGAGAGAGGGGAACAACATAGTGCGATGGCAACATTGACAAGTGAGAGAGGTGAACAACATAGTGCGATGGCAACATTGACAAGTGTCAGAGGGGAACAACATAGTGCGATGGCAACATTGACAAGTGACAGAGGGGAACAACATAGTGCGATGGCAACATTGACAAGTGACAGAGGTGAACAACATAGTGCGATGGCAACATTGACAAGTGAGAGAGGGGAACAACATAGTGCGATGGCAACATTGACAAGTGATAGAGGGGAACAACATAGTGCGATGGCAACATTGACAAGTGACAGAGGTGAACAACATAGTGCGATGGCAACATTGACAAGTGACAGAGGGGAACAACATAGTGCGATGGCAACATTGACAAGTGAGAGAGGTGAACAACATAGTGCGATGGCAACATTGACAAGTGACAGAGGGGGACAACATAGTGCGATGGCAACATTGACAAGTGACAGAGGGGGACAACATAGTGCGATGGCAACATTGACAAGTGACAGAGGGGAGCAACATATTGCGATGGCAACATTGACAAGTGACAGAGGGGGACAACATAGTGCGATGGCAACATTGACAAGTGACAGAGGTGAACAACATAGTGCGATGGCAACATTGACAAGTGACAGAGGGGAACAACATAGTGCGATGGCAACATTGACAAGTGACAGAGGGGAACAACATAGTGCGATGGCAACATTGACAAGTGACAGAGGGGAACAACATAGTGCGATGGCAACATTGACAAGTGAGAGAGGGGAACAACATATTGCGATGGCAACATTGACAAGTGACAGAGGCGAACTACATAGTGCGATGGCAACATTGACAAGTGACAGAGGGGAGCAACATAGTGCGATGGCAACATTGACAAGTGACAGAGGGGGACAACATAGTGCGATGGCAACATTGACAAGTGACAGAGGGGAACAACATAGTGCGATGGCAACATTGACAAGTGACAGAGGGGAACAACATAGTGCGATGGCAACATTGACAAGTGACAGAGGGGAACAACATAGTGCGATGGCAACATTGACAAGTGACAGAGGGGAACAACATATTGCGATGGCAACATTGACAAGTGACAGAGGGGAACAACATAGTGCGATGGCAACATTGACAAGTGAGAGAGGGGAACAACATATTGCGATGGCAACATTGACAAGTGACAGAGGGGAACAACATAGTGCGATGGCAACATTGACAAGTGACAGAGGGGAGCAACATTGTGCGATGGCAACATTGACAAGTGACAGAGGGGAGCAACATAGTGCGATGGCAACATTGACAAGTGACAGAGGGGAACAACATAGTGCGATGGCAACATTGACAAGTGACAGAGGGGAACAACATAGTGCGATGGCAACATTGACAAGTGACAGAGGGGAGCAACATATTGCGATGGCAACATTGACAAGTGACAGAGGGGAACAACATAGTGCGATGGCAACATTGACAAGTGACAGAGGGGAACAACATAGTGCGATGGTAACATTGGCAAGTGACAGAGGGGAACAACATAGTGCGATGGCAACATTGACAAGTGACAGAGGGGAACAACATAGTGCGATGGCAACATTGACAAGTGACAGAGGGGAACAACATAGTGCGATGGCAACATTGACAAGTGAGAGAGGGGAACAACATAGTGCGATGGCAACATTGACAAGTGATAGAGGGGAACCACATAGTGCGATGGCAACATTGACAAGTGACAGAGGTGAACAACATAGTGCGATGGCAACATTGACAAGTGACAGAGGGGAACAACATAGTGCGATGGCAACATTGACAAGTGAGAGAGGTGAACAACATAGTGCGATGGCAACATTGACAAGTGACAGAGGTGAACAACATAGTGCGATGGCAACATTGACAAGTGACAGAGGGGAACAACATAGTGCGATGGCAACATTGACAAGTGACAGAGGGGGACAACATAGTGCGATGGCAACATTGACAAGTGACAGAGGGGGACAACATATTGCGATGGCAACATTGACAAGTGACAGAGGGGGACAACATAGTACGATGGCAACATTGACAAGTGACAGAGGGGGACAACATAGTGCGATGGCAACATTGACAAGTGACAGAGGGGAACAACATAGTGCGATGGCAACATTGACAAGTGACAGAGGGGAACAACATAGTGCGATGGCAACATTGACAAGTGACAGAGGGGAACAACATAGTGCGATGGCAACATTGACAAGTGACAGAGGGGAACAACATAGTGCGATGGCAACATTGACAAGTGAGAGAGGGGAACAACATATTGCGATGGCAACATTGACAAGTGACAGAGGCGAACAACATAGTGCGATGGCAACATTGACAAGTGACAGAGGGGAGCAACATTGTGCGATGGCAACATTGACAAGTGACAGAGGGGAGCAACATAGTGCGATGGCAACATTGACAATTGACAGAGGGGGACAACATAGTGCGATGGCAACATTGACAAGTGACAGAGGGGGACAACGTAGTGCGATGGCAACATTGACAAGTGACAGAGGGGAACAACATAGTGCGATGGCAACATTGACAAGTGACAGAGGGGAACAACATAGTGCGATGGCAACATTGACAAGTGACAGAGGGGAACAACATAGTGCGATGGCAACATTGACAAGTGACAGAGGGGAACAACATAGTGCGATGGCAACATTGACAAGTGACAGAGGGGAACAACATAGTGCGATGGCAACATTGACAAGTGAGAGAGGGGAACAACATATTGCGATGGCAACATTGACAAGTGACAGAGGCGAACAACATAGTGCGATGGCAACATTGACAAGTGACAGAGGGGAGCAACATTGTGCGATGGCAACATTGACAAGTGACAGAGGGGAGCAACATAGTGCGATGGCAACATTGACAATTGACAGAGGGGGACAACATAGTGCGATGGCAACATTGACAAGTGACAGAGGGGGACAACGTAGTGCGATGGCAACATTGACAAGTGACAGAGGGGAACAACATAGTGCGATGGCAACATTGACAAGTGACAGAGGGGAACAACATAGTGCGATGGCAACATTGACAAGTGACAGAGTGGAACAACATAGTGCGATGGCAACATTGACAAGTGACAGAGGGGAGCATCATAGTGCGATGGCAACATTGACAAGTGACAGAGGTGAACAACATAGTGCGATGGCAACATTGACAAGTGACAGAGGTGAACAACATAGTGCGATGGCAACATTGACAAGTGACAGAGGGGAACAACATAGTGCGATGGCAACATTGACAAGTGACAGAGGGGAACAACATAGTGCGATGGCAACATTGACAAGTGACAGAGGTGAACAACATAGTGCGATGGCAACATTGACAAGTGAGAGAGGGGAACAACATAGTGCGATGGCAACATTGACAAGTGAGAGAGGTGAACAACATAGTGCGATGGCAACATTGACAAGTGTCAGAGGGGAACAACATAGTGCGATGGCAACATTGACAAGTGACAGAGGGGAACAACATAGTGCGATGGCAACATTGACAAGTGACAGAGGTGAACAACATAGTGCGATGGCAACATTGACAAGTGAGAGAGGGGAACAACATAGTGCGATGGCAACATTGACAAGTGATAGAGGGGAACAACATAGTGCGATGGCAACATTGACAAGTGACAGAGGTGAACAACATAGTGCGATGGCAACATTGACAAGTGACAGAGGGGAACAACATAGTGCGATGGCAACATTGACAAGTGAGAGAGGTGAACAACATAGTGCGATGGCAACATTGACAAGTGACAGAGGGGGACAACATAGTGCGATGGCAACATTGACAAGTGACAGAGGGGGACAACATAGTGCGATGGCAACATTGACAAGTGACAGAGGGGAGCAACATATTGCGATGGCAACATTGACAAGTGACAGAGGGGGACAACATAGTGCGATGGCAACATTGACAAGTGACAGAGGTGAACAACATAGTGCGATGGCAACATTGACAAGTGACAGAGGGGAACAACATAGTGCGATGGCAACATTGACAAGTGACAGAGGGGAACAACATAGTGCGATGGCAACATTGACAAGTGACAGAGGGGAACAACATAGTGCGATGGCAACATTGACAAGTGAGAGAGGGGAACAACATATTGCGATGGCAACATTGACAAGTGACAGAGGCGAACTACATAGTGCGATGGCAACATTGACAAGTGACAGAGGGGAGCAACATAGTGCGATGGCAACATTGACAAGTGACAGAGGGGGACAACATAGTGCGATGGCAACATTGACAAGTGACAGAGGGGAACAACATAGTGCGATGGCAACATTGACAAGTGACAGAGGGGAACAACATAGTGCGATGGCAACATTGACAAGTGACAGAGGGGAACAACATAGTGCGATGGCAACATTGACAAGTGACAGAGGGGAACAACATATTGCGATGGCAACATTGACAAGTGACAGAGGGGAACAACATAGTGCGATGGCAACATTGACAAGTGAGAGAGGGGAACAACATATTGCGATGGCAACATTGACAAGTGACAGAGGGGAACAACATAGTGCGATGGCAACATTGACAAGTGACAGAGGGGAGCAACATTGTGCGATGGCAACATTGACAAGTGACAGAGGGGAGCAACATAGTGCGATGGCAACATTGACAAGTGACAGAGGGGAACAACATAGTGCGATGGCAACATTGACAAGTGACAGAGGGGAACAACATAGTGCGATGGCAACATTGACAAGTGACAGAGGGGAGCAACATATTGCGATGGCAACATTGACAAGTGACAGAGGGGAACAACATAGTGCGATGGCAACATTGACAAGTGACAGAGGGGAACAACATAGTGCGATGGTAACATTGGCAAGTGACAGAGGGGAACAACATAGTGCGATGGCAACATTGACAAGTGACAGAGGGGAACAACATAGTGCGATGGCAACATTGACAAGTGACAGAGGGGGACAACATAGTGCGATGGCAACATTGACAAGTGACAGAGGGGAACAACATAGTGCGATGGCAACATTGACAAGTGACAGAGGGGAACAACATAGTGCGATGGCAACATTGACAAGTGACAGAGGGGAACAACATAGTGCGATGGCAACATTGACAAGTGACAGAGGGGAACAACATAGTGCGATGGCAACATTGACAAGTGACAGAGGGGAACAACATAGTGCGATGGCAACATTGACAAGTGACAGAGGGGAACAACGATTTATCAGTTCCTGAAGTCTTAGACCATCATACAGCAGAAATGTTGGAGTTTGTCTAGAGACGAATTGATAACCAGAAAAGTGTTGAGGCTGGTCACAGAAATGATAAACAGAAAGGTGTTGAGGCTGGTCACAAAAATGATAAACAGAAAAGTGTTGATGCTGGTCTCAGAAATGATAAACAGAAAAGTGTTGAGGCTATCCCAGAAATGATAAACAGAAAAGTGTTGAGGCTGTCCCAGAAATGATAAGCAGAAAAGTCTTGAAGCTGGTCGCAGAAATGATAAACAGAAAGGTATTGAACAGAAATGATAAACAGTTAAAGTGTTTATTACTAGCACACAGATAGCAGGGATTAGCACACAAGTAGCAGGGACTAGCACACAAGTAGCAGGGACTAGCACACAGGTAGCAGGGATTAGCACACAGGTAGCAGGGACTAGCACACAGGTAGCATGGACTAGCACACAGGTAGCATGGACTAGCACAAAAGTAGCATGTCTAGCACACAGGTAGCATGGACTAGCACACAGGTAGCATGAACTAGTACACAAGTGGCAGGGACTAGCACACAGGTAGCATGTACTAGCACACAGGTAGCACGTACTAGCACACAAGTAGCATGGACTAGGACACAGGTAGCATGGACTAGCACACAGGTAGCATGAACTAGCACACAGGTAGCACGGACTAGTACACAAGTAGCAGGGACTAGCACACATGTAGCATTAGCACACAAGTAGCATGAACTAGCACACAGGTAGCATGAACCAGCACACATGTAGCATGGACTAGCACTGAGGTAGCATGAACTAGCATACAGGTAGCATGGACTAGCACACAGGTAGCATGAACTAGCACACAGGTAGCATGAACTAGCACACAGGTAGCATGAACTAGTATGGACTCACTCTGTACGCTGACGTCTTGACATGGGAGCCTCGTTTCATCAGCGCTGATTTCATCCGGACACAGAAGGACTTGTGGGTACTGCTGTCTTGACCTTGAATCATCGTGTAACCTTGACACACATAGATCAGAAGACGAGGAAAAATAAGAAAAAAGAAAGAAGAAGACAAGGAAGAGAAAGAAGAAGAAGAAAAGGGGAAGAAGAGGAAGAACCAGATGTAGAATAAGGGGAAGAACTAGATGTAGAATAAGGGGAAGAACCAGATGTAGAATAAGGGGAAGAACTAGATGTAGAATAAGGGGAAGAACTAGATGTAGAATAAGGGGAAGAACTAGATGTAGAATAAGGGGAAGAACTAGATGTAGAATAAGGGAAGAACTAGATGTAGAATAAGGGGAAGAACTAGATGTAGAATAAGGGGAAGAACTAGATGTAGAATAAGGGGAAGAACTAGATGTAGAATAAGGGGAAGAACTAGATGTAGAATAAGGGGAAGAACTAGATGTAGAATAAGGGGAAGAACCAGATGTAGAATAAGGGGAAGAACCAGATGTAGAATAAGGGGAAGAACTAGATGTAGAATAAGGGGAAGAACTAGATGTAGAATAAGGGGAAGAACTAGATGTAGAATAAGGGGAAGAACCAGATGTAAAATAAGGGGAACAACCAGATGTAGAATAAGAGGAAGAAAAACAGAATGAAGTAGAAGAGGAAAAACTGAAGAAAAGAAAAAAGAACGGGGAGAAGAAGATGAGAATGAGAAGAAAGAGATGGAATAAGATAAGAAAAGATGAAGAAGAAGATGGGAATGAGAAGAAAGAGATGGAATAAGATAAGAAAAAGATGAAGAAGAAGATGAGAATGAGAAGAAAGAGATGGAATAAGATAAGAAAAGATGAAGAAGAAGATGGGAATGAGAAGAAAGAGATGGAATAAGATAAGAAAAAGATGAAGAAGAAGATGGGAAAGAAGAAGGGTACACGAGTGATATAACACTCTTTTAATGACAACCGAAGAATGGGACTACAGCTGTAATTGTTACTTAATTGCTTGGTAGCGATGACAAGTATATCCCTATGCATGAGCACTGGCCACTGAGTGAACAGAAACCTTACCTGAAGGTGTTACACTTATAGAGCCACTACTATATCGTAGAGTCGATTACCTGGACTGGGGTACCTACTTTTCTCTGCTGTAGAGCCGGGTCGATGGACAGAGGAAGTTGAGTCGTCGGATCCGGAAACAGACGAACTGTCTCGAGTTCTGCCTGTAAACATGGACAATATTTGGCTTTTATTTATGGTTATGGTTAGTCGAAGGCCCCGGTATCACTGCAAACGAATTAAAACCCATAATTCATCAACCGCCCACCCCAGTGGAATCACCAGAATTAAAATTCATCTCATTGAAGGATCCAAACAAAGAAAGGCATCTGCAGTCCCCATCATAGAAGCTACAGCACATGCCAAAAGACATAAGGTCAAGCGGCACCGAAAGTGAACGCAACTGAACTGACCTTCGTCATACGATATCATCATTAATCGTAAGCAATCGGGATATTAACACATTTTATCTCTGTAGAGGTTATTTTTCTGATTGTCCTTGCATCTAGGGTCCAGGTCTGGCATTGGTAGCACAACGTTGGGATGAAGATTGTATTGTAGAGTGCCCGTTTTGCCTCTAGAGTTATTTCCTTGTTGGACAATAGTGGTGATAGCTGTCCAATGATTTGACAAGCTTTGTTACATCTTGAGTCTATCATCTGCTGTTTGTGAATTGTTTGTCACTAGACTTCCTAGGTATTTACATTCTCGGTTTTCTGTCATGCCAAACAACATCTAAACACGATCCGGAAGAAAAGCACAGCTCACGGTGTGCGCAGAGGACTAAACTCAGTAGCTCCGGCAGGAAGCCGCACTTGAAATGTGAGGAAACTGCAACAAGGAACACTTTTCAGACTGAGCTTCAATGGTTCCTGCGATAGCTCAGTGGTTAGTGAACTGGACTACAAAGGACAAGAGGTAGGGTTCGATCCCAACCGACGGCTTCCGGTTCACTCAGCCTTTAATGGGTACCTGATTTTTTTTCTGGGAAAGTAAAGCGGCACGGGCATAATACCGACCACATTACCCCAAAAATCGTGTGCCGAAGGTCTGTAAAATTTATAGTCACTAACATCATATTCCCTATACGTCACTTGATGTGACACTTTACTTAATTTTTCAATGGTTCCTGTCGCCAATCGCAATATTGACCGGGAGTCCCGGGTTTTATTTGTTTCCTGTTAGGATCATCATTACTGCACACCTGACCTATCCATAGGTGATCCGAAATCCCCTTGGAGAATCTCAAGAAAAGCCTTGGAGAGTCGTGGCCCACGTGCATCGACCATGTATCCACGGTGTGGATAGCTTTCTGCTGACAGTTCTGCCCGGGCAGCGACCATATCTATGACCTACTCTTTTCGATTTTAACTGTGGATAGGTTCTTTAACTTGCGCGAGTGAACACTTTGACCTCCTGTTTATTGCCGTTATCCGAGAGGGCTAGACATAGGATCTCACTACTCAAGAGATCAGGGGAGGTTAACGTCATAAAGAAACCACGGATTTATTTTGTCAAATTTTTGAGAAATCACCAACGGCTTCTGGTGGGCTTTCAACCAGGGACCTTCCAGTCGTGAGACCGACAACGCTACCTCTAGACTAGCCAGCCCTCACCCCCCTCCCCCCACCCCCATCCATATTTGACCAGGTTGTTACCGTCCAATAAGTTATTTGTGTCTCTTTACTGATAGTCAAGGGCAGGTCATAGCAAACAAAATGAGAATAAGAGAAATGGAAGTCGGAGAAAGAGGAGAGGAGAGACAATAGCATGATCTTCATGGAGGTGAATGGGAGAAAGACACTAGAAGACTAGCTAAGAAATGTAGCTGTAGCGATATTGTTCGGTTTTACTCACCGCTTCACTTCACTTCACTATCATACACTTCACTTCTAAAAAAAAATCACTTTACTGCATTTCACCTCACTGACATCTCTTCACTACCCTACACTTCCCAAAACTTCACTTCACTGACTTCTAGTAAACTTCACTTCCCTACACTTCACTGCCATAAACTTCACTTCCCTACACTTCACTGCCATAACCTTTACTTCCCTACACTTCACTGCCATAAACGCCACTTCCCTACACTACACTTCACTTCGCTGTCCTAAACTTCACTTCCTTACATTTCACGTCCATAAACTTCACTTCCCTACACTTCACTGCTCTAAACTTCACTTCCCTACACTTCACTGCCATACATTTTACTCCCCGTCTCTACACATCACTGCCCTAAACATCACTCACTTCACCTCCCTACACTTCAATACCATAAATTTCACCTCCCTACACTTCACTGCCATAAACTTCACTTCCCTACACTTCAGTGCCATAAACTTCACTTCCCTACACTTCACTGCCATAAACTTCTCTTCCTTACACTTCACTGCCATAAACCTCACTTCCGTACACTTCACTGCCATAAACATCACTTCCCTACATTTCGCTGCCCTAAACTTCACTTCCCTACACTTCACCACCATAAACTTCCCTTCCCTACACTTCACTGCCATAAACTTCACTTCCCTACACTTAAGCGCCATAAACATCATTTCTCTACACTTCACTGCCATAAACTTCACTTCCCTACACTTCACTGCCATAAACTTCATTTCCCTTCAGTACACTTCACTTCTCTACACTTCACTGCTGTAAACTTCACTTACCTATACACTTCACTTCCATACACTTTACTGCTATAAACTTCACTTCCCAACACTTCACTGCCCATAAACTTCACTTCCCTACATTTCGCTGCCATAAACTTCATTTCTCTACACTTTACTGCCATAAACTTTATTTCCCTACACTTTACTGCTATAAACTTCACTTCCCTACATCTCAATGCCATAAACTTCATTTCCCTACACTTTACTGCCATAAACTTCACTTCCCTACATTTCACTGCCATAAACTTCATTTCCCTACATTTCACTGCCATAAACTTCACTTCTCTACATTTCACTGCCATACACTTCACTTCCCTACACTTTACTGCTATAAACTTCACTTCCCTACACCACACTGCCATAAACTTCATTTCCCTACATTTCACTGCCACAAACTTCACTTCCCTACATTTCACTGCCATACACTTCACTTCCCTACACTTTACTGCTATAAACTACACTTTCCAACACTTTATTGCCATAAACTTCACTTCCCTACACTTCTCTGCCATAAACTTCACTTCCCTACACTACACTTCACTTCTCTACATTTCACTGCCCTAAACATCACTTCAATACACTTCACTGCCATAAATTTTACTTCCTTTCTCTACACTTCACTGCCCTAAACTTCACTCACTTCACCTCCCTACACTTCTCTGCCATAAACTTCACTTCCCTACTCTACACTTCGCTGCCATAAACTTCACTTCACTGTCCTACAGTTCATTACACAACAGTTTATTTAACTTTCCACAATTTCCCTTCACTTCACTTCACACTATTGCGGTAACGGGTATACAATGGTAACAATAGCAACCACAATGATAACAATAACAACCACAATGATAACAATAACAACCACAATGATAACAATAACAACCAAAATGATAACAATAATAACCACAATGATAACAATAACAACCAAAATGATAACAATAATAACCACAATGATAACAATAACAACCAAAATGATAACAATAACAACCACAATGATAACAATAACAACCACATTGCTCTATTACCCAGCATCTTATCAGCGGAACGAGTTTATTTCGTGTCAACTCAAACAACTTGAAGTCGACAACTTGAGACTGTCTCCCTTGACGTGACTAACACACGCACCGAAGTACAAATAGTGGAGATGTTAGATTCCCTCTCAATGTTTATTGTCATGGAGTGGGAGAAAAGAACTCAATGGACAAACAAGAACCAAAATGAAAAAAACCACAGAAACAACAATCAAGTCATTTGGCATTCTGTGAACTGATAAATAATTGTAGTGCTGCGGTAAAGCTGGTGGATAGAAGCAAGCGCTGAGGTGTAACGTACACTCCTACAAGGTTTGGTGACTGCTTTACAAAAGAGGAACAAAACAAAATCTTGACGTTTCGGCCAACATGCAGTCTTCTTCAGAAAACGAAGAAAATACAAAGGGACAAGATAATAACAAATTGGCATTCTGTTGTTAGCTAGACTAAATGTGATGGAAGTAGGAACTACTTACATTCTGTTGTTAGCTAGACTAAATGTGATGGTAGTAGGAACTACTTACATTCTGTTGTTAGCTAGACTAAATGTGATGGAAGTAGGAACTACATACATTCTGTTGTTAGCAAAGACTAAATGTGATGGAAGTAGGAACTACTTACATTCTGTTGTTAGCAAAGACTAAATGTGATGGAAGTAGGAACTACTTACATTCTGTTGTTAGCAAAGACTAAATGTGATGGAAGTAGGAACTACATACATTCTGTTGTTAGCAAGACTAAATGTGATGGAAGTAGGAACTACTTACATTCTGTTGTTAGCTAGACTAAATGTGATGGAAGTAGGAACTACTTACATTCTGTTGTTAGCAAGACTAAATGTGATGGAAGTAGGAACTACTTACATTCTGTTGTTAGCTAGACTAAATGTGATGGAAGTAGGAACTACTTACATTCTGTTGTTAGCAAGACTAAATGTGATGGAAGTAGGAACTACTTACATTCTGTTGTTAGCTAGACTAAATGTCATGGAAGTAGGAACTACTTACATTCTGTTGTTAGCAAGACTAAATGTGATGGAAGTAGGAACTACTTACATTCTGTTGTTAGCAAGACTAAATGTGATGGAAGTAGGAACTACATACATTCTGTTGTTAGCAAGACTAAATGTGATGGAAGTAGGAACTACTTACATTCTGTTGTTAGCAAGACTAAATGTGATGGAAGTAGGAACTACATACATTCTGTTGTTAGCAAGACTAAATGTGATGGAAGTAGGAACTACATACATTCTGTTGTTAGCAAGACTAAATGTGATGGAAGTAGGAACTACATACATTCTGTTGTTAGCAAGACTAAATGTGATGGAAGTAGGAACTACATACATTCTGTTGTTAGCAAGACTAAATGTGATGGAAGTAGGAACTACATACATTCTGTTGTTAGCAAGACTAAATGTGATGGAAGTAGGAACTACATACATTCTGTTGTTAGCAAGACTAAATGTGATGGAAGTAGGAACTACATACATTCTGTTGTTAGCAAGACTAAATGTGATGGAAGTAGGAACTACTTACATTCTGTTGTTAGCTAGACTAAATGTGATGGAAGTAGGAACTACATACATTCTGTTGTTAGCAAGACTAAATGTGATGGAAGTAGGAACTACTTACATTCTGTTGTTAGCTAGACTAAATGTGATGGAAGTAGGAACTACATACATTCTGTTGTTAGCAAGACTAAATGTGATGGAAGTAGGAACTACTTACATTCTGTTGTTAGCAAGACTAAATGTGATGGAAGTAGGAACTACTTACATTCTGTTGTTAGCTAGACTAAATGTGATGGAAGTAGGAACTACATACATTCTGTTGTTAGCTAGACTAAATGTGATGGTAGTAGGAACTACTTACATTCTGTTGTTAGCTAGACTAAATGTGATGGAAGTAGGAACTACTTACATTCTGTTGTTAGCTAGACTAAATGTGATGGAAGTAGGAACTACATACATTCTGTTGTTAGCTAGACTAAATGTGATGGAAGTAGGAACTACTTACATTCTGTTGTTAGCAAGACTAAATGTGATGGTAGTAGGAACTACATACATTCTGTTGTTAGCTAGACTAAATGTGATGGAAGTAGGAACTACTTACATTCTGTTGTTAGCAAGACTAAATGTGATGGAAGTAGGAACTACTTACATTCTGTTGTTAGCTAGACTAAATGTGATGGAAGTAGGAACTACTTACATTCTGTTGTTAGCTAGACTAAATGTGATGGAAGTAGGAACTACATACATTCTGTTGTTAGCTAGACTAAATGTGATGGAAGTAGGAACTACTTACATTCTGTTGTTAGCAAGACTAAATGTGATGGAAGTAGGAACTACTTACATTCTGTTGTTAGCTAGACTAAATGTGATGGAAGTAGGAACTACTTACATTCTGTTGTTAGCTAGACTAAATGTGATGGAAGTAGGAACTACTTACATTCTGTTGTTAGCTAGACTAAATGTGATGGAAGTAGGAACTACTTACATTCTGTTGTTAGCTAGACTAAATGTGATGGAAGTAGGAACTACTTACATTCTGTTGTTAGCTAGACTAAATGTGATGGAAGTAGGAACTACTTACATTCTGTTGTTAGCTAGACTAAATGTGATGGAAGTAGGAACTACTTACATTCTGTTGTTAGCAAGACTAAATGTGATGGTAGTAGGAACTACATACATTCTGTTGTTAGCTAGACTAAATGTGATGGAAGTAGGAACTACTTACATTCTGTTGTTAGCAAGACTAAATGTGATGGAAGTAGGAACTACTTACATTCTGTTGTTAGCAAGACTAAATGTGATGGAAGTAGGAACTACTTACATTCTGTTGTTAGCTAGACTAAATGTGATGGTAGTAGGAACTACTTACATTCTGTTGTTAGCTAGACTAAATGTGATGGTAGTAGGAACTACATACATTCTGTTGTTAGCTAGACTAAATGTGATGGAAGTAGGAACTACTCACATTCTGTTGTTAGCTAGACTAAATGTGATGGTAGTAGGAACTACTTACATTCTGTTGTTAGCTAGACTAAATGTGATGGAAGTAGGAACTACTTACATTCTGTTGTTAGCAAGACTAAATGTGATGGAAGTAGGAACTACTTACATTCTGTTGTTAGCTAGACTAAATGTGATGGAAGTAGGAACTACTTACATTCTGTTGTTAGCTAGACTAAATGTGATGGTAGTAGGAACTACTTACATTCTGTTGTTAGCAAGACTAAATGTGATGGAAGTAGGAACTACTTACATTCTGTTGTTAGCTAGACTAAATGTGATGGTAGTAGGAACTACTTACATTCTGTTGTTAGCTAGACTAAATGTGATGGAAGTAGGAACTACTTACATTCTGTTGTTAGCTAGACTAAATGTGATGGAAGTAGGAACTACATACATTCTGTTGTTAGCTAGACTAAATGTGATGGAAGTAGGAACTACTTACATTCTGTTGTTAGCTAGACTAAATGTGATGGAAGTAGGAACTACTTACATTCTGTTGTTAGCAAGACTAAATGTGATGGAAGTAGGAACTACATACATTCTGTTGTTAGCAAGACTAAATGTGATGGAAGTAGGAACTACATACATTCTGTTGTTAGCAAGACTAAATGTGATGGAAGTAGGAACTACATACATTCTGTTGTTAGCTAGACTAAATGTGATGGTAGTAGGAACTACTTACATTCTGTTGTTAGCTAGACTAAATGTGATGGAAGTAGGAACTACATACATTCTGTTGTTAGCTAGACTAAATGTGATGGTAGTAGGAACTACTTACATTCTGTTGTTAGCAAGACTAAATGTGATGGTAGTAGGAACTACTTACATTCTGTTGTTAGCTAGACTAAATGTGATGGTAGTAGGAACTACTTACATTCTGTTGTTAGCAAGACTAAATGTGATGGAAGTAGGAACTACTTACATTCTGTTGTTAGCAAGACTAAATGTGATGGTAGTAGGAACTACTTACATTCTGTTGTTAGCAAGACTAAATGTGATGGTAGTAGGAACTACTTACATTCTGTTGTTAGCTAGACTAAATGTGATGGTAGTAGGAACTACTTACATTCTGTTGTTAGCTAGACTAAATGTGATGGTAGTAGGAACTACTTACATTCTGTTGTTAGCAAGACTAAATGTGATGGAAGTAGGAACTACTTACATTCTGTTGTTAGCTAGACTAAATGTGATGGTAGTAGGAACTACTTACATTCTGTTGTTAGCAAGACTAAATGTGATGGAAGTAGGAACTACTTACATTCTGTTGTTAGCAAGACTAAATGTGATGGAAGTAGGAACTACTTACATTCTGTTGTTAGCTAGACTAAATGTGATGGTAGTAGGAACTACTTACATTCTGTTGTTAGCTAGACTAAATGTGATGGTAGTAGGAACTACTTACATTCTGTTGTTAGCAAGACTAAATGTGATGGAAGTAGGAACTACTTACATTCTGTTGTTAGCTAGACTAAATGTGATGGTAGTAGGAACTACTTACATTCTGTTGTTAGCTAGACTAAATGTGATGGTAGTAGGAACTACTTACATTCTGTTGTTAGCTAGACTAAATGTGATGGAAGTAGGAACTACTTACATTCTGTTGTTAGCAAGACTAAATGTGATGGAAGTAGGAACTACTTACATTCTGTTGTTAGCTAGACTAAATGTGATGGAAGTAGGAACTACATACATTCTGTTGTTAGCTAGACTAAATGTGATGGTAGTAGGAACTACTTACATTCTGTTGTTAGCAAGACTAAATGTGATGGAAGTAGGAACTACTTACATTCTGTTGTTAGCTAGACTAAATGTGATGGAAGTAGGAACTACTTACATTCTGTTGTTAGCTAGACTAAATGTGATGGAAGTAGGAACTACTTACATTCTGTTGTTAGCTAGACTAAATGTGATGGTAGTAGGAACTACTTACATTCTGTTGTTAGCTAGACTAAATGTGATGGAAGTAGGAACTACTTACATTCTGTTGTTAGCTAGACTAAATGTGATGGTAGTAGGAACTACTTACATTCTGTTGTTAGCAAGACTAAATGTGATGGAAGTAGGAACTACTTACATTCTGTTGTTAGCTAGACTAAATGTGATGGAAGTAGGAACTACTTACATTCTGTTGTTAGCTAGACTAAATGTGATGGTAGTAGGAACTACTTACATTCTGTTGTTAGCTAGACTAAATGTGATGGAAGTAGGAACTACTTACATTCTGTTGTTAGCAAGACTAAATGTGATGGAAGTAGGAACTACTTACATTCTGTTGTTAGCTAGACTAAATGTGATGGTAGTAGGAACTACTTACATTCTGTTGTTAGCAAGACTAAATGTGATGGAAGTAGGAACTACTTACATTCTGTTGTTAGCTAGACTAAATGTGATGGAAGTAGGAACTACTTACATTCTGTTGTTAGCTAGACTAAATGTGATGGAAGTAGGAACTACTTACATTCTGTTGTTAGCAAGACTAAATGTGATGGAAGTAGGAACTACTTACATTCTGTTGTTAGCTAGACTAAATGTGATGGAAGTAGGAACTACTTACATTCTGTTGTTAGCTAGACTAAATGTGATGGAAGTAGGAACTACTTACATTCTGTTGTTAGCTAGACTAAATGTGATGGAAGTAGGAACTACTTACATTCTGTTGTTAGCTAGACTAAATGTGATGGAAGTAGGAACTACTTACATTCTGTTGTTAGCTAGACTAAATGTGATGGAAGTAGGAACTACTTACATTCTGTTGTTAGCTAGACTAAATGTGATGGAAGTAGGAACTACTTACATTCTGTTGTTAGCTAGACTAAATGTGATGGTAGTAGGAACTACTTACATTCTGTTGTTAGCTAGACTAAATGTGATGGAAGTAGGAACTACTTACATTCTGTTGTTAGCTAGACTAAATGTGATGGAAGTAGGAACTACTTACATTCTGTTGTTAGCTAGACTAAATGTGATGGAAGTAGGAACTACTTACATTCTGTTGTTAGCTAGACTAAATGTGATGGAAGTAGGAACTACTTACATTCTGTTGTTAGCTAGACTAAATGTGATGGTAGTAGGAACTACTTACATTCTGTTGTTAGCTAGACTAAATGTGATGGAAGTAGGAACTACTTACATTCTGTTGTTAGCTAGACTAAATGTGATGGAAGTAGGAACTACATACATTCTGTTGTTAGCTAGACTAAATGTGATGGTAGTAGGAACTACTTACATTCTGTTGTTAGCAAGACTAAATGTGATGGAAGTAGGAACTACTTACATTCTGTTGTTAGCTAGACTAAATGTGATGGAAGTAGGAACTACTTACATTCTGTTGTTAGCAAGACTAAATGTGATGGAAGTAGGAACTACTTACATTCTGTTGTTAGCAAGACTAAATGTGATGGAAGTAGGAACTACTTACATTCTGTTGTTAGCTAGACTAAATGTGATGGAAGTAGGAACTACTTACATTCTGTTGTTAGCTAGACTAAATGTGATGGAAGTAGGAACTACTTACATTCTGTTGTTAGCTAGACTAAATGTGATGGAAGTAGGAACTACTTACATTCTGTTGTTAGCTAGACTAAATGTGATGGTAGTAGGAACTACTTACATTCTGTTGTTAGCTAGACTAAATGTGATGGTAGTAGGAACTACTTACATTCTGTTGTTAGCTAGACTAAATGTGATGGAAGTAGGAACTACTTACATTCTGTTGTTAGCTAGACTAAATGTGATGGAAGTAGGAACTACATACATTCTGTTGTTAGCTAGACTAAATGTGATGGTAGTAGGAACTACTTACATTCTGTTGTTAGCAGACTAAATGTGATGGAAGTAGGAACTACTTACATTCTGTTGTTAGCTAGACTAAATGTGATGGAAGTAGGAACTACTTACATTCTGTTGTTAGCTAGACTAAATGTGATGGAAGTAGGAACTACTTACATTCTGTTGTTAGCTAGACTAAATGTGATGGAAGTAGGAACTACTTACATTCTGTTGTTAGCTAGACTAAATGTGATGGAAGTAGGAACTACTTACATTCTGTTGTTAGCTAGACTAAATGTGATGGAAGTAGGAACTACTTACATTCTGTTGTTAGCTAGACTAAATGTGATGGAAGTAGGAACTACTTACATTCTGTTGTTAGCTAGACTAAATGTGATGGAAGTAGGAACTACTTACATTCTGTTGTTAGCTAGACTAAATGTGATGGAAGTAGGAACTACTTACATTCTGTTGTTAGCTAGACTAAATGTGATGGAAGTAGGAACTACTTACATTCTGTTGTTAGCTAGACTAAATGTGATGGAAGTAGGAACTACTTACATTCTGTTGTTAGCTAGACTAAATGTGATGGAAGTAGGAACTACTTACATTCTGTTGTTAGCTAGACTAAATGTGATGGAAGTAGGAACTACTTACATTCTGTTGTTAGCTAGACTAAATGTGATGGAAGTAGGAACTACTTACATTCTGTTGTTAGCAAGACTAAATGTGATGGAAGTAGGAACTACTTACATTCTGTTGTTAGCAAGACTAAATGTGATGGAAGTAGGAACTACTTACATTCTGTTGTTAGCTAGACTAAATGTGATGGAAGTAGGAACTACTTACATTCTGTTGTTAGCTAGACTAAATGTGATGGAAGTAGGAACTACTTACATTCTGTTGTTAGCTAGACTAAATGTGATGGAAGTAGGAACTACTTACATTCTGTTGTTAGCAAGACTAAATGTGATGGAAGTAGGAACTACTTACATTCTGTTGTTAGCAAGACTAAATGTGATGGAAGTAGGAACTACTTACATTCTGTTGTTAGCTAGACTAAATGTGATGGAAGTAGGAACTACTTACATTCTGTTGTTAGCTAGACTAAATGTGATGGAAGTAGGAACTACTTACATTCTGTTGTTAGCTAGACTAAATGTGATGGAAGTAGGAACTACTTACATTCTGTTGTTAGCTAGACTAAATGTGATGGAAGTAGGAACTACTTACATTCTGTTGTTAGCAAGACTAAATGTGATGGTAGTAGGAACTACTTACATTCTGTTGTTAGCTAGACTAAATGTGATGGAAGTAGGAACTACTTACATTCTGTTGTTAGCTAGACTAAATGTGATGGAAGTAGGAACTACTTACATTCTGTTGTTAGCTAGACTAAATGTGATGGAAGTAGGAACTACATACATTCTGTTGTTAGCTAGACTAAATGTGATGGAAGTAGGAACTACTTACATTCTGTTGTTAGCAAGACTAAATGTGATGGAAGTAGGAACTACTTACATTCTGTTGTTAGCAAGACTAAATGTGATGGAAGTAGGAACTACTTACATTCTGTTGTTAGCAAGACTAAATGTGATGGAAGTAGGAACTACTTACATTCTGTTGTTAGCAAGACTAAATGTGATGGTAGTAGGAACTACTTACATTCTGTTGTTAGCTAGACTAAATGTGATGGAAGTAGGAACTACTTACATTCTGTTGTTAGCAAGACTAAATGTGATGGAAGTAGGAACTACTTACATTCTGTTGTTAGCAAGACTAAATGTGATGGAAGTAGGAACTACTTACATTCTGTTGTTAGCTAGACTAAATGTGATGGAAGTAGGAACTACTTACATTCTGTTGTTAGCTAGACTAAATGTGATGGTAGTAGGAACTACTTACATTCTGTTGTTAGCTAGACTAAATGTGATGGAAGTAGGAACTACTTACATTCTGTTGTTAGCTAGACTAAATGTGATGGAAGTAGGAACTACTTACATTCTGTTGTTAGCTAGACTAAATGTGATGGTAGTAGGAACTACTTACATTCTGTTGTTAGCTAGACTAAATGTGATGGAAGTAGGAACTACTTACATTCTGTTGTTAGCTAGACTAAATGTGATGGAAGTAGGAACTACTTACATTCTGTTGTTAGCTAGACTAAATGTGATGGAAGTAGGAACTACATACATTCTGTTGTTAGCTAGACTAAATGTGATGGAAGTAGGAACTACTTACATTCTGTTGTTAGCTAGACTAAATGTGATGGAAGTAGGAACTACATACATGGCGGGAAGCACAGGCCAAGGTGACGACTGAGGTCTTCGTGATCGTCAGGGTGGGTGTAGTCGAAGATACTAGACCCTGCCATTTCAACCTGCGATTACAGTCATCGCGTCAGTGGGCACAAACAATAGTAGTAGCAACAAGCAATTTTAACATGAGAAATATACTCACATTAAAGCTAACAATAGCAGTAGCAACAAGCAATTTTAACATAAGAAATATACTCACATTAAAGCAAACAATAGCAGTAGCAACAAGCAATTTTAACATGACAATTATACTCACATTAAAGCTAACAATAGCAGTAGCAACAAGCAATTTTAACATAAGAAATATACTCACATTAAAGCAAACAATAGCAGTAGCAACAAGCAATTTTAACATGAGAAATATACTCACATCAAAGTAAACAATAGCAGTAGCAACAAGCAATTTTAACATGACAATTATACTCACATTAAAGCTAACAATAGCAGTAGCAACAAGCAATTTTAACATAAGAAATATACTCACATTAAAGCAAACAATAGCAGTAGCAACAAGCAATTTTAACATGAGAAATATACTCACATTAAAGCAAACAATAGCAGTAGTAACAAGCAATTTTAACATGAGAAATATACTCACATTAAAGCAAACAATAGCAGTAGCAACAAGCAATTTTAACATGAGAAATATACTCACATTAAAGCAAACAATAGCAGTAGCAACAAGCGATTTTAACATGAGAAATATACTCACATTAAAGCAAACAATAGCAGTAGTAACAAGCAATTTTAACATGAGAAATATACTCACATTAAAGCAAACAATAGCAGTAGCAACAAGCAATTTTAATATGAGAAATATACTCACATTAAAGCAAACAATAGCAGTAGCAACAAGCAATTTTAACATGAGAAATATACTCACATTAAAGCAAACAATAGCAGTAGTAACAAGCAATTTTAACATGAGAAATATACTCTCATTAATGCAAACAATAGCAGTAGCAACAAGCAATTTTAACATGAGAAACATACTCACATTAAAGCAAACAATAGCAGTAGCAACAAGCAATTTTAACATGAGAAACATACATCAAAGCAAACAACATCACAACTAAAACTACGAGTAGCAAAATGCTATATTTAATCAACCATCATGTCTGGTAGAGAAATATGGAGATGAAATCAACAAATCAGAGCAGAAAATGGAAGCGTTTGAGATGTGGATCTATAGGAAAATGGGGGAGAATTGGGTGGAAGGTCAAGAGACAAACAAACAAGTTCTGAATCAGCTGAAAATGGGAAAAAAGAAGAACAGAAGAGAAATGGAAAAAAAAAAGAACAGAAGAGAATAAAAAAGAAATAAGTGTAGTTTGTGGGACATGTGAAGAGACATGATATCGTTCTAAATGTCATCTTGGAAGGGAGGGTACAAGGTAGACGAGGCAGAGGTAGATCAATACTAGAGTGGAGTGAAAACATCACAAGATGGACAAGTCAATCTATTACAACATGCACCACCAACACAATAGATAAGATAGCCAACCTTCCATGTGCTGACGGCAATCAATGAATGCATTTTTTTACCAAATTTTATTTGTGTATTTAACCTTTTTTTTTTTGGGGGGGGGGGGGGGATTTCCACGTGTTTCCCTGTGCAACGAAAGCTCCTCTTGCTTTTGATATCCTTATTTTGTAAACATTCTCTGCCCCTCTGTGTCTGTAGCTGTACGCAATCACACATAACGATACTTGAAACTAACAAATCGTCATTGTTGAGTGTTCTTGTCCATGTTCTCAACGGTGGCCACTCTTGATCGCCTGTATCACACACAAACATCAGAGGTAGAGAGGACATCAGAGAGGACATGAGCAGTAGAGAGGACATCAGAGGTAGAGAGGACATGAGAAGTAGAGAGGACATCAGAGGTAGAGAGGACATCAGAGAGGACATGAGCAGTAGAGAGGACATCAGAGGTAGAGAGGACATGAGAAGTAGAGAGGACATCAGAGGTAGAGAGGACATCAGAGAGGATATTCAGAGGTAGAGACGACATCAGAGGCAGAGAGGACATCAGAGATAGAGGGGACATCAGAGATAGAGAGGACATCAGAGGTAGAGAGGACATCCGAGATAGAGAGGACATCAGAGAGGACATCAGAGGTAGAGAGGACATCAGAGATAGAGAGGACATCAGAGAGGACATCAGAGATAGAGAGGACATCAGAGGTAGAGAAGATATTAGAGATAGAGAGGACATCAGAGAGGACATCAGAGAGGACATCAGAGATAGAGAAGATATTAGAGATAGAGAGGACATCAGAGGTAGAGAAGATATTAGAGATAGAGAGGACATCAGAGAGGACATCAGAGATAGAGAAGATATTAGAGATAGAGAGGACATCAGAGGTAGAGAAGATATTAGAGATAGAGAGGACATCAGAGAGGACATCAGAGATAGAGAAGATATTAGAGATAGAGAGGACATCAGAGGTAGAGAAGATATTAGAGATAGAGAGGACATCAGAGAGGACATCAGAGATAGAGAAGATATTAGAGATAGAGAGGACATCAGAGATAGAGAAGATATTAGAGATAGAGAGGACATCAGAGATAGAGAAGATATTAGAGATAGAGAGGACATCAGAGAGGACATCAGAGGTAGAGAAGATATTAGAGATAGAGAGGACATCAGAGAGGACACAGACGGAGGAGACCTACCTGAGAGAGACCCAAGTAGATGGAGACGGTCTCCGAGACATACAGGAACTTGCTGTCAGGTGCAACAATAAAGGCAAATCCCTCCACAGCCTGTTGGGACAGAGTGGCATGGGCTGCGTTAGAAATCAATCATTCCACGTGAGTGATTGGGAAACAAACCAACGACCATACAGAGTTGTGGTCCCTGTCATTCCTTACAGAGGTACATATTAGTAACTGGCATATAGCACACAATAGTAAAGGGCATATAGCACACAATAGTAACGGGCATATAGCACACAATAGTAACGGGCATATAGCACACAATAGTAACGGGCATATAGCACATAATAGTAACGGGCATATAGCACACAATAGTAACGGGCATATAGCACACAATAGTAACGGGCATATAGCACACAATAGTTACGGGCGTATAGCACACAATAGTAACGGGCATATAGCACACACTAGTAACAGGCATATAGCACACATTAGTAACGGGCATATAGCACACAATAGTAACCGGAATGTAGCACACAATAGTAACGGACATATAGCACACAATAGTAACGGGCATATTAGCAAACATTAGTAAAAGGCACATAACACACATTAGTAAAGGACATATAAGACACATTAGTAAAGGGTATATAGCACAAATTAGTAAAGGGCATATAAGACACATTAGTAAAGGGCATATAGCACACACTAGTGAAGGGCATATTAGCAAACACTAGTAAAGGGCATATTAGCAAACATTAGTAAAAGGCACATAACACACATTAGTAAAGGACATATAAGACACATTAGTAAAGGGCATATAAGACACATTAGTAAAGGGCATATAGCACACACTAGTGAAGGGCATATAGAAAATATCAGAAAGAAGCGAACAATCATATTTTGGACAGAACGGGGTGGGGAAATTACAAAGACACACCGTGACTGGACACAGAACGGACAATAGGGAAGTTGGGGGCTGGTGAATAACGCCATCGGGGTCACGTTCAATTGTGGCACTAACGTTCAATAATGTGGAGATATTGCGACACTGTTCAAGACTTACATGATGATGATGATAATGATCATAGTCGACCACCAAAGAACGTATGGTATTCCGAATGGATTGAGACAAGAAGGTAATGAAATTATTAATTTCAAAAGGAGAAAGACGAGAAGGTAATATTTGAAGTTTTAAAATTTGGAGACAGGAAGGTAATACTATTGGGAGTTTTATAAGTTGAGAACCATTGTTCTAAGTGTAGTCTTGGTTTTACTTTTGAGGACAATAAGTATGAGAACCATTGTTCTAAGTGTAGTCTTGGTTCTACTTTTGAGGACAATAAGTATGAGAAACATTGATCTAAGTGTAGTCTTGGTTCTACTTTTGAGGACAATAAGTATGAGAAACATTGATCTAAGTGTAGTCTTGGTTCTACTTTTGAGGACAATAAGTATGAGAACCATTGATCTAAGTGTAGTCTTGGTTCTACTTTTGAGGACAATAAGTATGAGAACTATTGTTCTAAGTGTAGTCTTGGTTCTACTTTTGAGGACAATAAGTATGAGAACCATTGTTCTAAGTGTAGTCTTGGTTCTACTTTTGAGGACAATAAGTATGAGAACCATTGATCTAAGTGTAGTCTTGGTTCTACTTTTGAGGACAATAAGTATGAGAACCATTGTTCTACGTGTAGTCTTGGTTCTACTTTTGAGGACAATAAGTATGAGAACCATTGATCTAAGTGTAGTCTTGGTTCTACTTTTGAGGACAATAAGTATGAGAACCATTGACCTAAGTGTAGACTTGGTTCTACATTTAGGGACATTAGGTTACGATCTTTGAAAACCGTCCGTGGTGTTGGGACCCTTTTGGGGCATTCAGGGTTGGATTTATGGGTCGCTAACCGTGCTATGACATCAACGTTCTAATAGCTACTAGTTATTATGACATCAACATGAACATTCAGATCACAATAGCTACTAGTTAGTAATGACATCAACATCAACATTCAGATCACAATAGCTACTAGTTAGTAATGACATCAACATGAACATTCAGATCACAATAGCTACTAGTTAGTAATGACATCAACATCAACATTCAGATCACAACAGCTACTAGTTAGTAATGACATCAACATCAACATTCAGATCACAATAGCTACTAGTTAGTAATGACATCAACATCAACATTCAGATCACAACAGCTACTAGTTAGTAATGACATCAACATCAACATTCAGATCACAACAGCCACTAGTTAGTAATGACATCAACATCAACATTCAGATCACCGCCATCCTCTTTCCATCACCCGCTAGCTCGCTGTGCAACTCTCTGTTATGGGCGAGCTTCTCGATCCCAGTAACGGAGTCGAAACCTTTTATTCTTGCCTTGCTTGTGAGGGTTATTGGTGCGTCTCTTGTGACCAAACTCTTTATCTCCCCTACTGTTTCCCTATTTGAGCACTCCTTTAGATCATTCACGTACCAACGCGTTAATTTAAATGTCATTTTAACATCCCCGTATACTAATGACACGCCCCTGTCATTTACTTGCTATGTCAATGTTTTAAGGAGGGTTCCTATATATTAATGACACGCCCCTGTAAATGCAACCAATGTCTATTTTTTTAAGAGGGGGTTCCTGTATTTTAATGACATGCCCCTGTAAAATACTAGCTATTCCAATGCTTTAATGAAGCTTCTTATATATTAATGACACGCCTCTGCATAATATCCCCCATAAAGAGATCGACCACTGTAAATTAATTAGGCTGGGGCTGAAGTTATACAGTGGACACTTGAGTTCCATATGTTGTCAGGCGCCGACACTGCTCATACATTTCATGTCATTGTAAAGATCACAGTCTTGATTTACACATTAAATTCATCATCATCAAGTACAGTACCTGCTGACGTAGGTGATCATGCCTCTCCACAACTTTCGATCTCGACAGTTATTTATCATTTCTATTGTTGACCTTCTGCCAAGCCATTCTCTTAAGCTGTCTGGTATCTTTTCTCATTGCTTCCCTTTATCTCTTCGTCCCTCAGTTGTCCCAGTTGTTACAATATATTCCAGCTGTCCCCTCATTACATGGCCAACACATGATTGTTTCTTCCTAATATTGAAAGAAAGAAATGATTACTTTCATCAAAATGTAAATTGCTCTCATGTCAGTACAATTGCTGACTTCGAAAGAGAGCTATCTCAAGTTGCCCTGGTAAAGACGGTGAGCTCTTTGCGCTGTCACTTGCCCGTGCATGAGGTCCGTAAACATGGCTACTTGTCAACAGCGAGACCACTCAACATTGAAAAGACAACTCACAAGATGTTTGGTGACCTTGTTCCCAGATACCAGCACGCTGACCTTCTCGACCTTCACCCCACGACACCTGCTCCTACCTCTGACCTGACCAGGGTCAACGAATCATTGTTCAGAAAATTCTGGATTTATTAACATTTTCATCACTTTATCGATAGATCATCATCAAGTGCCATGCCAGTTGACTTAGGCGATCATCTCTCTCTCCACATCACTCGGTCCTTCATACATGCCCATCATCAAGTGTCTTGACGACTGGCGTAGGCGATCGCCTCTCTCCACATCACTCGGTCCTTCATACATGTCCATCATCAAGTGTCTTGACGACTGGCGTAGGCGATCACCTCTCTCCACATCACTCGGTCCTTCATACATGTCCATCATCAAGTCTTGACGACTGGCGTAGGCGATCATCTCTCTCCACATCACTCGGTCCTTCATACATGCCCATCATCAAGTGTCTTGACGACTGGCGTAGGCGATCATCTCTCTCCACATCACTCGGTCCTTCATACATGCCCATCATCAAGTCTTGACGACTGGCGTAGGCGATCATCTCTCTCCACATCACTCGGTCCTTCATACATGTCCATCATCAAGTCTTGACGACTGGCGTAGGCGATCATCTCTCTCCACATCACTCGGTCCTTCGTACATGCCCATCATCAAGTGTCCTGACGACTGGCGTGGGCGACCATCTCTCTCCACATCACTCGGTCCTTCGTACATGCCCATCATCAAGTGTCTTGACGACTGGCGTAGGCGATCACCTCTCTCCACATCACTCGGTCCTTCGTACACGTCATAATTTCAGTCGGTGATCGTTTATTATGCCATAAGCTGTTCAATAGTTGCTCTCTTGTGTTTTTCTCTGCTCTTCTTTCCATTCATTCTACCTGTTGTTATAATATTCTCAATGCCTTCTTTCCATTCATTCTGCCTGTTGTTATAGTATTCTCAATGCCTTCTTTCCATTCATTCTGCCTGTTGTTATAGTATTCTCAATGCCTTCTTTTCACATCAGATGCCCAATAAATGTAGATTGCCTCTTCCTTATGATTTTGATGATATTTCTGGTTTCTCCAGCTCGTTTTAAACTTTCTTCATTTGTAATTGTTGCTATCCATGGAGTTCGTAACATTCTTCTGATAAACCACATCTCAGCTGCCTCTAATGTTCTCTGTGTTGTCTTACTTATCCTCCATGACTCGCTTCCATATAGTAGAACAGGTTCTATGTAGCACTTTAGGACACGTTTTCTAACATTCATTGACAATCATTTGTTACATAGGATGTTTGTGATGGAATCTTGTCTGTGCTTGCTCTATTCTACTTCTTATTTCTACATCTGCCATCTGATGTTTTTATTGATCCCGTGTGTTTGAATCTACTCACTTGTGTCAGCTTTGCATTTCACTGTTGTGAGGTCACGTGTTTGTTCTTCATTTGACAACAACTTCCTGTAGGACAGACACGTGACTGTGGTTACTGACGTCATGTACTGGCAACTTACCGTTTCTCCTACATCCACCCCTTCTTGCTGTTAATGTTGCCCTTTCAAGAGGCTCTTAAACCTGTCAACCCCGCCTTGTCCATTAGTTGAACCTGTCTTCAATTATGTCGGAACATGGCGCGTTTTGTTGGGACAGTGTAGAGTCAAACGAGGTCATCGGTTGTGTCAGAGGCGCGTCATGTCGGTTACTGGCCATAGATGAGATCCAGAAACAAGGATACCCGAGCTCTGTTGATCCAAGGAACAGTCAAACGGGATCTGTTTCTCTCTCGTCGTCTAAATCACTGTCTCTTCAAGTGTGACCTCATTCATACTGATCGCAAAATAACGACATCAGCGTCTGTCGCAAGTCACAACACTAGAATCATTGTTAATCTCAAGGGTCGGAATCGTTTCTGGGTTGGTCCTCACGAACCCGAGACCTGAACCCGCCAGGGCAAGGGATCCCAAACTTATGACATCAGGGCTATAGAAGGAGCTTCTCCGGTCAGTTGATGACGTCATAGTGAGATTACTTCTGTGACGTCACAATTAAAACACACATTAGCTTTTGCACTTTCTATCCGGGTCAAGACAGTCCCGTTCTTTTATTTATAGATCACTGCTTCTATCTTCCATAAATGTCCATGTATTTCTACTTTACTTATATAAATGTCCATGTATTTCTACTTTACTTCTACCATCTTATATAAATGTCTATGTATTTCTACTTTACTTCTACCATCTTATATAAATGTCTATGTATTTCTACTTTACTTCTACCATCTTATATAAATGTCTATGTATTTCTACTTTACTTCTACCATCTTATATAAATGTCTATGTATTTCTACTTTACTTCTACCACCTTATATAAATGTCTATGTATTTCTACCTTACTTCTACCATCTTATATAAATGTCTATGTATTTCTATCTTATTTCTGCCATCTTATATAAATGTCTGTGTATTTCTTTCTTACTTCTACCATCTTATATAAATGTCTATGTATTTCTACTGTACAGTTTCCATCTCCTGTCAACGCCTATATAAAACAACATCGCTATGTGCGACACTCTTACACCGCCTACTCTACTCCAACATTGTAACCTCATATTTCTTTACTTTTGTGTGTAACAGCTGTAACTGTTGCAGGTACAGTAACAATTTGTTACGCTTTCCTTCTCTACCCACTCTCCAGATGCCCAGTGCCTGCAGCAATCCCAGATCGTCTGTGATATCTTGCACCAACCTTCTTCTCTGCCTCTTCCATTTATCTGAAACAATGTCCTCCATAGGTCCCTATGCTATGATATCTTGTTACATAACCTCACTTTTACTTTCCTGCAATTCTAAGACCTTGTGAAATGGAAATGTTTTCCCTTTCTCCACAAATGGTATTCTCTCCATCCACGGTATTCTCTTCACTCATGGTATTCACTCCATCCATGGTATTCTCTCCACATATGGTATTTTCTCCATCCATGGTATTCTCTCCACATATGGTATTCTCTTCACTCATGGTATTCTCTCCATCCATGGTATTCTCTCCACATATGGTATTCACTCCATACATGGTATTCTCTCCATCCATGGTATTCTCTCCATATATGGTATTCTCTCCACCCATTGTATTCTCTCCACATATGGTATTCTCTCCACCCATGGTATTCTCTCCACATATGGTATTCTCTCCATCCATGGTATTCTGTCCACATATGGTATTCTCTCCATACATGGTATTCTCTCAACATATGGTATTCTCTCCACCCATGGTATTCTCTCCATCCATGGTATTCTCTTTACTCATGGTATTCTCTCCATCCATGGTATTCTCTCCACCAATGGTATTCTCTCCATCCATGGTATTCTCTCCGTCCATGTTATTCTCTCCACCCACGGTATTCCCTCCAGCCATGGTATTCTCTCCACCCATGATATTATTAACACCCATGGTATTCTCTCTGCACATTGTATTCTCTACACCGATGGTATTATTAACACCCATGGTATTCTCTCCACCCATGGTATTCTCTACAAGGCATTCTCTCCACCCATGGCATTTTCCACATGGCATTCTCTCCACCCATGGTATTCTCTACATGCCATTCTCTCCACCCATGGTATTCTCTACATGTCATTCTCTCCACCCATGGTATTCTCTACATGGCATTCTCTCCACTCATGGTATTCTCTACATGGCATTCTCTCCACCCATGGTACTCTCTCCACTCATCGTATTCTCTTCACCCATGGTATGTATTCTTTCCACTCATCGTATCCTCTCCACCCATGGTATTCTTTCCATCCATGGTATTCCATCCATTCACGGTATTTTCTCCATATATGGTATTCTATCCATTTATTCTATTCTATCCATCAATGGTATTCTCTCCATACATGATATTTTTCCATTCATTGCATTTTCTCCACCCATGGTATTCTCTCCACCCACGGTATTCTCTCCATCCATGGTATTCTCTCCGCCCATGGTATTCTCTACATGGTATTCTCCTCACCTATTGTATTCTCTCCACCAATGGTATTCTACCCACCCATGTTATTCTCTCCATCCATTTTATTCTCTCCATACATCGTATTATATCCATCCATGGTATTCTCTCCATCCATGGTATTCTATCCCTCAATTGTATTTTCTCCATCCATGTTATTCTCTCCACCCAAGGCATTCTCTCCAATCACGGTATTCTCTCCGTCCATGGTGTTCCCTCTATTCATGGTGTTCTCTCCATCCATTGTATTCTCTCCATCCATGACATTCTCTTCACCCATTGTAGTCTCTCCATTCATGGTATTTTCTTCATCCACGATATTATCTCCATCTATGGTATTCTCTCCATCCATGGCATTCTCTCCATCTATGGTATTCTCTCCATCCATGGCATTCTCTCCATCCGTGATATTCTCTCCATCATTCTCTTTACCCATTGCAGTCTCTCCATTCATGGTATTCTCTCCATCCATGAGATTCTCTCCATCTATGGTATTCTCTCCATCATGATATTCTCTCCATCATTCTCTTCACCCATTGCAGTCTCTCCATTCATGGTATTCTCTCCATCCATGATATTCTCTCCATCTATAGTATTCTCTCCATCCATGGTATTATCTCCATCTATGGTATTCTCTCCATCCATGGCATTCTCTCCATCATTCTCTTCACCAATTGTAGTCTCTCCATTCATGGTATTCTCTCCATCCATGACATTCTCTCCATCATTCTCTTCACCAATTGTAGTCTCTCCGTTTATGGTATTCTCTCCATCCATGGTATTATCTCCATCTATGGTATTCTCTCCATCATGATATTCTCTCCATCATTCTCTTCACCCATTGTAGTCCCTCCATCCATGATATTCTCTCCATCCATGATATTCTCTCCATCCAAGGCATTCTCTTCACCCATGGTATTCTCTCCATCCGTGATATTCTCTCCATCCAAGGCATTCTCTTCACCCATGGTATTCTCTCCATCCGTGATATTCTCTCCATCCATGGCATTCTCTTCACCCATGGTATTCTCTCCATCCGTGATATTCTCTCCATCCATGGCATTCTCTTCACCCATGGTATTCTCTCCATCCGTGATATTCTCTCCATCCAAGGCATTCTGAATACTCTTCTACAACACGTGCCACCAAAGGCACTGATGGGAGAACTAGCGACACAAGTTGCAAGTACAAACAAACCGCTTGGAAAAGAACCAAAAAGAGACACACAGTAATTAGGTCATGGGTCACGAATATCTGATGTTTACCTGTAAAATGTGCGTCCCTTGACGAGGCTCGAACGAGTCCACAAAACTCTCTCTGGACTGAGTGGCTGCGAGAAAGAAAAGTAGTGACCAATAAGTGACAAGTCACGTATGTTGTTTACGTCATTAGTATGTACAGTTTGAGTAGCGAGGACTGCGTTTGAAGTGCGGTACGGTCAATGCTTTAACGCGCTAACATTTCTATTCTGATGGCGTCCAGATAAGAAACAGACAAGACAAGACATCTAAAAGTGAAGTCACTAAAGGAACAAGCATTACAACATCTACAGACATCAAATTATGTTCCACCTTTCTCGTGCCACGCTTCAAGGCATGAGTGGATGACAACAGACAGAAAGATGATTATTGCAAGATTTTATAGATAAGACATGGAAGAGACAAGAGTGGATGGACAACAGACAGAAAGATGATTATTGCAAGATTTTATAGATAAGACATGGAAGAGACAAGAGTGGATGACAACAGACAGAAAGATGATTATTGCAAGATTTTATAGATAAGACATGGAAGAGACAAGAGTGGATGGACAACAGACAGAAAGATGATTATTGCAAGATTTTATAGATAAGACAGTAAATATTGGCTCATGACAGGAAAGATTGGCTCATGACTGGGAGGATTGGCTCATGACTGGAAAGATTGACTTATGACTGGAAAGATTGTGTCATGACTGGAAAGATTGTGTCATGACTGGAAAATTTATTGGAGACCTGTGTTCCGGGGATTACTGAGATGCCGAAGACGACACGCATCAGGCCAACAGTTAGTTCCCTTTAGCCTGACCCTGACCTGCACACATCCTGAATCAGCGCCGACAATGGTTTCAACGCATGCGCCTTATAGTGCAACAACAAAGTCAGTCCACTTAATATCGCCCGTGGTTGCTGCTTCCATGATACCTCAGGTCTGGCCCACACTATTATTTCTGCTTGCACTGTCTCCATCGCGATATCCTCGGTCTCTCTCATTCACCTTTCACCTGGAGCTCTCACAATGACAGGCTCTTGTGATTGTTTCGATATCTCTCCTAATCAAATGACCTGTCCAGCTCCATCTCCTACCTGGTATAATTATCTACGTCTCCTCTTGAACTAATTAGTGAGTTTTTCTTTGCCTATTTTCTTTGTCTAACACATGCCTATAACTCTCCTAAAGCAGGTGTTTGCAATCCCGAACCGATATGAAGGACCGGTGCATCCCCGCAGCAGCTCTTCTATCGCAAGCTCCCACTAGACCCACGTCAAGCGACTTCTAGACTGGACCATGATCTTTATTCTCACACAAGTTTCTGTCGTCGAGAGCTGGTCTGAAGTCTTGCTGGCCTAGAAGTTGGTGCACTCACCTTCCTACAGGTGTTGGTGCACTCACCTTCCTACAGGTGTTGGTGTACTCACCTTCCTACAGGTGTTGGTGCACTCACCTTCCTACAGGTGTTGGTGCACTCACTTCCAACAGGTGTTGGTGTGCTCACCTTCCTACAGGTGTTGGTGTACTCACCTTCCTACAGGTGTTGGTGCACTCACCTTCCTACAGGTGTTGGTGTACTCACCTTCCTACAGGTGTTGGTGCACTCACCTTCCTACAGGTGTTGGCGCACTCACCTTCCTACAGGTGTTGGTGCACTCACCTTCCTACAGGTGTTGGCGCACTCACCTTCCTACAGGTGTTGGTGTACCCACCTTCCTACAGGTGTTGGTGTACTCACCTTCCTACAGGTGTTGGCGCACTCACCTTCCTAAAGGTGTTGGTGCACTCACCTTCCTACAGGTGTTGGCGCACTCACCTTCCTACAGGTGTTGGGGTACCCACCTTACTACAGGTGTTGGTGTACTCACCTTCCTACAGGTGTTGGTGTACTCACCTTCCTACAGGTGTTGGTGTACTCACCTTCCTACAGGTGTTGGTGTACTGACCTTCCTACAGGTGTTGGCGCACTCACCTTCCCACAGGTGTTGGTGTACTCACCTTCCTACAGGTGTTGGTGCACTCACCTTCCTGCAGGTGTTGGTGTACTCACCTTCCTACAGGTGTTGGCGCACTCACCTTCCTACAGGTGTTGGTGTACTCACCTTCCTACAGGTGTTGGTGCACTCACCTTCCTACAGGTGTTGGTGTACTCACCTTCCTACAGGTGTTGGTGCACTCACCTTCCTACAGGTGTTGGTGCACTCACTTTCCAACAGGTGTTGGTGTACTCACCTTCCTACAGGTGTTGGTGTACTCACCTTCCTACAGGTGTTGGTGCACTCACCTTCCTACAGGTGTTGGTGTACTCACCTTCCTACAGGTGTTGGTGCACTCACCTTCCTACAGGTGTTGGCGCACTCACCTTCCTACAGGTGTTGGTGCACTCACCTTCCTACAGGTGTTGGCGCACTCACCTTCCTACAGGTGTTGGTGTACCCACCTTCCTACAGGTGTTGGTGTACTCACCTTCCTACAGGTGTTGGCGCACTCACCTTCCTAAAGGTGTTGGTGCACTCACCTTCCTACAGGTGTTGGCGCACTCACCTTCCTACAGGTGTTGGGGTACCCACCTTACTACAGGTGTTGGTGTACTCACCTTCCTACAGGTGTTGGTGTACTCACCTTCCTACAGGTGTTGGTGTACTCACCTTCCTACAGGTGTTGGTGTACTCACCTTCCTACAGGTGTTGGCGCACTCACATTCCCACAGGTGTTGGTGTACTCACCTTCCTACAGGTGTTGGTGCACTCACCTTCCTACAGGTGTTGGTGTACTCACCTTCCTACAGATGTTGGTGCACTCACCTTCCTACAGGTGTTGGTGCACTCACTTTCCAACAGGTGTTGGTGTACTCACCTTCCTACAGGTGTTGGTGTACTCACCTTCCTACAGGTGTTGGTGTACTCACCTTCCTACAGGTGTTGGCGCATTCACCTTCCTACAGGTGTTGGTGTACTCACCTTCCTACAGGTGTTGGCGCACTCATTTTCTACAGGTATTGGTGTACTCACCTTCCTACAGGTGTTGGTGCACTCACTTTCCAACAGGTGTTGGTCACCCGCCTTCCTGCAGGTGTTGGTGCACTCACCTTCCTACAGGTGTTGGTGCACTCACCTTCCTACAGGTGTTGTTGCACTCACCTTCCTACAGGTGTTGGTGCACTCACCTTTCTACAGGTGTTGGCGCACCCACCTTCCTACAGGTGTTGGTGTACTCACCTTCCTACATGTGTTGGTGTACTCACCTCCCTACAGGTGTTGGTGTACTCACCTCCCTATAGGTGTTGGTGTACTCACCTCCCTATAGGTGTTGGTGCACCCACCTTCCTACAGGTGTTGGTGCACTCACCTTCCTACAAGTGATCGCTGGTGTTCATTTCCATTAGACATGACTGTGGGGGGGGGGGGGATCAATTGCTTTCATAAAACAAAAGTAATGAAAACGTTCTGAAAGAGAACAAAGCAAAGAGAGAGCAAATATCCAACATTAGGAAGAAACAATCATCAGTTTGTGACCATGTAATGAGAAGAGAACAAAGCAAAGAGAGAGCAAATATCCAACATTAGGAAGAAACAATCATCAGTTTGTGACCATGTAATGAGAAGAGAACAAAGCAAAGAGAGAGCAAATATCCAACATTAGGAAGAAACAATCATCATTTTGTGACCATGTAATGAGAAGAGAACAGCTGGAATATATTGTAACAACTGGGAAAATTGAGGGACGAGGAGATAGAGGGAAGCAAAGAGAAAAGATATCAGACAGCTTAAGAGAATGGCTTGGCAGAAGGTCAACAACAGAAATGATAAATAACTGTCGAGATCGATAGTTTTGGAGAGACGTGATCACCTACGCTAGTCGGCATGGTACTTGATGATGATCTTCATGTAAAGACACACATTAGCAAATGAACTAAAGTTTGAATGACAAACTACTGTGACTAACTTACGCTCGCTGAACTTGCCAGGAACGCTGGATGTGTTGGGTTGCCCGGGGTCGCTGGCACGCGACGAGAACGCCCTCAACTTGAGATAGCTCATGGTCAGCCTGATGATGGACGCCTTGTCCAGCTGGCTGGTAATGGCTGCCGGCAGGGGCAATAACTTGGCCAGTTCGTAGAACTCATAGTTCTCCTTCCCTCGCCTCGACCTGGCTGCGTCACGTGACCTTTCTTTGCGCTGCTCCAGAATTCTGTCACAGATGGATGGACAAATAAATCAACGAATATGTCAATAAATAGAATCATTGCATAAATAAATAGTAGAATCATGACATAAATAAATAATAGAATCATGACATAAATAAATAGTAGAATCATGACATAAATAAATAGTAGAATCATGACATCAATAAATAGTAGAATCATGACATCAATAAATAGTAGAATCATGACATCAATAAATAGTAGAATCATGACATCAATAAATAGTAGAATCATGACATCAATAAATAGTAGAATCATGACATAAATAAATAGTAGAATCATGACATAAATAAATAGTAGAATCATGACATAAATAAATAGTAGAATCATGACATCAATAAATAGTAGAATCATGACATCAATAAATAGTAGAATCATGACATAAATAAATAGTAGAATCATGACATAAATAAATAGTAGAATCATGACATCAATAAATAGTAGAATCATGACATCAATAAATAGTAGAATCATGACATAAATAAATAGTAGAATCATGACATCAATAAATAGTAGAATCATGACATCAATAAATAGTAGAATCATGACATCAATAAATAATGACTTTTGTCACAGAAAGACCCGAGTTCAGTGTTACCAGCCAATCATTTCAGGAGAAGAGCTATGTTGACAACACTCGGAAACAAATAATCAACAACAACAAAGAACAATATAGACAGCCCGAAGCAGGATCAAGTACGTACTTCTCAACACAGCGCCGTGCCACGAGAAACAAGCGCTAGAGCACACGGCAAACTAAGCAACTTTTAGAAAAGCTGATATCATTGGCGGCGTCTTTCACGCATGTGTGCTCATGACTATAGCATGGGGAACATAGGGAACAGTGATAGCATAGAGAACATAGGGAACAGTGATAGCATAGGGTACATAGGGAACAGTGATAGCATAGAGAACATAGGGAATAGTGATAGCATAGAGAACGTAGGGAACAGTGATAGCATAGGGTACATAGGGAACAGTGATAGCATAGAGAACATAGGGAATAGTGATAGCATAGAGAACATAGGGAACAGTGATAGCATAGAGAACATAGGGAACAGTGATAGCATAGAGAACATAGGGAACAGTGATAGCATCAAGTACATAGGGAACAGGCTTAGCATAAGGAACATAGGGAACAGTGATAGCATTGGGTACATAGGGAACACTGATAGCATGGGCAACATTGGGAACACTGATAGCATAGGATACATAGGGAACAGTGATAGCATAGAGAACATAGGGAACAGTGATAGCATAGGGTACATAGAGAACACTGATAGTATGGGGAACATAGGGAACACTGATAGCATAGGATACACAGGGAACAGTGATATCATATGGTACATAGGGAACAGTGATATCATAGGGTACATAGGGAACAGTGATATCATAGGGTACATAGGGAACAGTGATATCATAGGGTACATAGGGAACAGTGATATCATAGGGTACATAGTGAGCAGTGATATCATAGGGTACATAGGGAACAGCGATATCTTAGGGTACATAGGGAACAGTGATAGACATGGGGAATATAGGGAACAGTGATAGCATGGGGAATATAGGGAACAGTGATAGCATGGGGAATATAGGGAACAGTGATAGCATGGGGAATATAGGGAACAGTGATAGCATGGGGAATATAGGGAACAGTGATATCATAGGGTACATAGGGAACAGTGATATCATAGGGTACATAGCGAACAGTGATAGCATAGTGAACAGTGATATCATAGGGCACATAGGGAACAGTGATAGCATAGGGAACATAGGGAACAGTGATAGCATAGGGAACATAGGGAACAGTGATAGCATGGGGAATATAGGGAACAGTGATAGCATGGGGAATATAGGGAACAGTGATAGCATGGGGAATATAGGGAACAGTGATATCATAGGGTACATAGGGAACAGTGATATCATAGGGTACATAGCGAACAGTGATAGCATAGTGAACAGTGATATCATAGGGCACATAGGGAACAGTGATAGCATAGGGAACATAGGGAACAGTGATAGCATAGGGAACATAGGGAACAGTGATAGCATAGGGAACAGTGATAGCATAGGGAACATATGGAACAATGATATCATAGGGTACATAGGGAACAGTGATATCATAGGGAACAGTGATAGCATAGGGAACAGTGACATAGGGTACATAGGGAACAGTGATTGTATAGGGTTACAATCATTGCTCGGGAATAAACTGTGTATCTATATTTTCTTATTAAGACAAGTACCTCCGATAGGGCTGAATACTCGCGTTGTAGACAAACAGTTATAGGACGAAACAGCACGAATAGTAGTTTCCTGTGGTCTAGACTGGAGACAAATAATAATCAATGAATATTATTATAGAGGAGACCTCCGAGGCGATAGATTATCCGGCTGTCTATTGTTTTTATTTTCGATTGTTGATTATTTGTGGTTTCTTTTCCCCCGACTGCTGTAAACATAGCTCTTCCCCTGAAGTGATTCGCTGATCTATCGTCTCGGAAGTTCCCCTCCATTTAAATATTCATGTTGTTTGTCCCAAATCCTATCTCAGATGGTTGTGTATCTTTATTTTTCTTAAATAGGGAAAATTAATCCGTGGTTTCTTAATGACGTTAACATCCTCTGATCTTTTAGAAGTCGAGATCCCATGTCTAGCCCTCTCGGATAACGGCAATAAACAAGGGGTTCATGTGTGCACTCTCGCAGGTTAAAGAACTCTTGACTGAAGAAATCAGTTTCTTATCGCCATTGTAGACAATGGAGTTGCCTAATTGCTGACAGCAACGAGTAAGATCTGCTAAAAATAGTATCAGAAAGTCTTCAATTGTTGCCAACAGCAGTCAGCAATAGTTGCCAACAGTAGTCAGCAATAGTTGCCAACAGTAGTCAGCAATAGTTGCCAGCAGTAGTCAGCAATAGTTGCAAACGGTAGTCAGCAATAGTTGCCAACGGTAGTCAGCAATAGTTGCCAACAGTAGTCAGCAATAGTTGCCAACAGTAGTCAGCAATGGTTGCCAGCAGTAGTCAGCAATAGTTGCCAACAGTAGTCAGCAATAGTTGCCAACGGTAGTCAGCAATAGTTGCCAATAGTAGTCAGCAATGGTAGTTTCAGTGCTTGGGGGTCTCGTCAGTCAAACAGAGGACAATGTCGGTCACATAGAGGGACAATGTCGGTCACATAGAGGGACAATGTCGGTCAAATTGAGGGACAATGTCGGTCAAATAGAGGGACAATGTCGGTCACATAGAGGGACAATGTCGGTCACATAGAGGGACAATGTCGGTCAAATAGAGGGACAATGTCGGTCAAATAGAGGGACAATGTCAGTCAAATAGAAGGTCAATGTCAGTCAAATAGAGGGACAATGTCGGTCAAATAGAGGGACAAAGTCGGTCAAATTGAAGGACAATGTCGGTCAAACAGAAGGACAATGTCGGTCAAATAGAGGGACAATGTCGGTCAAATAGAGGGACAATGTCGGTCAAATAGAGGGACAATGTCGGTCAAATAGAAGGTCAATGTCGGTCAAATAGAGGGACAATGTCGGTCAAATAGAGGGAAAATGTCGGTCAAATAGAGGGACAATGTCGGTCAAATAGAAGGACAATGTCGGTCAAATAGAGGGACAATGTCGGTCAAATAGAAGGTCAATATCGGTCAAATAGAGGGACAATGTCGGTCAAATAGAAGGTCAATGTCAGTCAAATAGAGGGACAATGTCGGTCAAATAGAGGGACAAAGTCGGTCAAACAGAGGAGCAATGTCGGTCAAATAGAGGACAATGTCGGATAAAATGAGGGACAATGTCGGTCAAAAAGATGGACAATGCCGGCCAAATAGAGGGACAATGTCGGTCAAATAGAGGGACAATGTCGGTCAATAGAGGGACAATATCGGTCAATTAGAGGGATAATGTCGGTCAAATAGAGGGACAATGTTGATCAAAGAGAGGGATAATGTCGGTCAAAGAGAGGGACAATGTCGGTCAAATAGAGGGACAATGTCGGTCAAAGAGAGGGACAATGTCGGTCAAAAAGAGGGACAATGTCGGTCAAATAGTGGGACAATGTCGGTCAAATAGTGGGACAATGTCGGTCAAATAGAGGGGCAATGTCGGTCAAATTGAGGGACAATGTCGGTCAAACAGAAGGACAATGTCGGTCAAATAGAGGGACAATGTCGGTCATATAGAGGGACACTGTCGGTCAAATAGTGGGACAATGTCGGTCAAATAGACGGACAATGTCGGTCAAAATGAGGGACAATGTCGGACAAATAGAGGGACAATGTCGGTCAAAATGAGGGACAATGTCGGTCAAACAGAAGGACAATGTCGGTCAAATAGAGGGACAATGTCGGTCAAATAGAGGGACACTGTCGGTCAAATAGAAGGTCAATGTCGGTCAAATAGAGGGACAATGTCGGTCAAATAGAAGGTCAATGTCAGTCAAATAGTGGGACAATGTCTGTCAAATAGAGGGACAAAGTCGGTCAAACAGAGGGGCAATGTCGGTCAAATAGAGGACAATGTCGGATAAAATGAGGGACAATGTCGGTCAAAAAGATGGACAATGCCGGCCAAATAGAGGGACAATGTCGGTCAAATAGAGGGACAATGTCGGTCAATAGAGGGACAATATCGGTCAATTAGAGGGACAATGTCGGTCAAATAGAGGGACAATGTCGGTCAAATAGAGGGACAATGTCAGTCAAAGAGAGGGACAATGTCGGTCAAAAAGAGGGACAATGTCGGTCAAATAGTGGGACAATGTCGGTCAAATAGTGGGACAATGTCGGTCAAATAGAGGGGTAATGTCGGTCAAATTGAGGGACAATGTCGGTCAAACAGAAGGACAATGTCGGTCAAATAGAGGGACAATGTCGGTCAAAATGAGGGACAATGTCGGTCAAACAGATGGACAATGTCGGTCAAATAGAGGGACAATGTCGGTCAAATAGAGGGACAATGTCGGTCATATAGAGGGACAATGTCGGTCAAATAGTGGGACAATGTCGGTCAAATAGACGGACAATGTCGGTCAAAATGAGGGACAATGTCGGACAAATAGAGGGACAATGTCGGTCAAAATGAGGGACAATGTCGGTCAAACAGAAGGACAATGTCGGTCAAATAGAGGGACAATGTCGGTCAAATAGAGGGACAATGTCGGTCAAATAGAAGGTCAATGTCGGTCAAATAGAGGGACAATGTCGGTCAAATAGAAGGTCAATGTCAGTCAAATAGAGGGACAATGTCGGTCAAATAGAGGGACAAAGTCGGTCAAACAGAGGGGCAATGTCGGTCAAATAGAGGACAATGTCGGATAAAATGAGGGACAATGTCGGTCAAAAAGATGGACAATGCCGGCCAAATAGAGGGACAATGTCGGTCAAATAGAGGGACAATGTCGGTCAATAGAGGGACAAAATCGGTCAATTAGAGGGACAATGTCGGTCAAATAGAGGGACAATGTTGATCAAAGAGAGGGAGAATGTCGGTCAAAGAGAGGGACAATGTCGGTCAAATAGAGGGACAATGTCGGTCAAAGAGAGGGACAATATCGGTCAAAAAGAGGGACAATGTCGGTCAAATAGTGAGACAATGTCGGTCAAATAGTGGGACAATGTCGGTCAAATAGAGGGGCAATGTCGGTCAAATTGAGGGACAATGTCGGTCAAACAGAAGGACAATGTCGGTCAAATAGAGGGACAATGTCAGTCAAATAGAAGGTCAATGTCAGTCAAATAGAGGGACAATGTCGGTCAAATAGAGGGACAAAGTCGGTCAAATTGAGGGACAATGTCGGTCAAACAGAAGGACAATGTCGGTCAAATAGAGGGACAATGTCGGTCAAATAGAGGGACAATGTCGGTCAAATAGAGGGACAATGTCGGTCAAATAGAAGGTCAATGTCGGTCAAATAGAGGGACAATGTCGGTCAAATAGAGGGAAAATGTCGGTCAAATAGAGGGACAATGTCGGTCAAATAGAGGGACAATGTCGGTCAAATAGAGGGACAATGTCGGTCAAAAAGAAGGTCAATATCGGTCAAATAGAGGGACAATGTCGGTCAAATAGAAGGTCAATGTCAGTCAAATAGAGGAACAATGTCGGTCAAATAGAGGGACAAAGTCGGTCAAACAGAGGAGCAATGTCGGTCAAATAGAGGACAATGTCGGATAAAATGAGGGACAATGTCGGTCAAAAAGATGGACAATGCCGGCCAAATAGAGGGACAATGTCGGTCAAATAGAGGGACAATGTCGGTCAATAGAGGGACAATATCGGTCAATTAGAGGGATAATGTCGGTCAAATAGAGGGACAATGTTGATCAAAGAGAGGGAGAATGTCGGTCAAAGAGAGGGACAATGTCGGTCAAATAGAGGGACAATGTCGGTCAAAGAGAGGGACAATGTCGGTCAAAAAGAGGGACAATGTCGGTCAAATAGTGGGACAATGTCGGTCAAATAGTGGGACAATGTCGGTCAAATAGAGGGGCAATGTCGGTCAAATTGAGGGACAATGTCGGTCAAACAGAAGGACAATGTCGGTCAAATAGAGGGACAATGTCGGTCATATAGAGGGACACTGTCGGTCAAATAGTGGGACAATGTCGGTCAAATAGACGGACAATGTCGGTCAAAATGAGGGACAATGTCGGACAAATAGAGGGACAATGTCGGTCAAAATGAGGGACAATGTCGGTCAAACAGAAGGACAATGTCGGTCAAATAGAGGGACAATGTCGGTCAAATAGAGGGACACTGTCGGTCAAATAGAAGGTCAATGTCGGTCAAATAGAGGGACAATGTCGGTCAAATAGAAGGTCAATGTCAGTCAAATAGAGGGACAATGTCGGTCAAATAGAGGGACAAAGTCGGTCAAACAGAGGGGCAATGTCGGTCAAATAGAGGACAATGTCGGATAAAATGAGGGACAATGTCGGTCAAAAAGATGGACAATGCCGGCCAAATAGAGGGACAATGTCGGTCAAATAGAGGGACAATGTCGGTCAATAGAGGGACAATATCGGTCAATTAGAGGGACAATGTCGGTCAAATAGAGGGACAATGTCGGTCAAATAGAGGGACAATGTCAGTCAAAGAGAGGGACAATGTCGGTCAAAAAGAGGGACAATGTCGGTCAAATAGTGGGACAATGTCGGTCAAATAGTGGGACAATGCCGGTCAAATAGAGGGGTAATGTCGGTCAAATTGAGGGACAATGTCGGTCAAACAGAAGGACAATGTCGGTCAAATAGAGGGACAATGTCGGTCAAAATGAGGGACAATGTCGGTCAAACAGATGGACAATGTCGGTCAAATAGAGGGACAATGTCGGTCAAATAGAGGGACAATGTCGGTCATATAGAGGGACAATGTCGGTCAAATAGTGGGACAATGTCGGTCAAATAGACGGACAATGTCGGTCAAAATGAGGGACAATGTCGGACAAATAGAGGGACAATGTCGGTCAAAATGAGGGACAATGTCGGTCAAACAGAAGGACAATGTCGGTCAAATAGAGGGACAATGTCGGTCAAATAGAGGGACAATGTCGGTCAAATAGAAGGTCAATGTCGGTCAAATAGAGGGACAATGTCGGTCAAATAGAAGGTCAATGTCAGTCAAATAGAGGGACAATGTCGGTCAAATAGAGGGACAAAGTAGGTCAAACAGAGGGGCAATGTCGGTCAAATAGAGGACAATGTCGGATAAAATGAGGGACAATGTCGGTCAAAAAGATGGACAATGCCGGCCAAATAGAGGGACAATGTCGGTCAAATAGAGGGACAATGTCGGTCAATAGAGGGACAAAATCGGTCAATTAGAGGGACAATGTCGGTCAAATAGAGGGACAATGTTGATCAAAGAGAGGGAGAATGTCGGTCAAAGAGAGGGACAATGTCGGTCAAATAGAGGGACAATGTCGGTCAAAGAGAGGGACAATGTCGGTCAAAAAGAGGGACAATGTCGGTCAAATAGTGGGACAATGTCGGTCAAATAGTGGGACAATGTCGGTCAAATAGAGGGGCAATGTCGGTCAAATTGAGGGACAATGTCGGTCAAACAGAAGGACAATGTCGGTCAAATAGAGGGACAATGTCGGTCAAAATGAGGGACAATGTCGGTCAAACAGATGGACAATGTCGGTCAAATAGAGGGACAATGTCGGTCAAATAGAGGGACAATGTCGGTCATATAGAGGGACAATGTCGGTTAAATAGTGGGACAATGTCGGACAAATAGACGGACAATGTCGGTCAAAATGAGGGACAATGATAAATGTGTCATCATAGAGACCTGGGATCGTTGTAGGGTGATGTCGTGTTTTGTCATGAGATAAATGTGTCATCATAGAGACCTGGGATCGTTGTGGGGTGATGTCGTGTTTTGTCATGAGATAAATGTGTCATCATAGACTGATAGAGACCTGGAATCGTTGTGGTGTGATGCCGTGTTTTGTCATGAGATAAATGTGTCATCATAGACTGATATAGACCTGGGATCGTTGTGAGGTGATGTCGTGGAACATGATAAAACACGACATCACCCCACAACGATCCCAGGTCTCTATGATGACACATTTGTTTACATTCGATCAAAACATTCATTATTTTCTTTCTCTTCAAAACTTGAGCTAAGACCACTCCTACACTGAATCCGACCACTCCTACACTTCATTGAATCCGAATCCTAAAAGGTTCTCGAAACTCTCAAATTTCCCGAATCTCGAATATTTAGAACCTCTAATCTCCATAAGAATAGTTCATTTAAGAATAATTGAAGTTTTAAAGCCATGAACAGAATTAGAAGTTTTCATTTGAAGCAAAAATGTGAAATCTGCTTTTCATGAAAAACCAAAGAAAGAATCTCACACAAACGTACCCGGATGTGTTGAGAAGAGAATGGGCTCTACATTTTGTAAATGAGACACGTCATGAGAATTGTTTTCTCTTTTACAGAAGCTAATAATAGCTCAATAATAACATCAGATGGGAGATGCACCACAGAAATAAAAAGCAGAATAGCTCAGGCCAAAGTAGCATTTCAGAAAATGAAAAATATCTTATGCAACAAATCTATGTCAATAGAAATAAGAAAGAGAGTTCATCGGTGCTATATAGAACCAATTCTGACCTATGGAAGCGAATCATGGACAGTAGGCAAACAAATGATAAGACGATTAGAGGCCACAGAGATGGGATTTCTCAGAACAATGTTGAAAGTTCCCTGGACAGCTAAAAAGACCAATGAGGAAATTCTCAAAGAGGCCAACACAAAAAGGGAGATCCTAAAAACATCAGAAAGAAACAATCAACATTTTTCAGGCACATCATGAGAAGATAAAAGTTGGAATACTTGTTTACAACTGGCAAAATAAAAAGAAAGGTAGCGGACGACAAAGGGAGATGCTACTAATAGATAGATTGGTGACATGGCATGAGAAAACAGTCAACAGAACTGACAGATGTGTTGTTGATAGAGAATTGTGGAAGGACGTGATCGCCTACGCCAACCGGTATGGCACATGATAATGATGACAAATTAAAAATTCAATCTCTTGAGTCTGATGTCCATATTCTCGGTGTAACTTGACATATCATGGGTTGAGTGACAATTCTCTTGAGTTTCATGTCCATATTCTCGGTGTAACTTGACATAACATGAGTTGAGTGACAAATCTCTTCAGTTTCATGTCCATATTCTCGGTGTAACTTGACATAACATGAGTTGAGTGACAATTCCCATTTTGGACATTTTGTTCTTGAATAACAAACGTTCCAGGACAGTCTCACCGTGGACGGGATGTCGGTAGCTCAGTAGGCTGGGCTTCCCAGCTAGGATAACGAGGGCCACTACACGGAGAGGATCTAGACACGGACAGTCTCACCGTGGACGGGATGTCGGTAGCTCAGTCGGTGGGCTTCCCAGCTAGGATACCGAGGGCCACTACACGGAGAGGATCTAGACACGGACAGTCTCACCGTGGACGGGATGTCGGTAGCTCAGTCGGCTGGGCTTCCCAGCTAGGATACCGAGGGCCACTACACGGAGAGGATCTAGACACGGAGAGGATCGAGGCACGGAGACGATCGAGGCACGGAGAGGATCGAGGCACGGAGAGGATCGAGGCACGGAGAGGATATAGACACGGAGAGGATCGAGGCACGGAGAGGATCTAGACACGGAGAGGATCTAGACACGGAGAGGATCGAGGCACGGAGAGGATCTAGACACGGAGAGGATCGAGACACGGAGAGGATCGAGGCACGGAGAGGATCTAGACACGGAGAGGATCTAGACACGGAGAGGATCGAGGCACGGAGAGGATCGAGACACGGAGAGGATCTAGACACGGATAGGATCTAGACACGGAGAGGATCTAGACACGGAGAGGATCTAGACACGGAGAGGATCTAGACACGGAGAGGATCTAGACACGGAGAGGATCGAGGCACGGAGACGATCGAGGCACGGAGAGGATCTAGACATGGAGAGGATCTAGACACGGAGAGGATCTAGACACGGAGAGGATCGAGGCACGGAGAGGATCTAGACACGGAGAGGATCTAGACACGGAGAGGATCTAGACACGGAGAGGATCGAGACACGGAGAGGATCTAGACACGGAGAGGATCGAGGCACGGAGAGGATCGAGGCACGGAGAGGATCTAGACACGGAGAGGATCTAGACACGGAGAGGATCGAGGCACGGAGAGGATCGAGGCACGGAGAGGATCTAGACACGGAGAGGATCGAGGCACGGAGAGGATCTAGACACGGAGAGGATCTAGACACGGAGAGGATCTAGACACGGAGAGGATCGAGGCACGGAGAGGATCGAGGCACGGAGAGGATCTAGACACGGAGAGGATCTAGACACGGAGAGGATCGAGGCACGGAGAGGATCTAGACACGGAGAGGATCTAGACACGGAGAGGATCTAGACACGGAGAGGATCGAGGCACGGAGAGGATCGAGACACGGAGAGGATCTTGACACAGCGAGGATCGAGACACGGAGAGGATCTAGACACAGCGAGGAACGAGACACGGAGAGGATCTAGACACGGAGAGGATCTAGACACAGCGAGGATCGTGACACGGAGAGGATCTAGACACGGAGAGGATCTAGACACAGCGTGGAACGAGATACGGAGAGGATCTAGACACAGCGAGGAACGAGACACGGAGGGGATCGAGACACAGCGAGGATCGTGACACGGAGAGGATCTAGACACGGAGAGGATCTAGACACAGCGAGGAACGAGACACGGAGAGGATCTAGACACAGCGAGGAACGAGACACGGAGAGGATCTAGACACAGCGAGGAACGAGACACGGAGAGGATCTAGACACAGCGAGGAGCGAGGAACGAGACACGGAGGGGATCGAGACACAGCGAGGATCGAGACACGGAGAGGATCTAGACACAGCGAGGAACGAGACACGGAGAGGATCTAGACACAGCGAGGAACGAGACACGGAGGGGATCGAGACACAGCGAGGATCGTGACACGGAGAGGATCTAGACACAGCGAGGATCGAGACACGGAGAGGATCTAGACACGGAACGGATCTAGACACAACGAGGATCGTGACACGGAGAGGATCTAGACACGGAGAGGATCTAGACACGGAGTGGATCTAGACACAACGAGGATCGTGACACGGAGAGGATCTAGACACAGCGAGGAACGAGACACGGAGAGGATCTAGACACGGAGCGGATCTAGACACAACGAGGATCGTGACACGGAGAGGATCTAGACACAGCGAGGAAGGAGACACGGAGAGGATCTAGACACAGCGAGGAACGAGACACGGAGAGGATCTAGACACAGCGAGGAACGAGACACGGAGAGGATCTAGACACAGCGAGGAACGAGACACGGAGAGGATCTAGACACAGCGAGGAACGAGACACGGAGAGGATCTAGACACAGCGAGGAACGAGACACGGAGAGGATCTAGTCACAGCGAGGAACGAGACACGGAGAGGATCTAGACACAGCGAGGATCGTGACACGGAGAGGATCTAGACACAGCTAGGATCGTGACACGGAGAGGATCTAGACACGGAGCGGATCTAGACACAACGAGGATCGTGACACGGAGAGGATCTAGACACAGCGAGGAACGAGACACGGAGAGGATCTAGACACGGAGCGGATCTAGACACAACGAGGATCGTGACACGGAGAGGATCTAGACACAGCGAGGAACGAAACACGGAGAGGATCTAGACACAGCGAGGATCGTGACACGGAGAGGATCTAGACACAGCGAGGATCGTGACACGGAGAGGATCTAGACACGGAGAGGATCTAGACACAACAAGGATCGAGACACGGAGAGGATCTAGACACGGAGCGGATCTAGACACAACGAGGATCTTGACACGGAGAGGATCTAGACACGGAGAGGATCTAGACACAGCGAGGATCGTGACACGGAGAGGATCTAGACACGGAGCGGATCTAGACACAACGAGGATCGTGACACGGAGAGGATCTAGACACGGAGAGGAACGAGACACGGAGAGGATCTAGACACAGCGAGGAACGAGACACGGAGAGGATCTAGACACAGCGAGGATCGTGACACGGAGAGGATCTAGACACAACGAGGATCGTGACACGGAGAGGATCTAGACACGGAGAGGATCTAGACACAACAAGGATCGAGACACGGAGAGGATCTAGACACGGAGAGGATCTAGACACGGAGAGGATCGAGAGACAGATATTTTTGAGACACAGATAGAATCAAGACACAGAAAAGATCAAATACATAGAGGATTAAGAGAGAAAGAGAGATAATCAAGACACAAAGACGATTAAGATTCAGAGACGATTAAATCACAGAGTGGATTAAGACAGAGAGAAGATCAAGACACAGAGAGGATTAAGTCAGAGGATCGAGACAGAAAAGGACTCCGAGAGGATCAATAACAGAGAGGTTGAAAACACAAAGATGATGGAGACACATAGAGGATCAAGATAGAGAGACGAGAAGAGAATAACAGCATGAATATATGTTAGACTGAGTGGCAGTGTTCCCTAGCGTTTGGCTTTTCGTGGCAAGGCGCTGTGCTACTGAGTACGGGTTCGATCCTGCTCTGGTCCATATTTTTTCTGTTGTTGATTATTCGTCAATTTTTGCGAGTGCTGTAAACATACCTCTTCCTCTAAATTGATTCGCTGATTAGATGTTACCCTCGCCACACGCTAGACAAACATGGTGACGTCACAACCGGCATACCCATCATGGCGGCATTGCAAGATAATTCTAGTAAAACTACAAGACAGGCTCACCATCAACTACTCACATCACTCATTATCTTTCATTCACCTAATTATCTTTCATTCACCTAATTATCTTTCAGACATCAATTTCTCCTTAATGATAGCCCTCCTATTATTTGTTTTCTCTTTCTCTTCCCAACATTCCCTGTGTAAGTGTCACACACGCCAGACTCTCGCGCGTTCCTCGCTATGTTGCAACTACCAAAAGTGCAAGCGCGGCAGCCCGTGTCCACGACTCTGACTCAATCGTTGCAGACCCAGATCACCATCGTTAAGTGAGTTTTTTCGAAGACATCATCATTATGTGCCCTGTCTAGATGAATACCTGGCTCTTACACCAACCAACGTTAACGTCTCTAGTTGTCTAGAGCTTTTCACGCTCTACTTTACCCCGCCCCCCTCCCCAATTAAATACGTTACGTAGTCATGTAGCACTGGAGTCTGTAGAAATGTGGTGTTACAGAAGATTGTTGAGAATACCATGGACCACTAAGAAGAGTAATGAAAATGTTCTGAAAGAGGTCAAATCAAAAAGAGAGCTAATTTCCAATATTAGGAAGAAATAATCATCATTTTTTGGTCATGTAATGAGAAGAGAACAGCTGGAATATATTGTAATAACTGGAAAAATTGAGGGACGAAGAGATAGAGGGAAGCAAAGAGAAAAAATAACAGACAGCATAAGAGAATGGCTTGGCAGAAGGTCAACAACAGAAATGATAAATAGCTGCCGAGATCGAAAATTGTGGAGAGACATGATCACCTACGCCAGTAGGCCCGGTACTTGATGATGAGTCTTGTATTGGTCGTTTCAAATCTAAATGTTCACGATTAACATGAAATATCTCCTCTTTCCCTGCACTTACAAACTTGATTTTTTGCATCTGGCCTTGTTTTTCCAAGGTCCCACCGATTTCACAAAATTTAATGATGTAGGAAGTATGCTTCATCATGAAGCAGCACTTTCCTTTGATCTCAGTGAATTTACGGATCTTTTTGCTCCTGGAGAAAATAATTTACCGTACATTAATGGAAATCAGCTTCTCGACATAGGCGTCTCTACACAACTTGAAAGTTGGAGGCGTTTATCAACTGTTTACTTTCTATTGTTTACTTTCTTTAAAATACTATGAGAATGTCAATGTTATAGCCTTTACAGACGGTCTAAAACAAATCAGCGTATAAACAGTTCCATTAATGAAAACTATTTAAACAATATACAACAAAGAATACATTTAAAAAAACTAATTATCCGTTGCGAGCGATAACGAGCATGACATATCAAGCAAAGTTATTGTTTATGGGTACGCATGTGACTAAAGAGTCCGATGTAAGCACGGGATCCTCTTCACTGTAAAGAGCTACATTGTTCGTTTTATGTCTTTCCATGTGACTTTCATTATTTTACGTAAACAAGACATATGAAAGTGATTTAGTTTCTTTGCATGCCTGCAGTACACATATCAAGAATCTTTACATTTTCAAAACGTTATCAACTTTAGCTAAAGATTAATCATGCGGACATATAAAAACGTCCATTATTATTTCATTTATTCTGAATCAGAGGAGTCTAACATATTGATTACTAATCTGGGCTGAACGAACGATAGTCCATCTTTTTTCCAATAGTCATTTTCTTCTTTTAAGACATGATCTTCACATTTGCACCAAAAATCTTTGTCAATCTGTGATAGAGCAGCATATGTCAGTCCTTTTATATCGCATAGTTTAAAACTTGTATTCTCAGCTGCCACCTGCCCTTTAATTTTTGCCCAAACGAGTTCAATGGGGTTTAATTGTGGATGATAAGGGGGCAGTCTCAAGCACGTATGACCATGCTGTTGAATGATTTTGTCTATTTGGAATACTTTGGTCTTTTGCGATTTCTTAACAAGTGACAGTAATTCAGGTTTCAAAAATCCCTCGTTAAATGGAATTCCTTCCTTTCTTAGCCACATCTTTATAACATCTTTTGTACTGGTAGATGTAGGAATTTTGTCTTCTTCTGCCACAGCGTTGTGGTACGACGCGTTGTCCATTACCAGACAGGATGGTCTGTCTAGAATTGGAAGAAGAGTATTTTCAATCCACTCTCTAAATATATGGCCATTCATCTCGGTGTGATAGTCCCTGTTGTCAGTATAATTAGAGGTGAATATAAGTTCTGCATTTTTCACCAACCCTTCTTTTCGGCTGCCTGCATGTGCCATTATAATACGCTGTCCTTTTCCAGTGGGTACACATCTTTTAATACTTCCATCTGATAACTGCCATTCCTTTGCACTTGTGTGGTGAGAATTTATCCAAGATTCATCTAGAAATACAATATCATAACCTTGGTTACGCATTTCCCGTACTTCACGTAAATATTTACTCCTCATAGAAACTAAGTGCGGCTTCTCGCAGATGACATTCTACCACTATCGTACTTTCTAAACGTAAAACCGATGCTTCTAACAGTTCTCCATAATGTTGTTTTCGACACAACAATGTCATTTTCTGCTCTCAGTCGAATTTTCAGTTTTCTTAAAGTCACAGTTTCTTTGGAATCGAACATTTTACAAATTGCTCTTCTAATCACTTCCTTGTCAAAACTATCTACTACTTTCTTTCTTCCTAGCGTCCTAGTCTTGATTGAACTGGACACTCCGTTAGCTTTAAGCACTTGTTTGAAAAAGCGTTTGCTTATACCCAATGCGTGAATAGTTCTCTTTTCTGGCTTTGAGATGCTTCGATACAGTTTTCCACGCTTAGCTTCTATGCAAAAATATTTATACACCTTTATTGCCACTGATTGCAATGTAAGGAACTTTACTTTTATACCCATTGACTAACAGATCACAAATTTAACGAAATTACCCAATAATTAGGATACGCCGTTGCACATAAATCACAACAAAACGACAGGAAATGGGATGCACCGGATATAAAATTATAACTATGGCGCGTTTTATGTGTTTTTTAGTGCTTAAAACAGGGAAATTGGCGCGCATTACGTTCAAGATGACAAGTCCGTGGGTGCTCACTCATATGAAGCGATAATTCCTCCAAATATATGGTTTGACCAAAATGCCTTAAATTTGTATACTTCAAATAAAGAATATTTAAAACTATACGTTTGTTGGTGAGGAAATGAATGTACTTTTTGGGACCAAAAAATCACAAGACTATATGCAAAATTTCAGCATTATCAATCAATTGGTTGCAGAGATATGGAATTTTAAACACCTTCAAAATATTTTGAAACGACCTATAGCAGCAATGTCTTTCAGAAGCCTTGAAAAGTTGTGGAAATCAAAACTAATCAGCACAAACACAAAACTTAGACTATTCAAATCAAATGTACTATCAACCCTTACGTATGCGTGTGAAAGCTGGAAAACAACAAGAGATATAGAAACAAAGTTGAACGCATTCGAAAATAAATGTCTAAGGAAAATACTTGGTATAGCGTGGAACGAATTCAAAACAAACGAGGAAATTAGAGAAATCGCCAATCAACCACTAATATCTTCAGTACTATTGGTCGTTTCAAAATATTTTGAAGGTGTTTAAAATTCCATATCTCTGCAACCAATTGATTGATAATGCTGAAATTTTGCATATGGTCTTGTGATTTTTTGGTCCCAAGAAGTACATTCATTTCCTCACCAACAAACGTATAGTTTTAAATATTCTTTATTTGAAGTATACAAATTTAAGGCATTTTGGTCAAACCATATATTTGGAGGAATTACCGCTTCATATGAGTGAGCACCCACGGACTTGTCATCTTGAACGTAATGCGCGCCAATTTCCCTGTTTTAAGCACTAAAAAACACATAAAACGCGTCATAGTTATAATTTTATATCCGGTGCATCCCATTTCCTGTCGTTTTGTTGTGATTTATGTGCAACGGCGTATCCTAATTATTGGGTAATTTCGTTAAATTTGTGATCTGTTAGTCAATGGGTATAAAAGTAAAGTTCCTTACATTGCAATCAGTGGCAATAAAGGTGTATAAATATTTTTGCATAGAAGCTAAGCGTGGAAAACTGTATCGAAGCATCTCAAAGCCAGAAAAGAGAACTATTCACGCATTGGGTATAAGCAAACGCTTTTTCAAACATGTGCTTAAAGCTAACGGAGTGCCCAGTTCAATCAAGACTAGGACGCTAGGAAGAAAGAAAGTAGTAGATAGTTTTGACAAAGAAGTGATTAGAAGAGCAATTTGTAAAATGTTCGATTCCAAAGAAACTGTGACTTTAAGAAAACTGAAAATTCGACTGAGAGCAGAAAATGACATTGTTGTGTCGAAAACAACATTATGGAGAACTGTTATTGGTCGTTTCAAAATATTTTGAAGGTGTTTAAAATTCCATATCTCTGCAACCAATTGATTGATAATGCTGAAATTTTGCATATGGTCTTGTGATTTTTTGGTCCCAAGAAGTACATTCATTTCCTCACCAACAAACGTATAGTTTTAAATATTCTTTATTTGAAGTATACAAATTTAAGGCATTTTGGTCAAACCATATATTTGGAGGAATTACCGCTTCATATGAGTGAGCACCCACGGACTTGTCATCTTGAACGTAATGCGCGCCAATTTCCCTGTTTTAAGCACTAAAAAACACATAAAACGCGTCATAGTTATAATTTTATATCCGGTGCATCCCATTTCCTGTCGTTTTGTTGTGATTTATGTGCAACGGCGTATCCTAATTATTGGGTAATTTCGTTAAATTTGTGATCTGTTAGTCAATGGGTATAAAAGTAAAGTTCCTTACATTGCAATCAGTGGCAATAAAGGTGTATAAATATTTTTGCATAGAAGCTAAGCGTGGAAAACTGTATCGAAGCATCTCAAAGCCAGAAAAGAGAACTATTCACGCATTGGGTATAAGCAAACGCTTTTTCAAACAAGTGCTTAAAGCTAACGGAGTGTCCAGTTCAATCAAGACTAGGACGCTAGGAAGAAAGAAAGCAGTAGATAGTTTTGACAAGGAAGTGATTAGAAGAGCAATTTGTAAAATGTTCGATTCCAAAGAAACTGTGACTTTAAGAAAACTGAAAATTCGACTGAGAGCAGAAAATGACATTGTTGTGTCGAAAACAACATTATGGAGAACTGTTAGAAGCATCGGTTTTACGTTTAGAAAGTACGATAGTGGTAGAAATGTCATCTGCGAGAAGCCGCACTTAGTTTCTATGAGGAGTAAATATTTACGTGAAGTACGGGAAATGCGTAACCAAGGTTATGATATTGTATTTCTAGATGAATCTTGGATAAATTCTCAACCACACAAGTGCAAAGGAATGGCAGTTATCAGATGGAAGTATTAAAAGATGTGTACCCACTGGAAAAGGACAGCGTATTATAATGGCACATGCAGGCAGCCGAAAAGAAGGGTTGGTGAAAAATGCAGAACTTATATTCACCTCGAATTATACTGACAACAGGGACTATCACACCGAGATGAATGGCCATATATTTAGAGAGTGGATTGAAAATACTCTTCTTCCAATTCTAGACAGACCATCCTGTCTGGTAATGGACAACGCGTCGTACCACAACGCTGTGGCAGAAGAAGACAAAATTCCTACATCTACCAGTACAAAAGATGTTATAAAGATTTGGCTAAGAAAGGAAGGAATTCCATTTAACGAGGGATTTTTGAAACCTGAATTACTGTCACTTGTTAAGAAATCGCAAAAGACCAAAGTATTCCAAATAGACAAAATCATTCAACAGCATGGTCATACGTGCTTGAGACTGCCCCCTTATCATCCACAATTAAACCCCATTGAACTCGTTTGGGCAAAAATTAAAGGGCAGGTGGCAGCTGAGAATACAAGTTTTAAACTATGCGATATAAAAGGACTGACATATGCTGCTCTATCACAGATTGACAAAGATTTTTGGTGCAAATGTGAAGATCATGTCTTAAAAGAAGAAAATGACTATTGGAAAAAAGATGGACTATCGTTCGTTCAGCCCAGATTAGTAATCAATATGTTAGACTCCTCTGATTCAGAATAAATGAAATAATAATGGACGTTTTTATATGTCCGCATGATCAATCTTTAGCTAAAGTTGATAACGTTTTGAAAATGTAAAGATTCTTGATATGTGTACTGCAGGCATGCAAAGAAACTAAATCACTTTCATATGTCTTGTTTACGTAAAATAATGAAAGTCACATGGAAAGACATAAAACGAACAATGTAGCTCTTTACAGTGAAGAGGATCCCGTGCTTACATCGGACTCTTTAGTCACATGCGTACCCATAAACAATAACTTTGCTTGATATGTCATGCTCGTTATCGCTCGCAACGGATAATTAATTTTTTTAAATGTATTCTTTGTTGTATATTGTTTAAATAGTTTTCATTAATGGAACTGTTTATACGCTGATTTGTTTTAGACCGTCTGTAAAGGCTATAACATTGACATTCTCATAGTATTTTAAAGAAAGTAAACAATAGAAAGTAAACAGTTGATAAACGCCTCCAACTTTCAAGTTGTGTAGAGACGCCTATGTCGAGAAGCTGATTTCCATTAATGTACGGTAAATTATTTTCTCCAGGAGCAAAAAGATCCGTAAATTCACTGAGATCAAAGGAAAGTGCTGCTTCATGATGAAGCATACTTCCTACATCATTAAATTTTGTGAAATCGGTGGGACCTTGGAAAAACAAGGCCAGATGCAAAAAATCAAGTTTGTAAGTGCAGGGAAAGAGGAGATATTTCATGTTAATCGTGAACATTTAGATTTGAAACGACCAATAGAAGCATCGGTTTTTACGTTTAGAAAGTACGATAGTGGTAGAAATGTCATCTGCGAGAAGCCGCACTTAGTTTCTATGAGGAGTAAATATTTACGTGAAGTACGGGAAATGCGTAACCAAGGTTATGATATTGTATTTCTAGATGAATCTTGGATAAATTCTCACCACACAAGTGCAAAGGAATGGCAGTTATCAGATGGAAGTATTAAAAGATGTGTACCCACTGGAAAAGGACAGCGTATTATAATGGCACATGCAGGCAGCCGAAAAGAAGGGTTGGTGAAAAATGCAGAACTTATATTCACCTCTAATTATACTGACAACAGGGACTATCACACCGAGATGAATGGCCATATATTTAGAGAGTGAATTGAAAACACTCTTCTTCCAATTCTAGACAGACCATCCTGTCTGGTAATGGACAACGCGTCGTACCACAACGCTGTGGCAGAAGAAGACAAAATTCCTACATCTACCAGTACAAAAGATGTTATAAAGATTTGGCTAAGAAAGGAAGGAATTCCATTTAACGAGGGATTTTTGAAACCTGAATTACTGTCACTTGTTAAGAAATCGCAAAAGACCAAAGTATTCCAAATAGACAAAATCATTCAACAGCATGGTCATACGTGCTTGAGACTGCCCCCTTATCATCCACAATTAAACCCCATTGAACTCGTTTGGGCAAAAATTAAAGGGCAGGTGGCAGCTGAGAATACAAGTTTTAAACTATGCGATATAAAAGGACTGACATATGCTGCTCTATCACAGATTGACAAAGATTTTTGGTGCAAATGTGAAGATCATGTCTTAAAAGAAGAAAATGACTATTGGAAAAAAGATGGACTATCGTTCGTTCAGCCCAGATTAGTAATCAATATGTTAGACTCCTCTGATTCAGAATAAATGAAATAATAATGGACGTTTTTATATGTCCGCATGATCAATCTTTAGCTAAAGTTGATAACGTTTTGAAAATGTAAAGATTCTTGATATGTGTACTGCAGGCATGCAAAGAAACTAAATCACTTTCATATGTCTTGTTTACGTAAAATAATGAAAGTCACATGGAAAGACATAAAACGAACAATGTAGCTCTTTACAGTGAAGAGGATCCCGTGCTTACATCGGACTCTTTAGTCACATGCGTACCCATAAACAATAACTTTGCTTGATATGTCATGCTCGTTATCGCTCGCAACGGATAATTAATTTTTTAAATGTATTCTTTGTTGTATATTGTTTAAATAGTTTTCATTAATGGAACTGTTTATACGCTGATTTGTTTTAGACCGTCTGTAAAGGCTATAACATTGACATTCTCATAGTATTTTAAAGAAAGTAAACAATAGAAAGTAAACAGTTGATAAACGCCTCCAACTTTCAAGTTGTGTAGAGACGCCTATGTCGAGAAGCTGATTTCCATTAATGTACGGTAAATTATTTTCTCCAGGAGCAAAAAGATCCGTAAATTCACTGAGATCAAAGGAAAGTGCTGCTTCATGATGAAGCATACTTCCTACATCATTAAATTTTGTGAAATCGGTGGGACCTTGGAAAAACAAGGCCAGATGCAAAAAATCAAGTTTGTAAGTGCAGGGAAAGAGGAGATATTTCATGTTAATCGTGAACATTTAGATTTGAAACGACCAATAGAAGCATCGGTTTTTACGTTTAGAAAGTACGATAGTGGTAGAAATGTCATCTGCGAGAAGCCGCACTTAGTTTCTATGAGGAGTAAATATTTACGTGAAGTACGGGAAATGCGTAACCAAGGTTATGATATTGTATTTCTAGATGAATCTTGGATAAATTCTCACCACACAAGTGCAAAGGAATGGCAGTTATCAGATGGAAGTATTAAAAGATGTGTACCCACTGGAAAAGGACAGCGTATTATAATGGCACATGCAGGCAGCCGAAAAGAAGGGTTGGTGAAAAATGCAGAACTTATATTCACCTCTAATTATACTGACAACAGGGACTATCACACCGAGATGAATGGCCATATATTTAGAGAGTGAATTGAAAATACTCTTCTTCCAATTCTAGACAGACCATCCTGTCTGGTAATGGACAACGCGTCGTACCACAACGCTGTGGCAGAAGAAGACAAAATTGCTACATCTACCAGTACAAAAGATGTTATAAAGATTTGGCTAAGAAAGGAAGGAATTCCATTTAACGAGGGATTTTTGAAACCTGAATTACTGTCACTTGTTAAGAAATCGCAAAAGACCAAAGTATTCCAAATAGACAAAATCATTCAACAGCATGGTCATACGTGCTTGAGACTGCCCCCTTATCATCCACAATTAAACCCCATTGAACTCGTTTGGGCAAAAATTAAAGGGCAGGTGGCAGCTGAGAATACAAGTTTTAAACTATGCGATATAAAAGGACTGACATATGCTGCTCTATCACAGATTGACAAAGATTTTTGGTGCAAATGTGAAGATCATGTCTTAAAAGAAGAAAATGACTATTGGAAAAAAGATGGACTATCGTTCGTTCAGCCCAGATTAGTAATCAATATGTTAGACTCCTCTGATTCAGAATAAATGAAATAATAATGGACGTTTTTATATGTCCGCATGATCAATCTTTAGCTAAAGTTGATAACGTTTTGAAAATGTAAAGATTCTTGATATGTGTACTGCAGGCATGCAAAGAAACTAAATCACTTTCATATGTCTTGTTTACGTAAAATAATGAAAGTCACATGGAAAGACATAAAACGAACAATGTAGCTCTTTACAGTGAAGAGGATCCCGTGCTTACATCGGACTCTTTAGTCACATGCGTACCCATAAACAATAACTTTGCTTGATATGTCATGCTCGTTATCGCTCGCAACGGATAATTAATTTTTTTAAATGTATTCTTTGTTGTATATTGTTTAAATAGTTTTCATTAATGGAACTGTTTATACGCTGATTTGTTTTAGACCGTCTGTAAAGGCTATAACATTGACATTCTCATAGTATTTTAAAGAAAGTAAACAATAGAAAGTAAACAGTTGATAAACGCCTCCAACTTTCAAGTTGTGTAGAGACGCCTATGTCGAGAAGCTGATTTCAATTAATGTACGGTAAATTATTTTCTCCAGGAGCAAAAAGATCCGTAAATTCACTGAGATCAAAGGAAAGTGCTGCTTCATGATGAAGCATACTTCCTACATCATTAAATTTTGTGAAATCGGTGGGACCTTGGAAAAACAAGGCCAGATGCAAAAAATCAAGTTTGTAAGTGCAGGGAAAGAGGAGATATTTCATGTTAATCGGGAACATTTAGATTTGAAACGACCAATAAAGAAAAGACGATGGTCATATGTTGGACCTGTGATGAGAAGAGATAATAACCGAATAGCAAAGCAAGCCCTCATTTGGGAAACAACATGTAAATGAAAAAGAGGAAGACCCAGAGAGACACTGAGAAGAACATTGATGAGAGAGGCAAGAGCAGCAGGAATCGGCTCCCTCAATGAGAAAGAGCTGCTTGCACAGAACAGAGACAAATGGCGAGATTTGATAAAATATCTTTAAAAGAAAACTGCTAGAACAAAAATTCAGATAAGAAGAGTATCTTGGTCTACGCCCTATGGGCCGGCTACGGCTCGAAAGGTCAATAGATATATAAATAGTCGTGGACCCACAGGATCCAACTTCAGCTCAAGATTTCATCTTTTTCCGATGTTTTTTTTATTCTGTGTTTTCATTCTCTCTTTACATTTAGCTGCAAAATATTCAACTATTCTTCAAGCATTCGAGGAGCCGCGATAGCTCAGTGGGTAGTCAACTGGACTACAAAGGACTAGGGGTAGGGTTCGATCCCAACCGACGGCTTCCGGGTTCACCCAGCCTTTAATGGGTACCGGATTGTTTTCTGGGAAAGTAAAGCGGCACGGGCGTAATACCGACCACATTACCCCAAAAATCATGTGCCGAAGGTCTGTAAAATATATGGTCACTAACACCATATTCCCTATACGCCACTTGGCGTGACGGGGGTACTTTTTTTTACTTCAAGCATTCGCGGACCCCCTGTGATGGCACCACGGACCACGCATCCACTATTATTGCTATAAACAGGGCCGCATCCACTATTATTGCTATAAACAGGGCCGCATCCACTATTATTGCTGTAAACTGGGCCGCATCCACAATTATTGCTATAAATTGGGCCGCATCCACTATTCATTATTATCATGTGCCGTACCGGCTGGCGTTGGCGATCATGTCTTTCCACAATCTTCTATCTACAGTGCATCGTATCAGTTCTGTTGTTGACTGTTTTCCATGCCATGACACCAAGCCATCCAGTATTTTCTCTCATTGTCGTCCGCGATCTCTCTTTCCTTTTATTTTGCCAGTTGTAACCAAGTATTCCAACTTTCCTCTTCTCATGATGTGCCCGAAAAATGTTGATTGCTTCTTTCTGATGAATTTTAAGAGCTCCCTTTTTGTGTTGGCCTCTTTGAGAACTTCCTCATTGGTCTTTTTTAGCTGTCCAGGGAACTTTCAACATTCTTCTGAGAAATCCCATCTCTGTAGCCTCTAATCGTCTTTTCATTTGTTTGTCTACTGTCCATGATTCGCTTCCATAGGTCAGAATTGGTTCTATATAGCAACGATGAACTCTCTTTCTCATTTCTATTGACATAGATTTGTTGCATAAGATATTTTTCATTTTCTGAAATGCTATTTTGGCCTGAGCTATTCTGCTTTTTATTTCTGTGGTGCATCTCCCATCTGATGTTATTATTGTGCCCAAGTATTTGAAACGTTGCACTTGTTTTAGATTTGTCTCGTTTATTTTTATGCTGCATGGTGGTGATGATTGTTTCTTCGATATAACCATTACTTCTGTTTTCTTACTATTCAGACTGAGACCTTTCTTGTTGCTTTCTTTTACTATTATGTCTATCATTTCTTGTAGTTCGTTCGCTGTCTCTGCTATTAAGACTGTGTCATCCGCATATCGCAAATTATTTATGTTGTGACCTTTGACTAAAATTCCTTTTTTGTCTACTATTGATCTCATAATATGTTCGCTGTAAAGTGAAAACAAATCCGGCGACAGAACACAGCCTTGTCTGACTCCTTGTTTTATATATTGGAATTGTCATGTTTGGTTGTTAATTCGTATAGCTGCTGTTTGTTGCCAGTACATGTTTTTTTTATGATTCGCAGATCCTTGCCATCAATGTTTAATTTCTCCAGCATATTTTTTATTTCCACATGCTTTACCTTGTCAAATGCTTTTGTGTAGTCTATAAAGCACAGATATAGATCTTTATTTAGTCCCAGCTCTCCTAATGCATTTATCTCTTCGATTGTTATATTGTCAGGACCTGGAGCTTTGCCTCTTTTCATGTGTTGAATTGCGTCCTCCACTTCACTCTGCATTATTGGTGGTCCTGTGTCTTCATTTGAATGTTTAATTCTGGTCTTTCATCATCATAGAGTTGACTGATATATTCTGTCGATCTTTCCATTGTCTTCTCCTGTCCCATTATTATATTTCCTTCCTTTGATTTCACACATCCTGAAACTTTGACTTCTTTTCTTCCTGTCAATTCATTTAACTGATTGTACATAAATTGTGAGTCTTTCTTTTGTGTTTTTCCATTTCTTCACATTTCTATTTTAACCATCCTTCCTTTGCTTCTCTGCACTTGTTTTGGATTTCTTTGTGCAATATTTTGTATGCTCGTTCTTCTTTCTTATGTTTTCTTCTTTCGTCCATTAGTTGTAATATTTCTTATGTCATCCATTTCTTTTTGTTGATTCTTTTAGTCACTGGTATTACTTCTTTTGATGTTTGTTGAATCGATTGTTTGAGCATTTTCCACTGCTCCTGGATGTCCTGTATTTTCTCAATAGCATTATATCTATTTTGTACTATCGTGCTGTACTTATCACTCATCTGTTTATCTACTCTTAGCATATCTAGTTCTAATTTTATATTTCTTGGTGATTTCTGTGCCTTCCGCAATTTTATTCTTATCTTTCCAACTACTGGTACATGGTCACTATTGCAATTTGCTCCTGACCTTGTTTTAACCGATGTTAGCCCATTCCTGAATCTTCTCTGTACCAGTATAAAATCAATTTGATTGTGTCCTTTTTTGTCTGGGCTTTGCCATGTCCATAGTCGCCTAGGGTGTTGTTTGAACCAGGTGTTACCTATAATCATTTCTTGTGTCTTTGCCCAATCTATCAATCTATCCCCTCTGTCATTCGTCTCGCCAAGGCCATGCCCCCCAGTCACATTTTGCACTTTAGCTGCTCCTACCTTTGCATTGAAATCCCCTAATATAATAGTTATTTCTTGGGGTTTACACTGTTCCATGGCCGCCCCTAGCTCCTCGTAAAAAGTGTCAATGTCTTCTTCTTCGCTATTACTTGTTGGTGCATAAACTTGAATTATGTTGATATCCATTGGTCTGCCTCTCAATTTTACTAGCAGAATTGTGTCTGATACTGGCCAAAATCCTTTCACTGTTTTGCTTCTTTCTCCATCTAACATGATGCCTACACCTCTTTCGTGTGTGGTTCCCCCAGAGTAAATTACATTTCCACTGTCGCGTTGTAATAATCCTGCCCCTGTCCATCTCATTTCACATAGTCCCAAGATGTTCAATTTCATTCTCTTCATTTCTTGACTGATGTTTCCTAGTTTTCCAACCTGGAATGCTGATCTAATGTTCCAAGTTCCTATTGCTAGTGTCTCTTTATTTTTGATCTTGCACACAGTAGCTTGATGACGATAGGGGGTCACCTGTAGCACATGACGCTCCCTACCGGACGAGGTGGCTGTGAAGTCCCCATTAACGTCGTTAGCTGTAGATATAAGGTTGTGATTTGTCATGATTATTCAAGGCAATTTAAGAAGGTAGTTTGCCATTATTTTCCTTCTTGGCAGTGACTGTACTAGCCGGAGATCGCAGCCATTGAATGAAGATGTAGCTGGCCCTAATGAAGATGTAGCTGGCCTTAATGAAGATGTAGACCTTAATGAAGATGTAGACCTTAATGAAGATGTAGCTGGCCTTAATGAAGATGTAGCTAGCCTTAATGAAGATGTAGCTGGCCTTAATGAAGATGTAGACCTTAATGAAGATGTAGCTGGCCTTAATGAAGTTGTAGCTGACCTTAATGAAGATGTAGCTGACCTTAATGAAGATGTAGCTGGCCTTAATGAAGATGTAGCTGACCTTAATGAATATGTAGCTGGCCTTAATGATGATGTATCTAACCTTAATAAAGATGTAGCTGACCTTAATGAAGATGTAGCTGACCTTAATGAAGATGTAGCTGGCATTAATGAAGATGTAACTGGCTTTAATGAAGATGTAGCATACCTTAATGAATATGTAGCTGACCTTAATGAAGATGTAGCAGACCTCAATGAAGATGTAGCTGGCCTTAATGAAGATGTCGCTAGCCTTAATGAAGATGTAGCTGGCCTTAATGAAGATGTAGCAGACCCTAATGAAGATGTAGCATACCTTAATGAAGATGTAGCTGACCCTAATGAAGATGTAGCTGACCTTAATGAAGATGTAGCTGACCTTAATGAAGATGTAGCAGACCTCAATGAAGATGTAGCTGGCCTTAATGAAGATGTCGCTAGCCTTAATGAAGATGTAGCTGGCCTTAATGAAGATGTAGCTGGCCTTAATGAAAATGTAGCTGGCCTTAATGAAGATGTAGCAGACCTTAATGAAGATGTAGCAGACCTTAATAAAGATGTAGCTGACCTTAATGAAGATGTAGCCAACCTTAATGAAGATGTAGCAGACATTAATGAAGATGTAGCTGACCTTAATGAAGATGCAGCTGGCCTTAATGAAGATGTAGCAGACCTTAATGAAGATGTAGCTAGCTTTAATGAAGATGTAGCTGGCCTTAATGAAGATGTAGTTGACCTTAATGAAGGTGTAGCTAACCTTAATGAAGATGTAGCTGACCTTAATGAAGATGTAGCTGGCCTTGATGAAGATGTCGCTGGCCTTAATGAAGATGTCGCTAGGCTTAATGAAGATGTAACTGGCCTTAATGAAGATGTCGCTAGCCTTAATGAAGATGTAGCTGGCCTTAATGAAGATGTAGACCTTAATGAAGATGTAGCTGGCCTTAATGAAGATGTAGCTGGCCTTGATGAAGATGTCGCTGGCCTTAATGAAGATGTCGCTAGGCTTAATGAAGATGTAGCTGGCCTTAATGAAGATGTAGCTGACCTTAATGAAGATGTAGCTGACCTTAATGAAGATGTAGACCTTAATGAAGATGTAGCTGGCCTTAATGAAGATGTAGCTGGCCTTAATGAAGATGTAGCTGACCTTAATGAAGGTGTAGCTGACCTTAATGAAAATGTAGCTGGCTTTAATGAAGATGTAGCTGACCTTAATGAAAATGTAGCTGAACATAATGAAGATGTAGCTGACCTTAATGAATATGTAGCTGACCTTAATGAAAATGTAGCTGACCTTAATGAAGATGTAGCTGACCTTAATGAATATGTAGCTGACCTTAATGAAAATGTAGCTGACCTTAATGAATATGTAGCTGACCTTAATGAAAATGTAGCTGACCTTAATGAAAATGTAGCTGACCTTAATGAATATGTAGCTGACCTTAATGAATATGTAGCTGACCAAAATGAATATGTAGCTGACCTTAATGAAAATGTAGCTGACCTTAATAAAAAATGTAGCTGATCTTAATGAATATGTAGCTGACCTTAATGAAAATGTAGCTGACCTTAATGAAGATGTAGCTGACCTTAATGAAAATGTAGCTGACCTTAATGAAGATGTAGCTGACCTTAATGAACGGAAGAGGAAGAAAATTGTGGATGCTCTTGTCGTTAAGTTCTTGTCGATGATCGGCTCTTATCTTGGTGAGTGAGTATGTTCTTATCTTGGTAAGTGAGTATGTTCTTATCTTGGTGAATAGGTATGTACTTATCTTGGTAAGTGAGTATGTTCTTATCTTGGTAAGTGAGTATGTTCTTATCTTGGTAAGTGAGTATGTTCTTATCTTGGTGAGTGAGTATGTTCTTGGTGAGTGAGTAGGTGCTTATCTTGGTGAGTGAGTATGTTCTTATCTTGGTGAGTGAGTATGTTCTTATCTTGGTGAGTGAGTAGGTGCTTATCTTGGTGAGTGAGTATGTTCTTATCTTGGTGAGTGAGTATGTTCTTATCTTGGTGAGTGGGTATGTTCTTATCTTGGTGAGTGGGTATGTACTTATCTTGGTGAGTGGGTATGTTCTTATCTTGGTGAGTGGGTATGTTCTTATCTTGGTGAGTGGGTATGTACTTATTTTGGTGAGTGCACATGTACTTATTTTGGTAAGTGGGTATGTACTTATCTTGGTGAGTGAGTATGTACTTATTTTGGTGAGTGGGTATGTACTTATTTTGGTGAGTGCGTATATACTTATCTTGGTGAGTGAGTATGTACTTATTTTGGTGAGTGAGTATGTTCTTATCTTGGTGAGTGAGTAGGTGCTTATCTTGGTGAGTGAGTATGTTCTTATCTTGGTGAGTGAGTATGTTCTTATCTTGGTGAGTGAGTATGTTCTTATCTTGGTGAGTGAGTAGGTGCTTATCTTGGTGAGTGAGTATGTTCTTATCTTGGTGAGTGAGTATGTTCTTATCTTGGTGAGTGAGTATGTTCTTATCTTGGTGAGTGGGTATGTTCTTATCTTGGTGAGTGGGTATGTTCTTATCTTGGTGAGTGGGTATGTTCTTATCTTGGTGAGTGGGTATGTACTTATTTTGGTGAGTGCACATGTACTTATTTTGGTAAGTGGGTATGTACTTATCTTGGTGAGTGAGTACGTACTTATCTTGGTGAGTGAGTATGTACTTATTTTGGTGAGTGGGTATGTACTTATTTTGGTGAGTGCGTATATACTTATCTTGGTGAGTGAGTATGTACTTATCTTGGTGAGTGAGTACGTACTTATCTTGGTGAGTGAGTATGTACTTATTTTGGTGAGTGGGTATGTACTTATTTTGGTGAGTGGGTATGTTCTTATCTTGGTGAGTGAGTATGTTCTTATCTTGGTGAGTGGGTATGTACTTATCTTGGTGAGTGGGTATGTACTTATTTTGGTGAGTGGGTATGTTCTTATCTTGGTGAGTGAGTATGTTCTTATCTTGGTGAGTGGGTATATACTTATCTTGGTGAGTGAGTATGTACTTATTTTGGTGAGTGGGTATGTACTTATCTTGGTGGGTGAGTATGTTCTTATCTTGGTGAGTGGATATATACTTATCTTGGTGAGTGAGTATGTACTTATCTTGGTAAGTGAGTAGGTACTTATCTTGGTGAGTGAGTAGGTACTTATCTTGGTGAGTGAGTAGGTACTTATCTTGGTGAGTGAGTAGGTACTTATTTTGGTGAGTGAGTATGTACTTATCTTGGTGAGTGAGTATGTACTTATCTTGGTGAGTGGATATGTACTTATTTTGGTGAGTGAGTATGTACTTATTTTGGTGAGTGAGTATGTACTTATCTTGGTGAGTGGATATGTACTTATCTTGGTAAGTGGGTATGTACTTATCTTGGTGAGTGAGTACGTACTTATCTTGGTGAGTGAGTATGTACTTATTTTGGTGAGTGGGTATGTACTTATTTTGGTGAGTGGGTATGTTCTTATCTTGGTGAGTGAGTATGTTCTTATCTTGGTGAGTGAGTATGTACTTATCTTGGTGAGTGAGTATGTTCTTATCTTGGTGAGTGGCTATGTACTTATCTTGGTGAGTGAGTATGTTCTTATCTTGGTGAGTGCGTATGTACTTATCTTGGTGAATGAATATGTTCTTATCTTGGTGAGTGAGTATGTTCTTATCTTGGTGAGTGGGTGTGTACTTATCTTGGTGAGTGAGTATGTTCTTATTTTGGTGAGTGAGTATGAACTTATCTTGGTGGGTGGGTATGTTCTTATCTTGGTGAGTGAGTATGTTCTTATCTTGGTGAGTGGGTAAGTACGTATCTTGATAAGCGAATATGTTCTTATCTTGGTGAGTGAGTATGTTCTAATCTTGGTGAGTGAAGTGCCAGGTTGGTACAAATCTTAGTGAGTGAAGTATCAGGTTGGTACTATTCTTGGTGAGTGAAGTACCAGGTTGGTACAAATCTTGGTGAGTGAAGTACCAGGTTGGTACAAATCTTAGTGAGTGGAGTATCAGGTTGGTACTATTCTTGGTGAGTGAAGTACCAGGTTGGCACTAATCTTGGTGAGTGAAGTACCAGGTTGGTACTAATCTTGGTGAGTGAAGTACCAGGTTGGTACTAATCTTGGTGAGTGAAGTACCAGGTTGGTACTAATCTTGGTGAGTGAATTACCAGGTTGGTACTAATCTTGGTGAGTGAAGTATCTGGTTGGTACTAATCTTGGTGAGTGAAGTATCAGGTTGGTACTAATCTTGGTGAGTGAAGTATCTGGTTGGTACTAATCTTGGTGAGTGAAGTACCAGGTTGGCACTAATCTTGGTGAGTGAAGTACCAGGTTGGTACTAATCTTGGTGAGTGAAGTACCAGGTTGGCACTAATCTTGGTGAGTGAAGTATCAGGTTGGTACTAATCTTGGTGAGTGGAGTATCAGGTTGGTACTAATCTTGGTGAGTGAAGTACCATGTCGGTACTTTATTGGTGATATAATGCTGGATATATAAAGCTGGATATATAAAGCTGGATATATAAAGCTGGTGATATAAGGACCTCCTGTTTATTGATCAGGGAAGGGTAACGTTATAAACAAACCAGGGATTTATAATCTCCTGTTTGTGAGAAATCTCAACCGCTTCTGGTGGGCTTCCTTGAGTGGACTCTCTATCAGCGAAACAAACGGAGCATCTGTCAGCAGATCGTAGCACATGGAGAACACAAATACAAAATGGCACAGCAATTGTCGATACAGTAACAAAAGAAGTAAAGTACGCAAAGTCACGCCAAGTGGCGTATAGGGAATATGGTGTTCTATCTATGTATTGCCCTTTCGAGCCGAAGACGGCACATAGGGCAGAACTACAATCTCAAAAAGCAGAAACCTTGCGTGCCAAAATGGCACATATTGCAGAGATCACTGCTTCTAAAATCTATGGCTCTGTTTCCATAACAATACTTTTTACAATGACAGTTTGTCAAGCCATCGATAAAACTCCTTAGTCGCCTCTTACGACATGCCTGGAAGGTCACAGTGTCACTATTCTTTACTTCCCTCATAATGAGGCCCCGGTAACACACAGGAGAATATGGTGTTAGTGACCATCAATTTGACAGACCTTCGGCACATGATTTTTGGGGTAATGTGGTCGGTATTACGTCCATGCCGCTTTGCTTTCCCCAGAAAAAAAAAATCCGGTACCCATTAAAGGCTGGGTGAACCCGGAAGCTGTCGGTTGGGATCGAACCCTACCCCTTGTCCTTTGTAGTCCAGTTCACTAACCACTGAGCAATCGCGGCTCCCTTTCGAGACAGTGCTGATATTAAATTCATAAGGTAAAAGGGGTAGGAGAAAGGAGACGAGGCCAGGCACCACGAATACATCTGGCAACTCTGCGGTTGAATTGTGTCCTTCTAATATTTGCAGACTCAGCCACGAGAGAAGCTGTTCAGCAGTATCCAGCATAAGACATTTAAGTATTTAACCAAACTACTGACTACAGTTCCTGTGTGCACTATGAGCACGTTAAAGAATTTTTTACAACTAAAATAAAAAAAAAATTATGAACAAAATATCACAGGCAGTGCAACAATTATAAATGTACTCGTGGTAAAGACGGATGTGCCGGGCACAAACATCGCAGCTTGTCGTAAAACTGGCGACATAACGTAAACACGTCGACATAGCAGGTGGGAATTAAAGAAGCCGGCGGCGACCTCTCCATGACGTAGCTGCTGATTGTCAGCGGCTTAGGGGCGCGAAGATGGGTCGCGTGGTGGGGGCGCGGGAGGGGGCGCAGGGATAGGATCATTATTTTAAACTAGAAATGACAGTTTAATGGTTGTAAACAATATTTTTTTTTTTTTAAAGAAAAAAAGATCAATCGAAATTGAGAACAACAAAAATAACAATTAGGAAGATTCAAAACTGAATTAATGGAAGCTCGCGCAGAATAAAAGGTTGGGAATGACAGGACAACATCAATAACATAGAACTATGGGAAAGTACAAGACATATACGGGAACCGCGATAGCTCAATGGTTAGTGAACTGGACTACAAAGGACAAGACGTAGGGTTCGATCCCAACCGACGGCTTCCGGGTTCACCCAGACTTTAATGGGTACCGGATTGTTTTCTGGGAAAGTAAAGCGGCACGGGCGTAATACCGACCACATTACCCCAAAAATCATGTGCCGTAGGTCTGTAAAATTTATGGTCACTAACACTATATTCCATATATGCCACTGCGCGTGACGGGGGCTCTTTAATTTATATATATATATATATATATATATATATATATATATATATATATATATATATATATATATATATATATATATAAGAGAAATACCTGAGGATAAAGAGATGCAACAATGACGATGGTACTGGATAGGACACACGCTGCGGAAGGTACCAGAGAGTAATACACGACAGGTCATATTTTGGAATACCCTGGGTAAGAGACAAAGAGGAGGGAGAAAATATACTTGGAGAAGACAGTTGAAAGTAGAGATGAAGATGATGGGGAAGACATGAGATGATCTTAAAAGAATGGCAAGAAACAGAACGACTTGGAAAGTGTTTGTTGAAGACCTATGCTCCACAGGGAGCTGAAAGTCTTTGTCGAAGACCTATGCTCCACAGGGAGCTGAAAGTGTTTGTCGAAGACCTATGCTCCACAGAGAGCTGAAAGTGTTTGTTGAAGACCTATGCTCCACAGGAGCTGAAGGTGTTTGTTGAAGACCTATGCTCCACAGGGAGCTGAAAGTCTTTGTCGAAGACCTATGCTCCACAGGGAGCTGAAAGTGTTTGTTGAAGACCTATGCTCCACAGAGAGCTGAAAGTGTTTGTTGAAGACCTATGCTCCACAGAGAGCTGAAAGTGTTTGTTGAAGACCTATGCTCCACAGGAGCTGAAGGTGTTTGTTGAAGACCTATGCTCCACAGGGAGCTGAAAGTGTTTGTTGAAGACCTATGCTCCACAGAGAGCTGAAAGTGTTTGTTGAAGACCTATGCTCCACAGGAGCTGAAGGTGTTTGTTGAAGACCTATGCTCCACAGAGAGCTGAAAGTGTTTGTTGAAGACCTATGCTCCACAGGGAGCTGAAAGTGTTTGTTGAAGACCTATGCTCCACAGAGAGCTGAAAGTGTTTGTTGAAGACCTATGCTCCACAGAGAGCTGAAAGTGTTTGTTGAAGACCTATGCTCCACAGGGAGCTGAAAGTGTTTGTTGAAGACCTATGCTCCACAGGGAGTTGAAATTAAAACGAAGAAGAAAGAGCGGCAAAGAGAAGAAAGTAGAAATGTTCATTATACAGGAGTTTGTTTTTTGTCACAGTTGTCAAGTATGGCGGCCAAGATATGTCATGGCTGACGTGAAGTTCCGTCACTGGTTGGAACGAAGGAAAAAGTAACTCTGTTTTGTTTTGACTTGTCCTCTGGTAATCTTGTTTCGTGGATTGTCCTTTCCTTGTGTGGGCGCGTGTGTGTTTGTGCAGCGCATGGGTGTATGTGTGCTAAGGTGTTCTTGACTACGTCAACGCTAGTCCACAATTTGAAAACAGTCAAGTCATCGCCGATCCGATCTGATAGTGCAGAAAGGATAAGCAGTCGTGAATGGAGATAGCATGACGGATCACAGGTGGGGCACGGAGGTCGAGACAGATAGTGGCGATGATAACACTAGTGCCCTGTCAACAAGTAGGGCAGAGGTTGGAGTAGTTCAGATTGTGTGGGAATTGCTGATGTAATTCAGTTCTACGGTTCTCAACTCGGAAACAGCGGGGTCTCACGAGAAAAGGAAAAGGGGGTCGTTAAGAAAGACCTTGAAGAAGTCACGATGAAGGCTACAACAGTGAGAGCGTTGTCCAGGACACTCAGTTGGTGTTCTCAGCTAAGGAGAGCAACAGAGGTATGTAAAGTAATTCATTGAAATCATAAACAAACACGCGTTATCTCCCCGCCTATCATAGGGCTTGTGTGTTTCGCCATCCATCTCTATTCTTCGTGAGATGTTCAATCTGATTTAATGAGTCTATGCCTGCCCACTTTGCTTCTCTTATAAGTATGTGTTTTTTCAGCGTCTCTCTTGGTCTGCCTCTTTTTCTGTATCCTGATCTTTCTGTCCCATAAAAGTGCATGTTTTTTTATTCTCTTGTTGTCTCAACACATGTCTCAACACATGTCTCAACACATGTCTCAACACATGTCTCAACACATGTCTCAACACATGTCTCAACACATGTCTCAACACATGTCCAACTTCTCTTCCTAATTGTAGATGAGATCGTTGGTTGCATGATCATTTCTCTTATCTCTATATTAGTCTTGAATTCATTGTAGATGAGATTGTTGGTTGCATGGCCATTTCTCTTATCTCTATATTAGTCTTGAATTCATTCCATTGTAGATGAGATCGTTGGTTGCATGACCATTTCTCTTATCTCTATATTAGTCTTGAATTCATTCCATTGTAGATGAGATCGTTGGTTGCATGGCCATTTCTCTTATCTCTATATTAGTCTTGAATTCATTCCATTGTAGATGAGATCGTTGGTTGCATGACCATTTCTCTTATCTCTATATTAGTCTTGAATTCATTCCATTGTAGATGAGATCGTTGGTTGCATGACCATTTCTCTTATCTCTATATTAGTCTTGAATTCATTCCATTGTAGATGAGATCGTTGGTTGCATGGCCATTTCTCTTATCTCTATATTAGTCTTGAATTCATTCCATTGTAGATGAGATCGTTGGTTGCATGGCCATTTCTCTTATCTCTATATTAGTCTTGAATTCATTCCATTGTACACAGAGATTCTTCTTGGACATTTGTTTTCAAAAAGGGTTTAGTTTTCTTTCAAATCTCTTTTGTTGTTTTCCAGCTTTCACATGCGTAGGTCAGTGTTAATTATACGTTTTAGTTGAATATTCTAAGACTTAAGACAAGAAATAAAAAATACAAGGTAAAAGAGGCAGAGGCAGACCAAGACTAACAGGGAAGAGTAACATCAAAATATGGACAAATCAGCCTATGACAACCACACCATCAAAGCAAGAGACAGAACAGAATAGCGTTCCATGGTAGCCAACCTTCGTTGCGGAGACGGCACTCGATGATGATGATGATGATGATAAGACAAGAAGGTGTGTGTTTGGGGTGTGGGGAAGGGGGGGGGGGGGGGGGTAGGGTGAGATCAATTACTTATTTTATGCCATGAAATTGAAAGTTTCGTAAATATTTTGAAAACTATTTCGTTTATTATTAGTAGTTCTTCAAGTTTAAGCTCGTAGGATAAGGCTGCAGGTCGTAGCATATGGAGAACAAAAACACAAAAAACGTCACAGCAATTTTCGAGGCAGTGCTGATATTACATTCAGAAGACAAAATGTGCAGGAGAAAGTAGACGAGGCCAGGAACCACGAATACACCTTGTTCGTTCTGTGGCCGGATATGTCTATCCAATATTGGCAGATTCAGCCACGAGAGAAGCTGTTCTGTAAATCAACACGAGCATAAGACACAAATATTTTACTAAACTACTCACTTATCATGCATGATTGCTTGCTACCAACCGTCTGTCAGGACGACAAAGCCCATATATACCAATATGTCAAAGTATAAATAAAATATTTCATAAAAAATATGCTCAAAACATGAAAGCAAATTTAACTGTGTTGTCCAAAAATGCGCTGTAACTTGTAATTTATCAATGAGCCCAAACGGAGGTCTGTTCGAGTAGACAGAATGAGAACCACTGATTGAACTGTTGCCTGAGTTATCTAATCATTAGCGAACGGTTCTCGTGTTACCGTTAATAGCTGTCGGCGAGATCACGTTCCGGAGACGTGACGGCGAGCCAAACTAGCAAATCTGCTCTCAGGAAAAGTGGACCAAATTATACTCTGGCTGATTGGCCGCGAAATGCTAGTCCAAGTGGGTTATCTGGCCAAATACCTGTAGGTCTTGCATGTGTATCACTATCATGTGGCGTGACAGTGACGAGCAGTCACGACCAATAAGTCTATGCTTAAAGTGATACTATTTATAGAGCAGCTAGGTATAACAAAAACAAATGAAATATCAATAATTAGATACATTAACAAACATCGACAATTAGATACATTAACAAACATCAACAATTAGATACATTAACAAACATCAACAAGTAGATACATTAACAAACATCAACAAGTAGATACTTTAACAAACATTAACAAGTAGATACATTAACAAACATCAACAAGTAGATACATTAACAAACATCAACAAGTAGATACATTAACAAACATCGACAAGTAGATACATTAACAAACATCAACAATTAAATACATTAACAAACGTCAACAATTAAATACATCAACAAACATAAACAATTAGATACAACAACAAACATCAACAATTAGATACATTAACAAACATCAACAATTAGATACATTAACAAACATCAACAATTAGATACATTAACAAACATCGACAATTAGATACATTAACAAACATCAACAATTAGATACATTAACAAACATCGACAATTAAATGCATTAACAAACATCGACAATTAGATACATTAACAAACATCAACAATTAGATACATTAACAAACATCGACAATTAGATACATTAACAAACATCAACAATTAGATACATTAACAAACATCAACAATTAGATACATTAACAAACATCAACAATTAGAAACATTAACAAACATCAACAAGTAGATACATTAACAAACATTAACAAGTAGATACATTAACAAACATCAACAAGTAGATACATTAACAAACATCAACAAGTAGATACATTAACAAAAATCGACTAGTAGATACATTAACAAACATCAACAATTAGATACATTAACAAACATCAACAAGTAGATACATTAACAAAAATCGACTAGTAGATACAACAACGAACATCAACAATTAGATACATTAACAAACATCAACAATTAAATACATCAACAAACTTCAACAATTAGATACAACAACAAACATCAACAATTACATACATTAACAAACATCAACAATTAGATACATTAACAAACATCAACAATTAGATACAACAACAAACATCAACAATTAGATACATTAACAAACATCAACAATTAGATACAACAACGAACATCAACAATTATATACATCAACAAACATCAACAATTAGATACATTAACAAACATCGACAATTAGATACATTAACAAACATCAACAATTAGATACATTAACAAACATCAACAATTAGATACATTAACAAACATCGACAATTAGATACATTAACAAACACCAACAATTAGATACATTAACAAAAATCGACAATTAGATACATTAACAAACATCAACAATTAGATACATTAACAAACATTAACAATTAGATACATTAACAAACATCGACAATTAGATACAACAACAAACATCAACAATTAGAAACATTAATAAACATCGACAATTAGATACATTAACAAACATCAACAATTAGATACATTAACAAACATCAACAATTAGATACAACAACAAACATAAACAATTAGATACATTAACAAACATCAACAATTAGATACAGCAACGAACATCAACAAGTAGATACAACAACCAAAATCAACAATTAGATACAACAACGAACATCAACAATTAGATACAACAACGAACATCAACAATTAGATACAACAACGAACATCAACAATTAGATACATCAACAAACATCAACACTTAGATACAACAACGAACATCAACAATTAGATACAACAACGAACATCAACAATTAGATACAACAACGAACATCAACAATTAGATACAACAACAAACATCAACAATTAGATACAACAACAAACATCAACAATTAGATACAACAACAAACATCAATAGTTAGATACAATAACAAACATCAACAATTAGATACAACAACCAACAACAACAATTAGATACAACAACAAACATCAACAATTAGATACATCAACAATTAGATACATCAACAAACATCAACAATTAGATACATCAACAAACATCAACAATTAGATACATCAACAAACATCAACAATTAGATACAACAACAAACATCAACAATTAGATACAACAACGAACATCAACAATTAGATACAACAACGAACATCAACAATTAGATACATCAACAAACATCAACAATTAGATACATTAACAAACATCAACAATTAGATACAACCATCATCAACAATTAGATACATCAACAAACATCAACAATTAGATACAACAACGAACATCAACAATTAGATACAACAACAAACATCAACAATTAGATACAACAACGAACATCAACAATTAGATACAACAACAAACATCAACAATTAGATACATCAACGAACATCAACAATTAGATACATCAACAAACATCAACAATTAGATACATCAACAAACATCAACAATTAGATACATCAACGAACATCAACAATTAGATACATCAACGAACATCAACATGTAGATACATCAACAAACATCAACAATTAGATACAACAACGAACATCAACAATTAGATACAACAACGAACATCAACAATTAGATACATCAACGAACATCAACAATTAGATACATCAACGAACATCAACAATTAGATACATCAACGAACATCAACAATTAGATACATCAACAAACATTAACAATTAGATACATCATGATGAACAAAACATCAACAATTAGATACAAAAACAATTATCAGCATACAAGACTGTGTGATGGGTATGTGTGGTGGGTCTGTGCGGTGGGTTTTTGTGGTGGATCTGTGTGGTGGGTCTGTGTGATGGATCTGTGTGGTGGGTCTGTGTGGTGGATCTGTGTGGTGGTTTTGTGTGATGGATCTGTGTGATGGATCTGTGTGGTGGGTCTGTGTGGTGGGTCTGCAATAGTGTGTGCGTGTGTGTGTGTGTGTGTAAGGTGGAGTGTGTGTGTGTAAGGTGGAGTGTGTGTGTGTAAGGTGGAGTGTGTGTGTGTAAGTTGGATTGTGTGTGTGTGTAAGGTGGAGTGTCTGTGTGTGTAAGGTGGAGTGTGTGTGTGTAAGGTGGGGTGTGTGTGTGTAAGGTGGAGTGTTTGTGTGTAAGGTGGAGTGTGTGTGTAAGGTGTAGTGTATGTGTGTGTAAGATGTAGTGTGTGTGTGTAAGGTGGAGTGTGTGTGTAAGGTGGAGTGTGTGTGTAAGGTGGAGTGTGTGTGTGTAAGGTGTAGTGTGTGTGTGTGTGTAAGGTGGAGTGTGTGTGTAAGGTGGAGTGTGTGTGTGTGTGTAAGGTGGAGTGTGTGTGTAAGGTGGAGTGTGTGTGTGTGTAAGGTGGAGTGTGTGTGTGTAAGGTGGGGTGTCAGGAATTTCCTGCTCGATGAGTTCACGTAAATGTTTTCCTGAACGAAAGATGTGAAAGTGAACAAACACAAAATCTCTTCAGTGAAGTATGAGAACATCAATGAAATCACCTGCAATATGAAGTATGAGAACATCAATGAAATCACCTGCAATATGAAGTATGAGAACATCAATGAAATCACCTGCAATATGAAGTATGAGAACATCAATGAAATCACCTGCAATATGAAATATGAGAACATCAATGAAATCACCTGCAATATGAAATATGAGAACATCAATGAAATCACCTGCAATATGAAATATGAGAACATCAATGAAATCACCTGCAATATGAAATATGAGAACATCAATGAAATCACCTGCAATATGAAATATGAGAACATCAATGAAATCACCTGCAATATGAAATATGAGAACATCAATGAAATCACCTGCAATATGAAATATGAGAACATCAATGAAATCACCTGCAATATGAAATATTGAGAACATCAATGAAATCACCTGCAATATGAAATATGAGAACATCAATGAAATCACCTGCAATATGAAATATCAGAACATCAATGAAATCACCTGCAATATGAAATATCAGAACATCAATGAAATCACCTGCAATAATTCAAGGAGGCTACTTACCCGGTTGTTCGTACCGAACGTTCCACACACACAAGACTAATTCATCAACAACAGAATTGCCACTCTTATCCAAACACGAAATGATGACGTCAGTAGAGCGCACGATGTGTGATTGTGCACGATGTGTGATTGTGCACGATGTATGACACGATGTTTACAGATGTCAATAACTTTCTAGTACATCGTCCCCCGATTCATGAAATTGTGAAATATCTGCTCATCACTTTACTTTGAGTGAATGTTGGAGTCACATACAACATGTTGATGTTGATTCAACCGACAGAAGAATCAACTCATTTTTCCCAGGAACAACTAACGACAATGACACAACAGCCTGGACACAATTTGATAGAAACATCCATGTAGAGTGATGTTTCAATGTTGTTTTATTAATGTCACTTTGTTCCATTTATATAGGTGGAGTTATCTTTATTGTTGTATGTTTATTGTTCTGTTTATTGTTGTATGTTTATATGTTGTATGTTTATTGTTGTAAGTTTATTCCTGAATGTTAATTGTTGTATGTTTATATGTTGTATTTATATGTTGTATGTTTATATGTTGTATGTTTATTGTTGTATGTTTACATGTTGTATGTTTATTGTTGTATGTTTATTGTTGTATGTTTATTGTTGTATGTTTATATGTTGTATTTATATGTTGTATGTTTATATGCTGTATGTTTATTGTTGTATATTTATCGTTGTATGTTTATTGTTGTATGTTAATTGTTGTATGTTAATTGTTGTATGTTTATATGTTGTATGTGTATATGTTGTATGTTAATTGTTGTATGTGTAATGTTGTATGTGTATATGTTGTATGTTTATATGTTACATGTTTATTATTGTATGCTTATATGTTGCTTTTAATGGAAAAACAAATGAGAAAACTAAAAAATCTGAGGCACGAGAAATCATGACAGGTGGAAAGTGAGTGCGGGGGTCAGTAAACAAGGGAATAGACAACAGCAGAGGAAGCAGACAACAGCAGATGAAACAGACAACATCAGAGGAAACAGACGAGAACAGATGAAACAGACAACAGCAGAGGAAACAGACGAGAACAGAATAAACAGACAAGGACAGAGGATACAGACAAGAACAGAATAGACAGACGAGAAGAGAAAAGAACAGACAAGGCAGAAATGAACATAGGAAACAGAGGAGAACAGAAGAAACAGACAACAACACGGAGAAACAGACAACAACACGGAGAAACAGATAACAACAGAGGAAACAGACAAGAACAAAAGAAACTGCCAATATCAGAGAAAACAGATGAGAACAGAAGAAACACACAACAAAAGATAAAGTAGATGAGAACAGAGGAAATATACAACATCAGAGAAAACAGACGAAAATAGACAACAGCAAAAAACATAAGAAAAGAGTAAATAGACAAGAATAGAGATAACAGACAAGAACAGAAAAAACAGCCAAAAACAGCGGAAACAGACAAGAACAGAGAAAGCAGCCTAAAACAGAGGAAACAAACAAGAAGAGAGGAAACAGACAAGAACAGAGGAAACAGACAAGAAGAGAGGATACAGAAAAGAACAGAGGAAACAGACAAGAACAGAGGAAACAGACAAGAACAGAGGAAACAGATAAGAAGAGAGGATACAGAAAAGAACAGAAGTAACAGACAACAACAGAGGAAACAGACAAGAACAGAGGAAACAGATAAGAAGAGATGATACAGAAAAGAACAGAGGAAACAGACAAGAAGAAAGGTAACAGACAAGAACAGAGGAAGCAGACAAGAACAGAGGAAACAGACAAGAAGAAAGAAAACAGACAAGACCAATCTCTAAGCACCTCAGATAAAGAAGAGAGATGGTTGAGTAACATCAGAGAGATGGTTCAGTAACATCAGAGAGATGGTTGAGTAACATCAGTGAGATGGTCGAGTAACATCAGAGAGATGGTTCAGTAACATCAGAGAGATGGTTGAGTAACATCAGGAGATGGTTGAGTAACATCAGACAGATGATCGAGTGACATCAGAGAGGTGGTTGAGTAACATCAGAGAGATGATTGAGTAACATCAGAGAGATGATTGAGTAACAGCAGAAAGATGATTGAGTAACATCAGAGAGATAATTGAGTAACATCAGGAGATAGTCGAGTGACATCAGAGAGATGGTTGAGTAACATCAGAGAGATGATTGAGTAACATCAGAGAGATGATTGAGTTACATCAGGAGATAGTCGAGTAACATCAGGGAGATGATTGAGTAACATAAGAGAGATGATTGAGTAACATCAGGAGATAGTCGAGTGACATCAGAGAGATGGTTGAGTAAGATCAGAGAGATGGTCGAGTTACATCAGAGGGATGGTTGAGTAACATCAGAGAGATGGTTGAATGACATCAGAGAGGTGGTCGAGTAACATCAGGAGATGATTGAATAACATCAGGAAATGGTCGAGTGACATCAGAGAGATGGTTGAGTGACATCAGAGAGATGGTTGAGTGGCATGAGAGAGATGGTCGAGTGACATCAGAGAGATGGTTGAGTGACATCAGAGAGATGGTTGAGTGACATCAGAGAGATGGTCGAGTGACATCAGAGAGATGGTTGAGTGACATCAGAGAGATGGTCGAGTGACATCAGAGAGATGGTCGAATGACATCAGAGAGATGGTCGAGTGACATCAGAGAGATGGTCGAGTGACATCAGAGAGATGGTCGAGTGACATCAGAGAGATGGTCGAGTGACATCAGAGAGATGGTCGAGTGACATCAGAGAGATGGTCGAGTGACATCAAGAGATCGTTGAGCTACGTGATGGGATGTACAAAATTTCTAGGAAGAAAGGTCATGTTCTCTGAGGTATGCTATGTTCTAGAAGAAAGGTCATGTTCTCTGAGGTATGCTATGTTCTAGAAGAAAGGTCATGTTCTCTGAGGTATGCTATTTTCTCGAAGAAAGGTCATGTTCTCTGAGGTATGCTATGTTCTAGAAGAAAGGTCATGTTCTCTGAGGTATGCTATGTTCTAGAAGAAAGGTCATGTTCTCTGAGGTATGCTATGTTCTAGAAGAAAGGTCTTGTTCTCTGAGGTATGCTATGTTCTCGAAGAAAGGTCATGTTCTCTGAGGTATGCTATGTTCTAGAAGAAAGGTCATGTTCTATGAGGTATGCTATGTTCTCGAAGAAAGGTCATGTTCTCTGAGGTATGCTATGTTCTAGAAGAAAGGTCATGTTCTCTGAGGTATGCTATGTTCTAGAAGAAAGGTCATGTTCTCTGAGTTAAACTATGTTCTCGAAGAAATGTCATGTTCTCTGAGGTTGGATATGTTCTCGAAGAAAGGTCGTGTTCTCTGAGGTAAACTATGTTCTCGAAGAAATGTCATGTTCTCTGAGGTATGCTATGTTCTCGAAGAAAGGTCATGTTCTCTGAGGTATGCTATGTTCTCGAAGAAAGGTCATGTTCTCTGAGGTAAACTATGTTCTCGAAGAAATGTCATGTTCTCTGAGGTATGCGATGTTCTCGAAGAAAGGTCATGTTCTCTGAGGTAAACTATGTTCTCGAAGAAAGGTCATGTTCTCTGAGGTAAACTATGTTCTCGAAGAAAGGTCATGTTCTCTGAGGTAAACTATGTTCTCGAAGAAATGTCATGTTCTCTGAGGTATGCTATGTTCTCGAAGAAAGGTCATGTTCTCTGAGGTATGCTATGTTCTCGAAGAAAGGTCATGTTCTCTGAGGTATGCTATGTTCTCGAAGAAAGGTCATGTTCTCTGAGGTATGCTATGTTCTCGAAGAAAGGTCATGTTCTCTGAGGTATGCTATGTTCTAGAAGAAAGGTCATGTTCTCTGAGGTATGCTATGTTCTAGAAGAAAGGTCATGTTCTCTGAGGTATGCTATGCCCTCGAAGCCGTTGCCAAAGTGAAGCTCTGTACCGGACCTCCCATGGTAGAACGTTTTGAGGTAGACCAGAAGTCAGACGATAAACGACACGGGCCTTGGAGGAGATTGGCTTGGGTCGCTCATGGAACTTGGCATGTGGCGACCTTTGTTGGACGGTCTTATGTGTCAGAGGTCACTAGTGGTTGACTGATGTCAGAGGTCACTAGTGGTTGACTGATGTCAGAGGTCACTGGTGGTTGACTGATGTCAGAGGTCACTAGTGGTTGACTGATGTCAGAGGTCACTAGTGGTTGACTGATGTCAGAGGTCACTAGTGGTTGACTGATGTCAGAGGTCACTAGTGGTTGACTGATGTCAGAGGTCACTAGTGGTTGACTGATGTCAGAGGTCACTAGTGGTTGACTGATGTCAGAGGCCACTAGTGGTTGACTGATGTCAGAGGTCACTAGTGGTTGACTGATGTCAGAGGTCACTAGTGGTTGACTGATGTCAGAGGCCACTAGTGGTTGACTGATGTCAGAGGTCACTAGTGGTTGACTGATGTCAGAGGTCACTAGTGGTTGACTGATGTCAGAGATGTCACTAGTGGTTGACTGATGTCAGAGATGTCACTGGTGGTTGACTGATGTCAGAGGTCACTAGTGGTTGACTGATGTCAGAGATGTCACTGGTGGTTGACTGATGTCAGAGATGTCACTGGTGGTTGACTGATGTCAGAGGTCACTAGTGGTTGACTGATGTCAGAGATGTCACTGGTGGTTGACTGATGTCAGAGAGGTCACTAGTGGTTGACTGATGTCAGAGGTCACTAGTGGTTGACTGATGTCAGAGATGTCACTGGTGGTTGACTGATGTCAGAGAGGTCACTAGTGGTTGACTGATGTCAGAGGTCACTAGTGGTTGACTGATGTCAGAGATGTCACTGGTGGTTGACTGATGTCAGAGATGTCACTGGTGGTTGACTGATGTCAGAGGTCACTAGTGGTTGACTGATGTCAGAGGTCACTAGTGGTTGACTGATGTCAGAGATGTCACTAGTGGTTGACTGATGTCAGAGGTCACTAGTGGTTGACTGATGTCAGAGATGTCACTAGTGGTTGACTGATGTCAGAGATGTCACTAGTGGTTGACTGATGTCAGAGGTCACTAGTGGTTGACTGATGTCAGAGGTCACTAGTGGTTGACTGATGTCAGAGATGTCACTAGTGGTTGACTGATGTCAGAGATGTCACTAGTGGTTGACTGATGTCAGAGGTCACTAGTGGTTGACTGATGTCAGAGATGTCACTAGTGGTTGACTGATGTCAGAGGTCACTAGTGGTTGACTGATGTCAGAGGTCACTAGTGGTTGACTGATGTCAGAGGTCACTAGTGGTTGACTGATGTCAGAGATGTCACTGGTGGTTGACTGATGTCAGAGAGGTCACTAGTGGTTGACTGATGTCAGAGGTCACTAGTGGTTGACTGATGTCAGAGATGTCACTGGTGGTTGACTGATGTCAGAGGTCACTAGTGGTTGACTGATGTCAGAGGTCACTAGTGGTTGACTGATGTCAGAGATGTCACTTCAGAGTCAAGAAATAGATCGATACAAATGTATGAATCAGACAAGTCTACATCTACAAGTATTAGAGTCTCAAATACACCACATTCACAACGATTCGGATGTAACGAGCCTCACAGTAACATACGCTTTCAGCAAGTCATTGCTGATGGCTTGCGTCAGGACCTGTGATCCAAAGCCATCCACACTCTACTCCACGTCTTCGTGGTGCCTCTAGTCACATACTAACCGATCCAGTCTGCCATGCGAATAGGGATCGAAATGTAAAGTCAGCCCGGTCCTTCAAAATGATGTGATGACGTCGGATGTATAAGACACAACTACAACACAACTACAACACAACTACAACACAACGCATCAACGCCCGCTTAACGACCTTTTAAGGACGCATGACGAAGAGGGCTATCTATTCCTTTAGTAGCCATGGGGTGAACGCTAGAGTGGTAAGGACGATAGATCTATCTTCTGCCAACATGAGACTCTCAAACATATTTGATTCAGACCGATAGATCTACATCACATATCACAGACTCTAGTTCAGTGTCAACAGTGAAACACGCGTGAGTTGTGGTGTAGACCCAAGTGGGTCGCCTGATGCTGAAGACTTAGCACATTCGATTCAACTTCTGCAGATCGGTTGACCCCGTGCTACTAATCAAAACTTGAAATAAGTGAATTGATCAACAAAAATACATCGCAGCCTACCCGCAAAGATGCTATTTGTAATATTTACAAACATTTAAATTACCACATTATGCGCAATATTTACAAACATTTAAATTACCACATTATGCGCAATATTTGCAAACATTTAAATTACCACATTATGCGCAATATTTACAAACATTTAAATTACCACATTATGCGCAATATTTACAAACATTTAAATTACCACATTATGCGCAATATTTACAAACATTTAAATTACCACATTATGCGCAATATTTACAAACATTTAAATTACCACATTATGCGCAATATTTACAAACATTTAAATTACCACATTATGCGCAATATTTACAAACATTTAAATTACCACATTATGCGCAACATTTACAAACATTTAAATTACCACATTATGCGCAAACATTTACATTACTACATTATGCGCAATATTTACAAACATTTAAATTACTACATTATGCGCAATATTTACAAACATTAAAATTACCACAAATTAGCTCATTATTCGCAACGTGTAAGGTCTTTACTTTAAAACGGAATAAATAAATCACAAAGAAAGATGTGGAAGATGTATCACAACCGTTGACAAGCACAGCTCTCTACAGAGCTTCCTTCAGAAGTACCCTCCACAACTTCCTTACACTGGTGCCATCAATTCTAGTCCAGACATAACGAAAATATTACATATTTTTTTAATGATATACAGACACCGGGTTCCAGTGTGATTATCAACGATGTCTGACAGACAGACAAATCCCTCATTAAAACTTGTCAAACCTGCACGTAAACACAACAATATAGGTCAAAGAACTCAGGGGTCGCGCGCTTCGATTGACACGTGGTATTACGTCATATTGTCGTATATTGACAGCAGGCATGTTTAATGAGCCGCCACTGCAACTGGTCAGACTGGTGCAGACGTTAGCAGCAACGTGAGGTCAAACGTCAGGAGCCTACCCTTCGCCGTAGCTAGAAGTTAGTGAGACGACGAAAATTAAAAGGACCCTACTTTCTATAATTTATAAATTCTAAGGTACATTCTATCAGTTGTCAGTGAAAGAAGAGGACATTCTATCAGTCCTTGTCCGTGAAAGAAGGGGGCATTCTATGAGTTCCTTGTCAGTGAATGTAGGGGACATTCTATGAGTGCCTTGTCAGAAGGGGACATTCTATGAGTTCCTTGTCAGAAGGGGACATTCGATGAGGCCCTTGTCATAAAGGGACATTCTATGAGTTCCTTGTCAGAAGGGGACATTCTATGAGGTTCTTGTCAGAAGGGGACATTCTATGAGTTCCTTGTCAGAAGAGGACATTCTATGAGTTCCTTGTCAGAAGGGGACATTCTATGAGGTCCTTGTCAGAAGGGGACATTCTATGAGGTCCTTGTCAGAAGGGGACATTCTATGAGGTCCTTGTCAGTGAAAGAAGGGGACATTCTGCTAGGTCACTGTCAGTGAAATAACGGGACATTTTGCTAGGTCACTGTCAGTGAAAGAAAGGGACATTCTGCTAGGTCACTGTCAGTGATAACAGTGGCCATTCCAGTCCTATGACTATGAGAACACGGGACATTTCAACACCAATCATCATTCGGGACATTTCAGTGAGTTAAGTGGCTTAACGTTATATGTTCTCCATGTTCTCGATGTGTGGTTCTTTAACTCCCAGACGGTTTGAATTGGACACAAGTTGTTCTTTGTCGCTGGATAACGTGTCGATTAACGCTGGACTTTCCCGGATGCTATCCAGTTCTTAGAACACAAGAGAGCACACAGAGCTTGGCACACGAAGGAGACTAGTCAAACAGCATGTAGGGAGACTAGTCACTCAGCATGTAGGGAGACTAGTCACTCAGCATGTAGGGAGACTAGTTACTCAGCATGCAGGGAGACTAGTCACATAGCATACACGGAGATTAATCACATAGCATACAGGGAGATTGGTCACATAGCATACGGGGAGACTAGTCACTCAGCATACAGGTAGACTAGTCACTCGGCATGCAGGGATACTAATCACTCAGCATGCAGGGAGACTAATCGCTCAGCATGCAGGGAGACTAGTCACATAGAAAACAGGGAGATTAGTCACATACCAAACAGAGAGACTAGTCATATAGCATACAGGGAGACTAGTCACTCAGGATACAGGGATACTAGTCACTCAGCATACAGAGATACTGGTCACAAAGAAAAAAGGGAGATTAGTCACATAGCATACAGAGAGATGAGTCACATAGCATACGGGGAGACTAGTCACTCAGCATACAGGGAGACTAGTCACTCAGCATACAGGGAGCCTAGTCACTCAGCATACAGGGAGACTAGTGACATACTATACAGCATACAGAGAGATGAGTCACATAGCCATGCGGGGAGACAAGTCACTCAGCATACAGGGAGACTAGTCACTCAGCATACAGGGAGACTAGTCACTCAGCATACAGGGAGACTAGTGACATAGCATACAGGGAGATTAGTCACATAGTACACAGGGAGATTAGTCACATAGTACGCAGGGAGATTAGTCACATAGCAGGGAGACTAGTCACTCAGCATACAGGGAGACCATTCACTCAGCATAGATGGAGATTAGTCACTCAGCATAAAGGGAGATTTAGTCATATAATACACATGTGTGAAATATCAGGAATGCCCTGAGAAATGGACCATTTGTCACAACTTTAAAGTGACACGCAAGAGAGTTGAAGACAAGAGATTTGGCTGAAGCAAGACAGGACTTGTGACAATGTTAAGATGATAGCAACTTTACTGCAGCAATGTTTAGACCAAATGTCACAACAGTAAAGTGGCAACAGAGAGAACGATCTCTACCACCTAACGTCTTTGTTTGCGACTAGAGTTAACTAACGATGTCGTGGCAAGAACTACCCAGAATGAACCAGCAACTGGCAGTAACACGACACGCCAACCTTGGATGTGTACACAGCCTGTTGTGACTTGAGGAAGTCAATGTTGGCCCAGGTTTTACGCTGATAGTGTGGCACGCGGCGACGGCATGAATGATTCTGTGATACCTGTGACCTTCGCCTTGCTACGTAGGTGGTGTATGGCGATCACTATCGTGTGCCATAGATTTTCATTTGCTCGTCAAATGCCCACCACCAAATATATACATACTACGGTGACCAGGCGTCCCAGTTTGCCCGGGACATGTCCCGGAATTGAATCAGCCGTCCCGGCGTCCCCGAAAGGTTGGGTTTTGTCCCAGGTTGTGACCAGCCGTCCCATTTTGCCCGGGACATGTCCCGGAATCAGCCGTCCCCGAAAGGTTCGGTAACGTTTTCCGACGAACTGTGTACTTTTCCCGTACTAGATCCGTGCTGATAGCTTTGCGCGCATTTTATCAAGCGGTCCCGCAATTTGCCCGCAAATCGAGTCGGCAAGAAGAGGAAAATGTCGGAAATTTATTTTTTTTTCAGCAAAGAGTTCGCACTAGATAGACACTAGATTTGTGAATATTCATTCATTGTTGGTTGTTTGTTTAAAAAATGTTTATTTAAATTATTACTAACCAATTTTAATTTTAATTGAAAAGACTGAAACAGTTTATTTTATAACTTACTATTTTTTTAACTTTAACTATTATAAGAATTAGATACGTATTGCTGTACACATGCAGTATGTAGGCTATACATTACATTGTAGATGTTTGCCTCTGCCTCTTCCTTACACTTACAACTGAATTTTACTTTGTTTCTCTTCACAGCTTAGACTGTGACTCAATGTGAGTGAGTGGTCCACTTCTTTTCTATCACTGACACTGTGCATGATGCCAAAAAGAACCTGCAAATTTAATGAGACTTTACAGAAAAAATATCCTTTCATTAAACGTACAACTAGTGAATCTGACGTACTGTGCAACATATGTCGTGCAGAATTTTCTGTAGCACATAATGGCGCGACAGATATTTCTAACCACTTGAGTACAGGCAGGCACACTAGAGCAGTTGGTGCAAGTGCGTCTTCAAAAAGTCTTACAGAGTTCTACGCAAATGCAAGTTGTGGAACAAAAGAAAAGCAGTTAGCTGCTGCGGAAGGTACTTTGGCATACCACACAGTCAGTCACAACCATAGCTTCCGTTCGATGGACTGCACCTCCAAGCTGATCCAAAAAATGTTTGAAGCAAAGTTTACTTGCTCAAGAACCAAGGCAGAAGCAATTGTTGTGAAAGTTCTCTCGCCACTTGCAATGAAGCATTTGAAAGATGACCTGGAAAATGTAAACTTTGTGTCTATGTTCATTGATGCACCTAATCATAAGGAGGTGAAATTATTTCCAATACTTGTCCGCTATTTTTTGCCATCATCAGGAATTCAAGTAAAACTACTTGAATTTAAAGATTTACCCGGAGAAACATCTGCACTACAGCACCAATATATTATGGAAACACTGGAATCACATCAGCTGTCACAGAAACTTATCGCTTTCTGTGCCGATAATGCCAATACAAATTTTGGTGGTGCAGAGAGAAAGGGAAAGAACAATATATATTGCAAACTAAATGAAACACTCAGTCATAAAGTTCTTGGCCTTGGATGTGCGGCACACATTGTTCACAATGCTATTCAGTCAGCAGCGGAATGTCTTCCTCTAGATATTGAATCAGTTGTTCATAAAATATATATGTACTTTTACATATACACCGTTCGAGTTACGGCCTTACAAGAATTCTGTGATTTTGTTTCAATAGAGTATCAGAAGTTACTAAGCTACAGCAAAACCAGATGGCTAGATATGATGCCAGCTATAGAAAGGATTATAAAAATGTTTCCTGGGCTGAAATCATATTTTCTCTCATTAGACAAATGCCCTGTCCTGCTACAAGCTTTTTTTGAAGATCCATCTGCAGAGCTGTGGTTATATTTTGTACATAATCAGGCAGCTTCATTTCAAGCAACTGTTCTGCAAATTGAAAATCAGACTGCAACATGTATTGAAGTGTACAGATCTTTGAAAGATCTTAATGAAAAATGCAGGGAAAGATCAAGTCAGAAGTTCATTCCCATCATACTTCAAAGTAAGTTGAAGGAGTTGGAGAAAGAGATTGATACCAAGAAGCTCCAGTCACAAATGATTGAATTTTATGAAACAAGTGCAAATTACTTGGACCGCTGGTCCATTCAATTTGAAGAGATAAATATATTTGATTGGGTGCTTTTGAGATCGCAAACATCATGGGAAGATGTTCAAAAGTGCGTTGCTTTTGTAAATGGCATATTTCCTGACAAGATAAATGACAATGAACTATTTGATGAGATCTCCTATATCCAAAGATATGTCACGGCAGAAAAAATTAATGAGTGGTCTACACCCTCAGCACAAGTCCCAGTAGAAAAACGATGGATGGAAATCTTTCAGCACTTTGCCAATCATTATGTTCCATGTGATAATGTGAAACTCATGGCAGAATTCACATTATGTCTTCCAGGGACAAATGCTCCCACTGAAAGAGTCTTTTCTCTTATCAACAACATTTGGACTCCTGATAAATCGCAACTTAAAGTTGAAACATTAAAACACATGCTTGTTGTTAAATGCAATTACACTAATTATTCATGTAACGAGTTCTATGACATGTTATCACAAAATTCTGATGTTCTGAGTGCCATCCACTCAAATCAGAAATATTAGTGTGTCATGATTATGAGGTTGATCATACATGCGTCAGCTGTGTCAATTTATTTTAACATCATGTCATTTGTTAGTAGTTAGTTATTTACTAACAATGTTTTTTTATAAACATTCAAAAGCGAGATGTTCAGCCGCAGACCTAGGAAGATTAATGAATTAAATATTTTGTTTTTAAATATATTATTTAATAAGTTAAACAATTTCTACTTTAATATACTTTCTCAAATATTTCACCCGCGAATTTTGTATTTTTTTTCACTGGTTGCTATTTTCACAATTTGCCATAGTCTGTCCCAGGTTCGGCCCAAATTGTCCCAGGTTCGGCCTCCATTTGTCCCAGGTTCGGCCCAAAATAATCTGGTCACCGTATACATACAAGTTTAAAAGACTCAGAATTAAACGAGGGAAACGACAAGACAAAATCACGCATGTAGAATTAGGGGAAGGTACAAGACAAATATCAATGAACAACAAGAAGCAATGAAGACAATGGCGCTAGATAGGTCACACACTGTGGAAGTTAATTTAGAGTACTACAGGACAGGTCCTTTTTGGGGAATCCCCAGCGGAAAAAAAAAGAGTAAGATACATCTGGAGAGACCGAATCACAAACACAGATCAAGAGACAAAGAACACAAACACAGCTGGGGAGACCAAGTACACAAAGACATACTGGAGAGACCAAGAACACAAAGACATCTGGAGAGACCAAGAACACAAACACAGGTGGGGAGTCCAAGTACACAAACACAGCTGGAGAGACCAAGAACAGAAGCACAGAAGGAGAGACTAAAAACACAAACACAGCTGGGGAGTCCAAGAACACAAATACAGCAGGGGAGAACAAGAACACAAATACAGCTGGAGAGACTAAATCACAAACACAGATGAAGAGACCAACAACACAAACTCAGCTGGAGAGACCAAGAACACAAACACAGCTGGAGAGACCAAGAACACAAACACATCTGGAGAGACCAAGAACACAAACACATCTGGAGAGACCAAGAACACAAACACATCTGGAGAGAGCAAGAACACAAACACATCTGGAGAGACCAAGAACACAAACACATCTGGAGAGAGCAAGAACACAAACACATCTGGAGAGAGCAAGAACACAAACACATCTGGAGAGAGCAAGAACACAAACACATCTGGAGAGACCAAGAACACAAACACAGCTGGAGAGACCAAGAACACAAACACATCTGGAGAGACCAAGAACACAAACACAGCTGGAGAGAGCAAGAACACAAACACAGCTGGAGAGAGCAAGAACACAAACACAGCTGGAGAGACCAAGAACACAAACACAGCTGGAGAGACCAAGAACACAAACACATCTGGAGAGACCAAGAACATAAACACAGCTAGAGAGAGCAAGAACACAAACACAGCTAGAGAGACCAAGAACACAAACACAGCTAGAGAGACCAAGAACACAAACACAGCTAGAGAGACCAAGAACACAAACACAGCTAGAGAGACCAAGAACACAAACACATCTGTAGTGACCAAGAACACAAACACATCTGTAGTGACCAAGAACACAAACACATCTGGAGAGACCAAGAACACAAACACATCTGGAGAGACCAAGAACACAAACACAGCTAGAGAGACCAAGAACACAAACACATCTGGAGAGACCAAGAACACAAACATATCTGGAGAGACCAAGAACACAAACACATCTGGAGAGACCAAGAACACAAACACATCTGGAGAGACCAAGAACACAAACACAGCTGGAGAGACCAAGAACACAAACACATCTGGAGAGACCAAGAACACAAACACAGCTTGAGAGAGCAAGAACACAAACACAGCTTGAGAGAGCAAGAACACAAACACAGCTTGAGAGACCAAGAACACAAACACAGCTTGAGAGAGCAAGAACACAAACACAGCTTGAGAGAGCAAGAACACAAACACAGCTTGAGAGAGCAAGAACACAAACACATCTGGAGAGAGCATGAACATAACCGATAAGATAACAATGTTAACACTGGCTACTAGACACGATCACTGACGAAAGGTCTCTGTACATACCCGCCTACACCCAAGAACAGTGACGTCATGCCAGACTGTGGATTCTGAAATGGCAGGCTCTTCCAGGACAGGTAACTGTGTATATCCATACGTTATCTGAACGTTATCAGTTCGTTATCCGGACGTTGCGAGTTCGTTATCGCTACGTTATCCAGGTTTAATGACAGAAATTGAAATAAAAACATCTAGAAGTTATTTGATAAAAGTTATTGTTAAAACTGCTAGTGGTGTGATCCTACAGACACCCAACTAGCCGTGATCTGGGGCGACAACTTTGAGGGGCCACATAGATGTGCCATCATAAAGATGAAACACAAATAAATAGTTCACGTTTTTATGCGGAAACTTTCTCCAGCAGCTGAGTAACCGTCGGCGTAAATCTCGTTCACGTTTGATGGTTTCATTTTCTTGGTTTGCGTTTCTTGTGGAGGGTTTAGTGATGCGAGACCTTGTCAAGGTTAAGGGGTTTTGTGATAGTTAATGATTGGTTAGTTAATGATTGGTTAGTTAATGATTGGTTAGTTAATGATTGGTTAGTTAATGATTGGTTAGTTAATGATTGGTTAGTTAATGATTGGTTAGTTAATGATTGGTTGGTTAGTGAGTCAGTCAGCTAGTTAGTCAGTCAGTCAGTCAGTCAGTCAACCAGCCAGCCAGCCAGCCAGTCAGTCAGTCAGTCAGTCAGTCAGTCAGCCAGCCAGTCAGTCAGCTAGTTAGTTAGTCAGTCAGTCAGTCAGTCAGTCAACCAGCCAGCCAACCAGCCAGCCAGCCAGCCTGTCAGTCAGTTAGTCAGTTAGTTAGTTGGTTGGTTAGTGAGTCAGCCAGCCAGCCAGTCAACCAGCCAGTCAGTCAGTTAGTCAGTTAGTTAGTTGTTTGGTTAGTGAGTCAGCCAGCCAGCCAGCCAGTCAGCCAGCCAGCCAGTCAACCAGCCAGCCAGCCAACAGCCAGCCAGCCAGTCAGTCAGTTAGTCAGTTAGTCAGTTAGTTGGTTGGTTAGTTAGTTAGTTAATTAGTTAGTTGGTTGGTTAGTGAGTCAGCCAGCCAGCCAGTCAACCAGCCAGCCAGCCAGCCAACAGCCAGCCAGCCAGCCAGCCAGTCAGCCAGTCAGTCAGTTAGTCAGTTAGTTAGTTAGTTGGTTGGTTAGTTAGTCAGTTACTTAGTTGGTTGGTTGGTGTGACCTTCGAACTGAGAGGAATTACCTACAAAAAAACCCACTAGCGTGACGTTGTCTGTTTCACAAGTAAGGTGGTTTGGCTAGAGTGACGGCAATATCTCCTATACTTGAATAGGTAATGCTAGTTCGTGGTTTTTCTGTTCTATTTCATACCCGAAGGCCTTAGTACATCTATTGTTGGCTGTGCTCGAGGTAGCCTAAAGGTTTCCGGGTTCCGGGTTCCGGATTCCCGTTCTGATTTCAGATGGCGAAAAACAAACGTTGGTAACGTCTCGGGCGCTGTCTGCGGCTGAATCCTGTGCATGACAACTGAGGGCACAGGCAACTCACAGCAGCAGAGCTGATAGCTGTCAGCAACTCACAGCAGCAGAGCTGATAGCTGTCAGCAACTCACAGCAGCAGAGCTGATAGCTGTCAGCAACTCACAGCAGCAGAGCTGATAGCTGTCAGCAACTCACAGCAGCAGAGCTGATAGCTGTCAGCAACTCACAGCAGCAGAGCTGATAGCTGTCAGCAACTCACAGCAGCAGAGCTGATAGCTGTCAGCAACTCACAGCAGCAGAGCTGGAAGCTGTCAGCAACTCACAGCAGCAGAGCTGATAGCTGTCAGCAACTCACAGCAGCAGAGCTGGAAGCTGTCAGCAACTCACAGCAGCAGAGCTGATAGCTGTCAGCAACTCACAGCAGCAGAGCTGATAGCTGTCAGCAACTCACAGCAGCAGAGCTGGAAGCTGTCAGCAACTCACAGCAGCAGAGCTGATAGCTGTCAGCAACTCACAGCAGCAGAGCTGGAAGCTGTCAGTAACTCACAGCAGCAGAGCTGATAGCTGTCAGCAACTCACAGCAGCAGAGCTGATAGCTGTCAGCAACTCACAGCAGCAGAGCTGATAGCTGTCAGCAACTCACAGCAGCAGAGCTGGAAGCTGTCAGTAACTCACAGCAGCAGAGCTGATAGCTGTCAGCAACTCACAGCAGCAGAGCTGAAAGCTGTCAATAACTCACAGCAGCAGAGCTGGAAGCTGTCAGCAACTCACAGCAGCAGAGCTGAAAGCTGTCAGCAACTCACAGCAGCATAGCTGGTAGCTGTCAGCAACTCACATCAGCAGAGCTGAAAGCTGTCAATAACTGACAGCAGAAGAGCTGGTAGCTGTCAATAACTCACAGCAGCAGAGCTGAAAGCTGTCAGTAACTCACGGCAGCAGAGCTGAAAGCTGTCAGTAAATCACAGCAGCAGAGCTGGTAGCTGTCAGCAACTCACAGCAGCAGAGCTGGAAGCTGTCAGTAACTCACAGCAGCAGAGCTGGAAGCTGTCAGCAACTCACAGCAGCAGAGCTGATAGCTGTCAGCAACTCACAGCAGCAGAGCTGGAAGCTGTCAGTAACTCACAGCAGCAGAGCTGATAGCTGTCAGCAACTCACAGCAGCAGAGCTGAAAGCTGTCAATAACTCACAGCAGCAGAGCTGGAAGCTGTCAGCAACTCACAGCAGCAGAGCTGAAAGCTGTCAGCAACTCACAGCAGCATAGCTGGTAGCTGTCAGCAACTCACAGCAGCAGAGCTGAAAGCTGTCAATAACTGACAGCAGAAGAGCTGGTAGCTGTCAATAACTCATAGCAGAAGAGCTGGTAGCTGTCAGTAACTCACAGCAGAAGAGCTGAAAGCTGTCAGTAACTCACAGCAGCAGAGCTGAAAGCTGTCAGTAAATCACGGCAGCAGAGATGGTAGTTGTCAGTAACTCACAGCAGCAGAGCTTAAAGCTGTCAGCAAATCACAGCAGCATAGCTGGAAGCTGTCAGAAAGTCACAGCAGCAGAGCTGGAAGCTGTCAGAAAGTCACAGCAGCAGAGCTGGAAGCTGTCAGAAAGTCACAGCAGCAGAGCTGGAAGCTGTCAGAAAGTCACAGCAGCATAGCTGAAAGCTGTCAGAAAGTCACAGCAGCAGAGCTGGAAGCTGTCAGAAAGTCACAGCAGCATAGCTGGAAGCTGTCATCAACTCACAGCAGCAGCGCTGGTAGGTGTCAGCAACTGACAGCTGATGGCTTGCGCCACGATCGGTGAACCAGAACAATCCAGACGTGGCAAGTACCGTCATGATGTGGCAAGTACCGTCATGATGTGGCATGTACCGTCATGATGTGGCAAGTACCGTCATGATGTGGCATGTACCGTAATGTGGCATGTACCGTAATGTGGCATGTACCGTCATGATGTGGCAAGTACCGTAATGATGTGGCAAATACCGTCATGATGTGGCATGTACCGTAATGATGTGGCAAATACCGTCATGATGTGGCATGTACCGTAATGTGGCATGTACCGTAATGATGTGGCATGTACCGTAATGATGTGGCAAGTACCGTCATGATGTGGCAAGTACCGTCATGATGTGGCATGTACCGTAATGTGGCAAGTACCGTCATGATGTGGCATGTACCGTAATGTGGTAAGTACCGTCATGTTGTGGCATGTATCCTACTGATGTGGCAAGTACCGTCATGATGTGGCAAGTACCGTCATGATGTTGCAAGTAACGTCATGATGTTGCAAGTACCGTCATGATGTTGCAAGTACCGTCATGAAAAGTAGCAGCTCCATCCGGTGTCGCAGAGAATGAGGACGAGTAAGTCTGAGTCCAAATATTTGAAAAAGAAAAAAAAATCAAACGCCCTCCCAACTTGTCCCTGCCCTTGTATAAACGCCCATGACTAGTTTCCACAGTTCTACATATTGGGTAACGCCACTGTGTCGATTGGGACGTGCCCAACCCTGACATAGCACATAATATGTATCTATCAAAGTCATTATGGATGCACTGAGCAACAATAGTGATCAACCTTGGTAACAAAAACAAAATCACAAACCGCTCTCGAATCACCCTCGTGGAAGATCCTACAATGTAATGAGAACTAGCATGTCGGTTGTTCAAGAATTTCTCAGGAAAACTTGTGGGGATGTGCGAAAACCTCGAGCGTGAATCGCGGGGGAAAAATTGTGACTGACGAACGAGTGCCTTTTTCACGGTAGAGACGTTTTGATTGGTGGGTGAAAAAATACGTCTCATTGTGAGAGGGTGGGGCCTAAAAGAACAAAACTTTGGCTATCGGTTTCTTAGTTCACAAGGCGGGTCCAGCAAGCACGTGTCGGTGAAAGTAAAGGATGTCCTATGGCAATGTGTTGGTGAGGCGTAAAGTGATTGTTGGTCCAAGTAAAGGATGTCCTATGGTAATGTGTTGGTGAGGCGTAAAGTGATTGTTGGTCAAAGTAAAGGATGTCCTATGGTAATGTGTTGGTGAGGCGTAAAGTGATTGTTGGTCAAAGTAAAGGATGTCCTATGGTAATGTGTTGGTGAGGCGTAAAGTGATTGTTGGTCAAAGTAAAGGATGTCCTGTGGTAATGTGTTGGTGAGGCGTAATGTGATTGTTGGTCAAAGTAAAGGATGTCCTGTGGTAATGTGTTGGTGAGGCGTAATGTGATTGTTGGTCAAAGTAAAGGATGTCCTGTGGTAATGTGTTGGTGAGGCGTAATGTGATTGTTGGTCAAAGTAAAGCGCCATACATTTTGGTGAAAAAAGGGTACCTCTATTCTCTTTACTGCCGTTACCAGGTATCAATAGAGAAGCAGACACCAGTGGCTGGATGAATCAGTGGTGACATCCGCTGATATACTCGCAGTTTCCGTTGTTAGACTAAAGATCTGTCACTGAGTGATGCGGGGTTACAGCATAACTTGGAATGAAGAATAAAAGTAGAGACGAAAAATTCAAAATGTTAGTTTGAAGCCATAGAATATATAAGGAAACAACAGATAAATTGGTTTGGCCACGTGACAAGGCAGAAAGAATAAAACACAACACAACGAGCCTTCAACAAACGTTGTGAGAACACCAGACCCAAGAGTCGACTACGAAAAAGATTGGTCGATGGAATATTAGAAGCACTAGGAAACATAACAGCAGCAGAGGCGAACAGAAGAGCAAAAGACCGCAAATTATATCTCCCCTCGACGCTGAAAGGGAAATGAGGAGGGAAAGAAGAAGAAGAAGTTTAGGACTAACCAAGGATCGATGAAGCCATTCACAGAGATGCCAGGCCTAAACATTAATGGAAAGATAATCAATAACCTAAGATATGCTGATGATACTGTTCTACTAGCAGAAAATCCTAAAGACCTACAACAATTACTTAATGAAATAAACATGAAAAACAAAAAAAAATGGATTAGATATGAATATCAAAAATACTAAAACTATGATCATAAACAAAGAAAATACTCAAAACCTACAGGTAGATATCAAAGTTGAAGGAATAGACCTGGAGACAGTTCAGAACTACAACTACCTTGGACATACTATAACCAGTGATGGAAAATGTACAACTGAAATAAACAAAAGAATAGGAATGACAACAAGTAATTTTAATGTCATGACGAACATACTAACATCAAAACAAATAACACCAGGGTTAAAAACAAGAATAGCAAAATGTTACATCTTTTCAATATTCCTATATGGTGCAGAAACATGGACATTAGACCAGAAAACATAACAGAAAATTGAAGCCTTTGAAATGCGGATATATAGAAGAATAGGTAGAATTGGATGGAAGGAAAAGAAAACAAACGATGAAGTCTTGAAACAACTAAAAATGAAAAGAGAACTACTAAGCACAATTCAAACAAGACAAATGCCATTTGTGGGCCATGTTAAAAGACATACAGCCTACTAAAAGTAATCCTGGAGGGGAAAATACAAGGTAAAAGAGGCAGACCAAGACTAACATGGACGAGTAACATCAAAAGATGGACAAGTCAGCCTATGACAACCTGCACCATTAAAGGAAGAGACAGAGGCAGACCAAGACTAACATGGCCGAGTAACATCAAAGGATGGACAAGGCAGCCATTGACAACCTGCTCCATCAAAGCAAGAGACAGAGGCAGACCAAAACTAACATGGACGAGTAACATTAAAGGATGGACAAATCAGCCTATGACAACCTGCACGATCAAAGCAAGAGACAGAGCGGAACGGAGCTCCATGGTAGCCAACCTTCGATGCACACGATGATGGTGACATCACCTACGTTAGATAAGACTGGGATGACAGCGAGCAACAATTCTCTCGTTAGCTTGCTGGTCACAGCTGGTCACAGCTTGCTGGTCACAGCTGGTCACAGCTTGCTGGTCACAGCTGGTCACAGCTTGCTGTTCACAGCTTGCGAGCAGGGCTGGTGGTGGCTACAATGACGTCAGTGGTCTATAGCTTGTATACGTCACGCTGGTGGTAGGCTTTCCGGCGTTATCATTTCTCCGTTGAGGCGGACGTGGCTCAGTAACAAAGTACTCTATATACGTGCAACAGTGTGGCTACAGTTTACTTGGCTCAGTAACAAAGTACTCTATATACGTACAACAGTGTGGCTACAGTTTACTTGGCCCAGTAACAAAGCACTCTATATACGTGCAACAGTGTGGCTACAGTTTATTTGGCTCAGTAACAAAGTACTCTATATTCGTGCAACAGTGTGGCTACAGTTTATTTGGCTCAGTAACAAAGTACTCTATATACGTGCAACAGTGTGGCTACAGTTTATTTGGCTCAGAAACAAAGTACTCT
>JAVIAB010000050.1:1372929-1442617 GCA_032433765.1 Megaustenia siamemsis
GGCCGGGAATTATTCTTAGCTTTTTTCTCACGGCAAGATCAACAAAGTAAAGTATTGATGGTCGACAAGTTAAATAAAGTAATGATGGTCGACAAGTTAAATAAAGTAATGATAGTCGACAAGTTAAATAAAGTAATGATGGTCGACAAGTTAAATAAAGTAATGATGGTCGACAAGTTAAATAAAGTAATGATGGTCGACAAGTTAAATAAAGTAATGATGGCCGACAAGTTAAATAAAGTAATGATGGTCGACAAGTTAAATAAAGTAAAGTAATGATGGCCGACAAGTTAAATAAAGTAAAGTAATGATGGCCGACAAGTTAAATAAAGTAAAGTAATGATGGTCGACAAGTTAAATAAAGTAATGATGGCCGACAAGTTAAATAAAGTAATGATGGCCGACAAGTTAAATAAAGTAAAGTAATGATGGCCGACAAGTTAAATAAAGTAAAGTAATGATGGCCGACAAGTTAAATAAAGTAAAGTAATGATGGCCGACAAGTTAAATAAAGTAATGATGGCCGACAAGTTAAATAAAGTAATGATGGTCGACACGTTAAATAAAGTAAAGTAATGATGGCCGACAAGTTTAATAAAGTAAAGTAATGATGGCCGACAAGTTTAATAAGTAAAGTAATGATGGCCGACAAGTTAAATAAAGTAAAGTAATGATGGCCGACAAGTTAAATAAAGTAATGATGGCCGACAAGTTAAATAAAGTAAAGTAATGATGGCCGACAAGTTAAATAAAGTAAAGTAATGATGGTCGATAAGTTAAATAAAGTAAAGTAATGATGGCCGACAAGTTAAATAAAGTAATGATGGCCGACAAGTTAAATAAAGTAAAGTAATGATGGCCGACAAGTTAAATAAAGTAAAGTAATGATGGCCGACAAGTTAAATAAAGTAAAGTAATGATGGCCGACAAGTTAAATAAAGTAAAGTAATGATGGCCGACAAGTTAAATAAAGTAATGATGGTCGACAAGTTAAATAAAGTAAAGTAACGATAGTCGACAAGTTTAATAAAGTAAAGTAATGATAGTCGACAAGTTTAATAAAGTAAAGTAACGATAGTCGACAAGTTAAATAAAGTAAAGTAATGATAGTCGACAAGTTTAATAAAGTAAAGTAACGATAGTCGACAAGTTAAATAAAGTAAAGTAACGATAGTCGACAAGTTAAATAAAGTAAAGTAATTATGGTCGACAAGTTAAATAAAGTAAAGTAATGATAGTCGACAAGTTAAATAAAGTAAAGTAATGATAGTCGACAAGTTAAATAAAGTAAAGTAACGATAGTCGACAAGTTAAATAAAGTAAAGTAACGATAGTCGACAAGTTTAATAAAGTAAAGTAACGATAGTCGACAAGTTAAATAAAGTAAAGTAATGATGGTCGACAAGTTAAATAAAGTAATGATGGTCGACAAGTTAAATAAAGTAAAGTAATGATGGCCGACAAGTTAAATAAAGTAATGATGGCCGACAAGTTAAATAAAGTAATGATGGTCGACAAGTTAAATAAAGTAAAGTAATGATGGTCGACAAGTTAAATAAAGTAATGATGGTCGACAAGTTAAATAAAGTAATGTAATGATGGCCGACAAGTTTAATAAAGTAAAGTAATGATGGTCGACAAGTTAAATAAAGTAATGATGGTCGACAAGTTAAATAAAGTAATGTAATGATGGCCGACAAGTTTAATAAAGTAAAGTAATGATGGTCGACAAGTTAAATAAAGTAAAGTAATGATGGCCGACAAGTTAAATAAAGTAAAGTAATGATGGTCGACAAGTTAAATTAAGTAAAGTAATGATGGTCGACAAGTTTAATAAAGTAAAGTAATGATGGTCGACAAGTTTAATAAAGTAAAGTAATGATGGTCGACATGTTTAATTAAGTAATGATGGCCGACAAGTTTAATAAAGTAATGATGGCCGACAAGTTAACTAAAGTAAAGTAACGATAGTCGACAAGTTAAATAAAGTAAAGTAATGATGGTCGACAAGTTAAATAAAGTAAAGTAATGATGGTCGACAAGTTAAATAAAGTAATGATGGCCGACAAGTTAACTAAAGTAAAGTAACGATAGTCGACAAGTTAAATAAAGTAAAGTAATGATGGTCGACAAGTTTAATAAAGTAAAGTAATGATGGTCGACAAGTTAAATAAAGTAATGATGGCCGACAAGTTAAATAAAGTAAAGTAATGATGGTCGACAAGTTAAATAAAGTAAAGTAATGATGGCCGACAAGTTAAATAAAGTAATGATGGCCGACAAGTTAAATAAAGTAAAGTAATGAAGGTCGACAAGTTAAATAAAGTAAAGTAATGATGGCCGACAAGTTAAATAAGTAAAGTAATGATGGCCGACAAGTTAAATAAAGTAATGAAGGTCGACAAGTTAAATAAAGTAAAGTAATGATGGCCGACAAGTTAAATAAAGTAATGATGGCCGACAAGTTAAATAAAGTAATGATGACCGACAAGTTAAATAAAGTAATGATGGCCGACAAGTTAAATAAAGTAATGATGGCCGACAAGTTAAATAAAGTAAAGTAATGATGGTCGACAAATTAAATAAAGTAATGATGGTCGACAAGTTAAATAAAGTAATGATGGCCGACAAGTTAAATAAAGTATTGATGGTCGACAAGTTAAATAAAGTAATGATGGTCGACAAGTTAAATAAAGTATTGATGGTCGACAAGTTAAATAAAGTAATGATAGTCGACAAGTTAAATAAAGTAATGATGGTCGACAAGTTAAATAAAGTATTGATGGTCGACAAGTTAAATAAAGTAATGATGGTCGACAAGTTAAATAAAGTATTGATGGTCGACAAGTTAAATAAAGTATTGATGGTCGACAAGTTAAATAAAGTAATGATGGTCGACAAGTTAAATAAAGTAATGATGGTCGACAAGTTAAATAAAGTAATGATGGTCGACAAGTTAATTAAAGTAATGATGGTCGACAAGTTAAATAAAGTAATGATGGCCGACAAGTTAAATAAAGTAAAGTAATGATGGTCGACAAGTTAAATAAAGTAATGATGGTCGACAAGTTAAATAAAGTAAAGTAATGATGGCCGACAAGTTAAATAAAGTATTGATGGTCGACAAGTTAAATAAAGTAATGATGGTCGACAAGTTAAATAAAGTAAAGTAATGATGGCCGACAAGTTAAATAAAGTAATGATGGTCGACAAGTTAAATAAAGTAAAGTAATGATGGCCGACAAGTTAAATAAAGTAATGATGGTCGACAAGTTAAATAAAGTAAAGTAATGATGGCCGACAAGTTAAATAAAGTAATGATGGCCGACAAGTTAAATAAAGTAATGATGGCCGACAAGTTAAATAAAGTAAAGTAATGATGGCCGACAAGTTAAATAAAGTAAAGTAATGATGGCCGACAAGTTAAATAAAGTAAAGTAATGATGGCCGACAAGTTAAATAAAGTAAAGTAATGATGGTCGATAAGTTAAATAAAGTAAAGTAATGATGGCCGACAAGTTAAATAAAGTAAAGTAATGATGGCCGACAAGTTAAATAAAGTAATGATGGTCGACAAGTTAAATAAAGTAAAGTAATGATGGCCGACAAGTTAAATAAAGTAAAGTAATGATGGCCGACAAGTTAAATAAAGTAATGATGGTCGACAAGTTAAATAAAGTAAAGTAATGATGGCCGACAAGTTAAATAAAGTAATGATGGTCGACAAGTTAAATAAAGTAAAGTAATGATGGCCGACAAGTTAAATAAAGTAATGATGGTCGACAAGTTAAATAAAGTAAAGTAATGATCGTCGACAAGTTAAATAAAGTAAAGTAATGATGGCCGACAAGTTAAATAAAGTAAAGTAATGATGGCCGACAAGTTAAATAAAGTAATGATGGCCGACAAGTTAAATAAAGTAAAGTAATGATGGCCGACAAGTTTAATAAAGTAATGATGGTCGACAAGTTAAATAAAGTAAAGTAATGATGGTCGACAAATTAAATAAAGTAAAGTAATGATGGCCGACAAGTTAAATAAAGTAAAGTAATGATGGTCGATAAGTTAAATAAAGTAAAGTAATGATGGCCGACAAGTTAAATAAAGTAAAGTAATGATGGTCGACAAGTTAAATAAAGTAATGATGGCCGACAAGTTAAATAAAGTAATGATGGTCGATAAGTTAAATAAAGTAAAGTAATGATCGTCGACAAGTTAAATGAAGAATGATGGTCGACTAGTTAAATAAAATAATGATAGTCGACAAGTTTAATTAAGTAAAGTAATTATGGTCGAAAAGTTAAATAAAGTAAAGTAATGATCGTCGACAAGTTAAATAGAGTAAGGTAATGATAGTCGACAAGTTTAATAAAGTAAGGTAATTATGGTCGAAAAGTTAAATAAAGTAAAGTAATTATTGTCGATAAGTTAAATAAAGTAAAGTAATTATGGTCGAGAAGTTAAATAAAGTAAAGTAATGATAGTCGACAAGTTAAATAGGGTAATGATCGTGAACAAAATAAAGTAATGAATGTGGACAAGATATAGTAATGATGGTGGACAAGATATAGTAATGATGGTGGACAAAATATAGTAATGATGGTGGACAAGATATAGTAATGTTGGTTGACAAGATAAAGTAATGATGGTTGACAAACTATGGTTATGATGGTTGACATGATATAGAAATGACGGTTGACAAGATATAGTAATGATGGTTGACAAGATATAGTAATGATGGTTGACAAGATATAGTAATGTTGGTTGACAAGATAAAGTAATGTTGGTTGACAAGATAAAGTAATGTCGATTGACAAGATAAAGTAATGTCGATTGACAAGATAAAGTAATGTTGGTTGACAAGATAAAGTAATGTCGATTGACAAGATAAAGTAATGTCGATCTTCGAAGTAATAAATATCGCCAGTTTATATCATGGGAGGACATGCTTTCATTCAACTAGCTGCAAATGTGTACATGACCCTCATAATTATAGAAAATAAAAGAGCTAACAGAATGGACACTTGCAGTTCTCTCATTATATTTACTGGAGCTTCCAAACAATCTTCAACCGTAATGCAAGATAACTTGTTGGTAAACATTTCCTACTGCCAAAGACGTCAACTATGTTTACTACACGTGTTTCATGTTTACCTAAACAAATGTAAGCACCTCGAGTCTTGGACTTGACGTTAATTAGCGGTAGTGGGAAGTGCTCTTGAAATGGGCCACCCTTTTATCTTGGCCTCAAACGTCATCAAACAAGCAGCAACTTCAAACTGATAGAGGGCCCTCGCTAACAAGATAATGTGACCAGACTACCACACAGTGGTTTTCAAACTGAGAGGTCTCTAATACCATGTTGTTGTTGTGTGTTAATTAACATTTTTTCTGGCATATCATGAGAAGAGGAATGTTGGAATACTTGGTTACAACTGGCAAAATAAAAGGAAAGAGAGATCGCGGACGACAAAGAGGGAAAATACTGGATAGCTTGGTGTCATGGCATGGAAAACAACATAACTAATACGATGCACTGTAGATAGAAGATTGTGGAAGGACATGATCACCTACGCCAACCGGTATGGCACATGATGATAATGTATACAATCTTTAATACCTTGTGGTTGTTGTGTACAATCTTTAATACCATGTCGTTGTTGTGTACAATCTCTAATACCATGTCGTTGTTGTGTACAATCTCTAAAACCATGTCGTTGTTGTGTACAATCTCTAAAACCATGTCGTTGTTGTGTACAATCTCTAATACCAAGTTGTTATGGACGAATCCTCGTGAAAGAGTCTCTGAGACTGTACAACTCTATACAAGATCATTGTGAAACATTTAGGGATCAGGGACCTGTGTACTATTTACTGTGAAACATTTAGAGATCAGGGACCAGTGTACCAATTACTGTGAAACATTTAGAGATTAGGGACCTGTGTACCAATTACTGTGAACCATTTAGAGATCAGGGACCAGTGTACCAATTACTGTGAAATATTTAGAGATCAGGGACCTGCGTACCAGTTACTGTGAAATATTTAGAGATCAGGGACCTGTGTACCAATTACTGTGAAATATTTAGAGATCAGGGACCTGCGTACCAGTTACTGTGAAACTGTCGAGCATCTTCTTTTATGAATGTCCGGCACTTGATGATGTTAGGAGACGTCATAGAGGAGCAGAGCCAGTGGTGAACGAACTACAGTTTGGGAACCGCCAGCTATATTTAGCCTACACAAAATAGGAACATACAAAAAATGAACAAAGGTGGTAGGGTTGATCTCAACCAAAGCGAGGCCAAGAGATGGGGGCAGAGTGCCTCGACTTCAATACATCGTGAGAGATTGCTATTTTTAGATCTTCATTTAGTCTCAACATGTTGTTATAATTCACACTCAAACGCATACTCTGTATGTTGTTAGTATCTCCCACAGTTGTTCTCTGTTAGATGTTGGCTTACTCCGTATGTTGTTAGTATCTCCCACAGTTGTTCTCTGTTAGATGTTGCCTTACTCCGTATGTTGTTAGTATCTCCCACAGTTGTTCTCTGTTAGATGTTGGCTTACTCCGTATGTTGTTAGTATCTCCCACAGTTTTTCTCTGTATACTCTGGTGTATGCGTTGTCCTGGTCAACGAGAGGTATGTACACATTAAAATTCACTGAAGACTAAAATATCAAGCACAGACAACTGTGTACTCACTCTCACGTGACAGGCTAGCCGGATTTCGACCCGGCACAATCTCAGCTGGAACCGTGACGTCAGCATGCAATCATCACAAGTTGACGGGCACTCTAGCCCCGTGTGAGAACCGCTGGACACTGTATGTAGAACGTCATTTCATGAGGAATAGTTACATTTTAGTTCCACTCTAAAGGCGATTGCGCTTAACCAGGAGTTTCTTATAGTTTTGTTTTGTTTTGTTTTGTTTTGTTTTGTTTTGTTTTGTTTTGTTTTGTTTTGCTGACACAAAGTTAAAAGGCGATTCAATGACGTCAGATATTAATCTCTTTCTACAACGTCAGCGTATGTGCTTACACAGTATCATTACAAGTATCATCAGTTACAACGTCGGCGGGTGTGCTTACACCGTATCATTACAAGTATCATCAGTTACAACGTCGGCGGATGTGCTTACACCGTAACATTACAAGTATCATCAGTTACAACGTCAGCGGATGTGCTTACACCGTAACATTACAAGTATCATCAGTTACAACGTCGGCGGATGTGCTTACACCGTAACATTACAAGTATCATCAGTTACAACGTCGGCGGGTGTGCTTACACCGTAACATTACAAGTATCATCAGTTACAACGTCGGCGGGTGTGCTTACACCGTAACATTACAAGTATCATCAGTTACAACGTCGGCGGGTGTGCTTACACCGTAACATTACAAGTATCATCAGTTACAACGTCGGCGGGTGTGCTTACACCGTAACATTACAAGTATCATCAGTTACAACGTCGGCGGGTGTGTTTACACCGTATCATTACAAGTATCATCAGTTACAACGTCGGCGGGTGTGTTTACACCGTAACATTACAAGTATCATCAGTTACAACGTCGGCGGGTGTGCTTACACCGTATCATTACAAGTATCATCAGTTACAATGTCGGCGGGTGTGTTTACACCGTATCATTACAAGTATCATCAGTTACAACGTCGGCGGGTGTGCTTACACCGTAACATTACAAGTATCATCAGTTACAACGTCGGCGGGTGTGTTTACACCGTATCATTACAAGTATCATCAGTTACAACGTCGGCGGGTGTGCTTACACCGTAACATTACAAGTATCATCAGTTACAACGTCGGCGGGTGTGCTTACACCGTATCATTACAAGTATCATCAGTTACAACGTCGGCGAGTGTGCTTACACCGTAACATTACAAGTATCATCAGTTACAACGTCGGCGGGTGTGCTTACAACGTAACATTACAAGTATCATCAGTTACAACGTCGGAGGGTGTGCTTACACCGTAAAATTACAAGTATCATCAGTTACAACGTCGGCGGGTGTGCTTACACCGTAACATTACAAGTATCATCAGTTACAACGTCGGCGGGTGTGCTTACACCGTAACATTACAAGTATTATCAGTTACAACGTCGGCGGGTGTGCTTACACCGTAACATTACAAGTATCATCAGTTACAACGTCGGCGGGTGTGCTTACACCGTAACATTACAAGTATCATCAGTTACAACGTCGGCGGGTGTGCTTACACCGTAACATTACAAGTATCATCAGTTACAACGTCGGCGGGTGTGTTTACACCGTAACATTACAAGTATCATCAGTTACAACGTCGGCGGGTGTGCTTACACCGTAACATTACAAGTATCATCAGTTACAACGTGCTGTTTGTAAGAAGATCTATGTCATCTCATCCACCTCTTTCTCTCTCTACTTCCTCATCTTTTTTTTTGAGTGAATTTTATTTCTTCTTTTCAACTTCTGTATCTTCATCATTATCATTGTCTACAACTTCTGTATCTTCATCATTATCATTGTCTACAACTTCTGTATCTTCATCATTATCATTGTCTACAACTTCTGTATCTTCATCATTATCATTGTCTTCAACTTCTGTATCTTCATCATTATCATTGTCTTCAACTTCTGTATCGTCATCATTATCATTGTCTACAACTTCTGTATCTTCATCATTATCATTATCTTCAACTTCTGTATCTTCATCATTATCATTGTCTTCAACTTCTGTATCTTCATCATTATCATTGTCTTCAACTTCTGTATCTTCATCATTATCATTGTCTTCAACTTCTGTATCTTCATCATTATCATTGTCTTCAACTTCTGTATCTTCATCATTATCATTGTTTACAACTTCTGTATCTTCATCCTTATCTTTGTCTTCAACTTCTGTATCTTCATCATTATCATTGTCTACAACTTCTGTATCTTCATCATTATCATTGTCTACAACTTCTGTATCTTCATCATTATCATTATCTACAACTTCTGTATCTTCATTATTATCATTGTCTTCAACTTCTGTATCTTCATTATTATCATTGTTTACAACTTCTGTATCTTCATCATTATCATTGTCTACAACTTCTGTATCTTCATCATTATCATTGTCTACAACTTCTGTATCTTCATCATTATCATTATCTACAACTTCTGTATCTTCATTATTATCATTGTCTTCAACTTCTGTATCTTCATCATTATCATTGTTTACAACTTCTGTATCTTCATCATTATCATTGTCTACAACTTCTGTATCTTCATCATTATCATTGTCTACAACTTCTGTATCTTCATCATTATCATTGTCTTCAACTTCTGTATCTTCATCATTATCATTGTCTTCAACTTCTGTATCGTCATCATTATCATTGTCTTCAACTTCTGTATCTTCATCATTATCATTGTCTACAACTTCTGTATCTTCATCATTATCATTGTCTTCAACTTCTGTATCTTCATCATTATCATTGTCTTCAACTTCTGTATCTTCATCATTATCATTGTCTTCAACTTCTGTGTCTTCATCATTATCATTGTCTTCAACTTCTGTATCTTCATCATTATCATTGTCTTCAACTTCTGTATCTTCATCATTATCATTGTCTTCAACTTCTGTATCTTCATCATTATCATTGTTTACAACTTCTGTATCTTCATCCTTATCTTTGTCTTCAACTTCTGTATCTTCATCATTATCATTGTCTACAACTTCTGTATCTTCATCATTATCATTGTCTACAACTTCTGTATCTTCATCATTATCATTATCTACAACTTCTGTATCTTCATTATTATCATTGTCTTCAACTTCTGTATCTTCATCATTATCATTGTTTACAACTTCTGTATCTTCATCATTATCATTGTCTACAACTTCTGTATCTTCATCATTATCATTGTCTACAACTTCTGTATCTTCATCATTATCATTGTCTTCAACTTCTGTATCTTCATCATTATCATTGTCTTCAACTTCTGTATCGTCATCATTATCATTGTCTTCAACTTCTGTATCTTCATCATTATCATTGTCTACAACTTCTGTATCTTCATCAATATCATTGTCTTCAACTTCTGTATCTTCATCATTATCATTGTCTTCAACTTCTGTATCTTCATCATTATCATTGTCTTCAACTTCTGTATCTTCATCATTATCATTGTTTACAACTTCTGTATCTTCATCATTATCATTGTCTTCAACTTCTGTATCTTCATCATTATCATTGTCTACAACTTCTGTATCTTCATCATTATCATTGTCTACAACTTCTGTATCTTCATCATTATCATTATCTACAACTTCTGTATCTTCATTATTATCATTGTCTTCAACTTCTGTATCTTCATTATTATCATTGTCTTCAACTTCTGTATCTTCATTATTATCATTATCTACAACTTCTGTATCTTCATTATTATCATTGTCTTCAACTTCTGTATCTTCATTATTATCATTATCTACAACTTCTGTATCTTCATTATTATCTTTGTCTTCAACTTCTGTATCTTCATTATTATCATTGTCTTCAACTTCTGTATCTTCATCATTATCATTGTCTTCAACTTCTGTATCTTCATCATTATCATTGTCTTCAACTTCTGTATCTTCATCATTATCATTGTCTTCAACTTCTATATCTTCATCATTATCATTGTCTTCAACTTCTGTATCTTCATCATTATCATTGTCTACAACTTCTGTATCTTCATCATTATCATTGTCTTCAACTTCTGTATGTTCATCATTATCATTGTCTACAACTTCTGTATCTTCATCATTATCATTGTCTACAACTTCTGTATCTTCATCATTATCATTGTCTACAACTTCTGTATCTTCATCATTATCATTGTTTACAACTTCTGTATCTTCATCATTATCATTGTCTACAACTTCTGTATCTTCATCATTATCATTGTCTTCAACTTCTGTATCTTCATCATTATCATTGTCTTTAACTTCTATATCGTCATCATTATCATTGTCTACAACTTCTGTATCTTCATCATTATCATTATCTACAACTTCTGTATCTTCATCATTATCATTGTCTTCAACTTCTGTATCGTCATCATTATCATTGTCTTCAACTTCTGTATCTTCATCATTATCATTGTCTACAACTTCTGTATCTTCATCATTATCATTGTCTTCAACTTCTGTATCTTCATCATTATCATTGTCTTCAACTTCTGTATCTTCATCATTATCATTGTCTTCAACTTCTGTATCTTCATCATTATCATTGTCTTCAACTTCTGTATCTTCATCATTATCATTGTTTACAACTTCTGTATCTTCATCCTTATCTTTGTCTTCAACTTCTGTATCTTCATCATTATCATTGTCTAAAACTTCTGTATCTTCATCATTATCATTGTCTACAACTTCTGTATCTTCATCATTGTCATTATCTACAACTTCTGTATCTTCATTATTATCATTGTCTTCAACTTCTGTATCTTCATTATTATCATTGTTTACAACTTCTGTATCTTCATCATTATCATTGTCTACAACTTCTGTATCTTCATTATTATCATTGTCTTCAACTTCTGTATCTTCATCATTATCATTATCTACAACTTCTGTATCTTCATTATTATCATTGTCTTCAACTTCTGTATCGTCATCATTATCATTGTCTTCAACTTCTGTATCTTCATCATTATCATTGTTTACAACTTCTGTATCTTCATCATTATCATTGTCTACAACTTCTGTATCTTCATCATTATCATTGTCTACTACTTCTGTATCTTCATCATTATCATTGTCTTCAACTTCTGTATCTTCATCATTATCATTGTCTTCAACTTCTGTATCGTCATCATTATCATTGTCTTCAACTTCTGTATCTTCATCATTATCATTGTTTACAACTTCTGTATCTTCATCATTATCATTGTCTTCAACTTCTGTATCTTCATCATTATCATTGTCTTCAACTTCTGTATCTTCATCATTATCATTGTTTACAACTTCTGTATCTTCATCATTATCATTGTCTTCAACTTCTGTATCTTCATCATTATCATTGTCTACAACTTCTGTATCTTCATCATTATCATTGTCTACAACTTCTGTATCTTCATCATTATCATTATCTACAACTTCTGTATCTTCATTATTATGATTGTCTTCAACTTCTGTATCTTCATTATTATCATTGTCTTCAACTTCTGTATCTTCATTATTATCATTATCTACAACTTCTGTATCTTCATTATTATCATTGTCTTCAACTTCTGTATCTTCATTATTATCATTATCTACAACTTCTGTATCTTCATTATTATCATTGTCTTCAACTTCTGTATCTTTATTATTATCATTGTCTTCAACTTCTGTATCTTCATCATTATCATTGTCTTCAACTTCTGTATCTTCATTATTATCATTGTCTTCAACCTCTGTATCTTCATCATTATCATTGTCTTCAACTTCTGTATCTTCATCATTATCATTGTCTTCAACTTCTGTATCTTCATCATTAACATTGTCTACAACTTCTGTATCTTCATCATTATCATTGTCTTCAACTTCTGTATGTTCATCATTATCATTGTCTTCAACTTCTGTATCTTCATCATTATCATTGTCTTCAACTTCTGTATCTTCATCATTATCATTGTCTACAACTTCTGTATCTTCATCATTATCATTGTCTACAACTTCTGTATCTTCATCATTATCATTGTCTACAACTTCTGTATCTTCATCATTATCATTGTCTACAACTTATGTATCTTCATCATTATCATTGTCTTCAACTTCTGTATCTTCATCATTATCATTGTCCTCAACTTCTGTATCTTCATCATTATCATTATCATTGTCTACAACTTCTGTATCTTCATCATTATCATTGTCTACAACTTCTGTATCTTCATCATTATCATTGTCTACAACTTCTGTATCTTCATCATTATCATTGTCTACAACTTCTGTATCTTCATCATTATCATTGTCTACAACTTCTGTATCTTCATCATTATCATTGTCTACAACTTCTGTATCTTCATCATTATCATTGTCTTCAACTTCTGTATCGTCATCATTATCATTGTCTACAACTTCTGTATCTTCATCATTATCATTATCTACAACTTCTGTATCTTCATCATTATCATTGTCTTCAACTTCTGTATCGTCATCATTATCATTGTCTTCAACTTCTGTATCTTCATCATTATCATTGTCTACAACTTCTGTATCTTCATCATTATCATTGTCTTCAACATCTGTATCTTCATCATTATCATTGTCTTCAACTTCTGTATCTTCATCATTATCATTGTCTTCAACTTCTGTATCTTCATCATTATCATTGTCTTCAACTTCTGTATCTTCATCATTATCATTGTTTACAACTTCTGTATCCTCATCATTATCATTGTCTTCAACTTCTGTATCTTCATCATTATCATTGTCTTCAACTTCTGTATCTTCATCATTATCATTGTTTACAACTTCTGTATCTTCATCATTATCATTGTCTTCAACTTCTGTATCTTCATCATTATCATTGTCTACAACTTCTGTATCTTCATCATTATCATTGTCTACAACTTCTGTATCTTCATCATTATCATTATCTACAACTTCTGTATCTTCATTATTATGATTGTCTTCAACTTCTGTATCTTCATTATTATCATTGTCTTCAACTTCTGTATCTTCATTATTATCATTATCTACAACTTCTGTATCTTCATCATTATCATTGTCTTCAACTTCTGTATCTTCATTATTATCATTATCTACAACTTCTGTATCTTCATTATTATCATTGTCTTCAACTTCTGTATCTTTATTATTATCATTGTCTTCAACTTCTGTATCTTCATCATTATCATTGTCTTCAACTTCTGTATCTTCATTATTATCATTGTCTTCAACCTCTGTATCTTCATCATTATCATTGTCTTCAACTTCTGTATCTTCATCATTATCATTGTCTTCAACTTCTGTATCTTCATCATTAACATTGTCTACAACTTCTGTATCTTCATCATTATCATTGTCTTCAACTTCTGTATGTTCATCATTATCATTGTCTTCAACTTCTGTATCTTCATCATTATCATTGTCTACAACTTCTGTATCTTCATCATTATCATTGTCTACAACTTCTGTATCTTCATCATTATCATTGTCTACAACTTCTGTATCTTCATCATTATCATTGTCTACAACTTCTGTATCTTCATCATTATCATTGTCTACAACTTCTGTATCTTCATCATTATCATTGTCTACAACTTCTGTATCTTCATCATTATCATTGTCTTCAACTTCTGTATCTTCATCATTATCATTGTCTTCAACTTCTGTATCTTCATCATTATCATTGTCTACAACTTCTGTATCTTCATCATTATCATTGTCTACAACTTCTGTATCTTCATCATTATCATTGTCTACAACTTCTGTATCTTCATCATTATCATTGTCTACAACTTCTGTATCTTCATCATTATCATTGTCTTCAACTTCTGTATCTTCATCATTATCATTGTCTACAACTTCTGTATCTTCATTATTATCATTGTCTTCAACTTCTGTATCTTCATCATTATCATTGTCTTCAACTTCTGTATCGTCATCATTATCATTATCTACAACTTCTGTATCTTCATCATTATCATTGTCTTCAACTTCTGTATCGTCATCATTATCATTGTCTTCAACTTCTGTATCTTCATCATTATCATTGTCTACAACTTCTGTATCTTCATCATTATCATTGTCTTCAACATCTGTATCTTCATCATTATCATTGTCTTCAACTTATGTATCTTCATCATTATCATTGTCTTCAACTTCTGTATCTTCATCATTATCATTGTCTTCAACTTCTGTATCTTCATCATTATCATTGTTTACAACTTCTGTATCTTCATCCTTATCTTTGTCTTCAACTTCTGTATCTTCATCATTATCATTGTCTACAACTTCTGTATCTTCATTATTATCATTGTCTTCAACTTCTGTATCTTCATCATTATCATTATCTACAACTTCTGTATCTTCATTATTATCATGTCTTCAACTTCTGTATCTTCATCATTATCATTGTTTACAACTTCTGTATCTTCATCATTATCATTGTCTACAACTTCTGTATCTTCATCATTATCATTGTCTACAACTTCTGTATCTTCATCATTATCATTGTCTTCAACTTCTGTATCTTCATCATTATCATTGTCTTCAACTTCTGTATCTTCATCATTATCATTGTCTTCAACTTCTGTATCTTCATCATTATCATTGTTTACAACTTCTGTATCTTCATCATTATCATTGTCTTCAACTTCTGTATCTTCATCATTATCATTGTCTACAACTTCTGTATCTTCATCATTATCATTGTCTACAACTTCTGTATCTTCATCATTATCATTGTCTACAACTTCTGTATTTTCATTATTATCATTGTCTTCAACTTCTGTATCTTCATTATTATCATTGTCTTCAACTTCTGTATCTTCATTATTATCATTATCTACAACTTCTGTATCTTCATTATTATCATTGTCTTCAACTTCTGTATCTTCATTATTATCATTGTCTTCAACTTCTGTATCTTCATTATTATCATTGTCTTCAACTTCTGTATCTTCATTATTATCATTGTCTTCAACTTCTGTATCTTCATTATTATCATTGTCTTCAACTTCTGTATCTTCATCATTATCATTGTTTACAACTTCTGTATCTTCATCATTATCATTGTCTACAACTTCTGTATCTTCATCATTATCATTGTCTACAACTTCTGTATCTTCATAATTATCATTATCTACAACTTCTGTATCTTCATTACTATCATTGTCTACAACTTCTGTATCTTCATCATTATCATTGTCTACAACTTCTGTATCTTCATCATTATCATTATATACAGCTTCTGTATCTTCATTATTATCATTGTCTACAACTTCTGTATCTTCATCATTATCATTGTCTACAACTTCTGTATCTTCATCATTATCATTGTCTTCAACTTCTGTATCTTCATTATTATCATTGTCTACAACTTCTGTATCTTCATTATTATCATTGTCTACAACTTCTGTATCTTCATCATTATCATTGTCTTCAACTTCTGTATCTTCATTATTATCATTGTCTACAACTTCTGTATCTTCATCATTATCATTGTCTTCAACTTCTGTATCTTCATCATTATCATTGTTTACAACTTCTGTATCTTCATCATTATCATTGTCTACAACTTCTGTATCTTCATCATTATCATTATCTACAACTTCTGTATCTTCATCATTATCATTGTCTACAACTTCTGTATCTTCATCATTATCATTGTCTTCAACTTCTGTATCTTCATCATTATCATTTTCTACAACTTCTGTATCTTCATCATTATCATTGTCTACAACTTCTGTATCTTCATCATTATCATTGTCTTCAACTTCTGTATCTTCATCATTATCATTGTCTACAACTTCTCCTTCTTCGTGCTCTTCACGATCTTCTCTTTCATTTGCTTCTTCTTTTTTCATCTGTTTTCTTTTTCATCTTCATTCTTTTCTTCATCTACCTCTTTTTTCTTCTCCATTTTTCTTTTCTTTCTTTACTTTCTTCTCTGCCTTCATATTTTTCTCCTTCTGCGCCTTCTTCTCTTTCTTCATTGTCTGTCGTTTTCTTTACAATCTTTTCTTTCTTTATGCTCTTCTTATGGATACATGAGTGATATCTGAGTGAATGATAAATACATGAATGAATGATAGATACATGAATGAATGATAGATACATGAATGAATAATAAATACATGAATTAATGATAGATACATGAATGAATAATAGATACATGAATGAATAATAGATACATGAATGAATAATAGATACATGAATGAATAATAAATACATGAATGAATAATAGATACATGAATGAATAATAGATACATGAATGAATAATAGATACATGAATGAATAATAGATACATGAATGAATAATAAATACATGAATGAATAATAGATACATGAATGAATGATAGATACATGAATGAATAATAGATACATGAATGAATAATAGATACATGAATGAATAATAAATACATGAATGAATGATAGATACATGAATGAATAATAGATACATGAATGAATGATAGATACATGAATGAATAATAGATACATGAATGAATAATAGATACATGAATGAATAATAAATACATGAATGAATAATAGATACATGAATGAATAATAGATACATGAATGAATAATAAATACATGAATGAATAATAAATACATGAATGAATAATAAATACATGAATGAATAATAGATACATGAATGAATAATAGATACATGAATGAATAATAGATACATGAATGAATAATAAATACATGAATGAATAATAGATACATGAATGAATAATAAATACATGAATGAATAATAGATACATGAATGTTCATTGAATGGATAGACGATCAGATTGATGTCCAAACATGAGATTGAAATGTTAGGTCAATACAACAATCTATAACTGTGTACATTTAGTAGATGACAACTTGTTAGGTCAATACAACAATCTATAACTGTGTACATTTAGTAGATGACAACTTGTTAGGTCAATACAACAATCTATAACTGTGTACATTTAGTAGATGACAACTTGTTAGGTCAATACAACAATCTATAAATGTGTACATCTATAACTGTATACATTGAGATGACAAGCACGGGGCGGGAGTTATCAGCGAAGGTTGAAGGTCAAGTTGCTGTACTGTAGACTGAATGATCATGGCTGATGTCTGATTGGTCAACATTGACTGCTTGTTGATTGGTGGATTAAAAGTCATATCACGCGGATCTCAGGATTAAGTAAATAAATGCAGGTGTTTTTGTTGGTTGTCGGGCTGTGCTGAGATAACTGGGGGAGGGGGGTGTACTGCTCGTGTTGTTATGTGACCTGTTTGGCTGACATCTTCCATACCCGTATAGTTTGTTCTCTCTCTCTCTCTCTCTCTCTAATTCTCTCTCTCTATCCAAGAAACAATCATTACCATCAAGCAGCATACAAATTAAAATGATCAAATGTGAAACAAGTGGAGAGCGTCAAATACTTGGGCACAATAATAACAACAGATGGAAGATGCACCACAGAAATAAAAAGCTGAATAGCTCAGGCCAAAATAGCATTTCAGAAAATGAAAAATATCTTATGCAACAAATCTATGTCAATAGAAGTGAGAAAGAAAGTTCATCGGTGCTATACACAGCCAATTCTGACCTATGGAAGCGAATCATGGACAGTAGACAAACAAATAACAAGACAATTAGAGGCCACAGAGATGGCATTTCTCAGAAGAATGATGAAAGTTCCCTGGACAGCTATTAATGAGGACATTCTCAAAGAGGCCAACACAAAAAGGGAGCTCCTAAAAAAACATCAGAAAGAAATAATCAACATTTTTCGGGCACATCATGAGAAGAGGAAAGTTGGAATACTTGGTTACAACTGGCAAAATAAAAGAAAGAGAGATCGCGGACGACAAATCGAGAAGATAGCTTGGTGTTGTATCACGGTAAACAGTCAACAACAGAACTAATGTACTGTGGGTAGAAGGGAGTCGCGATAGCTCAGTGGTTAGTGAACTGGACTACAAATGACAAGAGGTAGGGTTCGATCCCAACCGACGGCTTCCAGGTTCACCCAGCCTTAAATGTGTACCGGATTTTTTTCTGGGAAAGTAAAGCGACACGGGCGTAATACCGACCACATTACCCCACAAATCATGTGCCGATGGTCTGTAAAATATAGGGTCACTAACACCATGTTCCCTATACGTCACTTGGCGTGACGAGGGCACTTTGCTTTTTTTTTTTTAATTACTGTGGATAGAAGATTGTGGAAGGACGTGATCGCCTATACCAAACGACATGGCACATGCTGATGATATCATGACACATCCTGTCCACAGTTTAAACGTCACTAGGAAAGTATACGTAGCCAAGTAATGGCTCTCCTCCATAGAGCCAGCCCAAGTAATGGCTCTCCGCCATGGAGCCAGCCCAAGTAATGGCTCTCCGCCATGGAGCCAGCCCAAGTAATGGCTCTCCGCCATGGAGCCAGCTCAAGTAATGGCTCTCTGCCATGGATCCAGCTCAAATAATGGCTCTCCGCCATGGAGCCAGCTCAAATAATGGCTCTCCGCCATGGAGCCAGCTCAAGTAATTGCTCTCCACCATGGAGCCAGCTCAAGTAATGGCTCTCCGCCATGGAGTCAGCTCAAGTAATGGCTCTCCGCCATGGAGCCAGCTCAAGTAATGGCTCTCCGCCATGGAGCCAGCCCAAGTAATGGCTCTCCGCCATGGAGCCAGCTCAAGTAATGGCTCTCCGCCATGGAGCCAGCTCAAGTAATGGCTCTCCACCATGGAGCCAGCTCAAGTAATGGCTCTCCGCCATGGAGCCAGCTCAAGTAATGGCTCTCCGCCATGGAGCCAGCTCAAATAATGGCTCTCCGCCATGGAGCCAGCTCAAATAATGGCTCTCCACCATGGAGCCAGCCTCCAAATGACATTTCGCGACTGTTTCTGGTAGTATCACCCAACCTGGCCCAGTGCTGCTTGTGATCATACAGCAGGTAGACAGGTAAACACACCTGCTGATGTTGCCAGAGATCGGAACATAATTCCACAAAGAGCTGCAGGAAACACAGACATCAACAATATGGCGATTGTGGTCTAGCAGTACCACCAGGCGCTTGTTGATTAGAGCCGGTTCGAGCCCTAATTTACTTTCTCTAGAGCTTTGTGCATTTTCTACAGTGACGTCATAATACGAGTGTCCTTGTAGTGATGTCCCTGTAATGATGTCCGTGTAGTGATGTTCCTGTAGTGATGTCCGTGTAGTGATGTCCCTGTAGTGATGTCCCTGTAGTGATGTCCGTGTAGTGATGTTCCTGTAGTGATGTCCGTGTAGTGATGTCCCTGTAGTGATGTCCGTGTAGTGATGTTCCTGTAGTGATGTCCGTGTAGTGATGTCCCTGTAGTGATGTCCCTGTAGTGATGTCCGTGTAGTGATGTCCCTGTAGTGATGTCCGTGTAGTGATGTCCCTGCAGTGATATCCCTGTAATGATGTTCTTGTGATGGTGTTCCTGTGTCGGTGTCCCTGTAGTAATGTCCGTGTAGTGATGTCCCTGCAATGATGTCCTTTTAATGATGTTACTGTGTCGGTGTCCCTGTAGTGATGTCCCTGTAGTGATGTCCCTGTAGTGATGTCCGTGTAGTGATGTCTGTGTAATGATGTCCCTGTAATGATGTCCGTGTAGTGATGTCCCTGCAATGATGTCCCTGTAGTGATGTCCATGTAATGATGTCCCTGTAATGATGTCCATGTAATGAAGTCCCTGTAGTGATGCCCAGGTAATGATGTCCCTGTAATGATGTCCCTGTAATGAAGTCCCTGTAATGAAGTCCCTGTAGTGATGTCCATGTAATGATGTCCCTGTAATGATGTCCCTGTAGTGATGTCCCTGTAATGATGTCCCTGTAATGATGTCCCTGTCATGATGTCCCTGTAGTGATGTCCGTGTAGTGATGTCCCTGCAGTGATATCCCTGTAATGATGTTCTTGTGATGGTGTTCCTGTGTCGGTGTCCCTGTAGTGATGTCCGTGTAGTGATGTCCCTGCAATGATGTCCCTGCAATGATGTCCTTTTAATGATGTTACTGTGTCGGTGTCCCTGTAGTGATGTCCCTGTAGTGATGTCCCTGTAGTGATGTCCGTGTAGTGATGTCTGTGTAATGATGTCCCTGTAATGATGTCCGTGTAGTGATGTCCCTGCAATGATGTCCCTGTAGTGATGTCCATGTAATGATGTCCCTGTAATGATGTCCCTGTAATGAAGTCCCTGTAGTGATGCCCAGGTAATGATGTCCCTGTAATGATATCCCTGTAATGAAGTCCCTGTAATGAAGTCCCTGTAGTGATGTCCATGTAATGATGTCCCTGTAATGATGTCCCTGTAATGATGTCCCTGTAATGAAGTCCCTGTAGTGATGTCCATGTAATGATGTCCCTGTAATGATGTCCCTGTAGTGATGTCCCTGTAATGATGTCCCTGTAATGATGTCCCTGTCATGATGTCCCTGTAATGATGTCCCTGTAGTGATGTCCCTGTAATGATGTCCCTGTAATGATGTCCCTGTAGTGATGTCCCTGTAATGATGTCCCTGTAGTGATGTCCCTGTAATGATGTCCCTGTTATGATGTCCCTGTAGTGATGTCCCTGTAATGATGTCCCTGTAATGATGTCCCTGTAATTCTGCCCCTGTAGTGATGTCCCTGTAGTGATGTCCTGTAATGATGTCCCTATAATGATGTCCCTGTAGTGATGTCCCTGTAATGATGTCCCTGTAATGATGTCCCTGTAATGATGTCCCTGTAATAATGTCACTGTAATGATGTCACTGTAGTGATGTCCCTGTAATGATACCCCTGAAATGATGTCCCTGTAGTGATGTCCCTGTAGTGATGTCCCTGTAATGATGTCCCTATAATGATGTCCCTGTAATGATGTCCCTGTAATGATGTCCCTATAATGATGTCCCTATAATGATGTCCCTGTAATGATGTCCCTATAATGATGTCCCTATAATGATGTCCCTGTAATGATGTCCCTGTAATGATGTCCCTATAATGATGTCCCTGTAATGATGTCCCTGTAATGATGTCCCTATAATGATGTCCCTGTAATGATGTCCCTATAATGATGTCCCTATAATGATGTCCCTGTAATGATGTCCCTGTAATGATGTCCCTATAATGATGTCCCTATAATGATGTCCCTGTAATGATGTCCCTATAATGATGTCCCTGTAATGATGTCCCTGTAATGATGTCCCTATAATGATGTCCCTATAATGATGTCCCTGTAATGATGTCCCTGTAATGATGTCCCTATAATGATGTCCCTATAATGATGTCCCTGTAATGATGTCCCTGTAATGATGTCCCTATAATGATGTCCCTGTAATGATGTCCCTGTAATGATGTCCCTGTAATGATGTCCCTATAATGATGTCCCTATAATGATGTCCCTATAATGATGTCCCTGTAATGATGTCCCTATAATGATGTCCCTGTAATGATGTCCCTGTTATGATGTCCCTGTAATGATGTCCCTGTAATGATGTCCCTATAATGATGTCCCTATAATGATGTCCCTGTAATGATGTCCCTATAATGATGTCCCTATAATGATGTCCCTGTAATGATGGCCCTATAATGATGTCCCTATAATGATGTCCCTATAATGATGTCCCTATAATGATGTCCCTATAATGATGTCCCTGTAATGATGTCCCTGTAATGATGTCCCTGTAATGATGTCCCTGTAATGATGTCCCTATAATGATGTCCCTGTAATGATGTCCCTATAATGATGTCCCTGTAATGATGTCCCTGTAATGATGTCCCTATAATGATGTCCCTATAATGATGTCCCTGTAATGATGTCCCTGTAATGATGTCCCTATAATGATGTCCCTGTAATGATGTCCCTGTAATGATGTCCCTATAATGATGTCCCTGTAATGATGTCCCTGTAATGATGTCCCTGTAATGATGTCCCTGTTATGATGTCCCTGTAATGATGTCCCTATAATGATGTCCCTGTAATGATGTCCCTGTAATGATGTCCCTGTAATGATGTCCCTATAATGATGTCCCTGTAATGATGTCCCTGTAATGATGTCCCTATAATGATGTCCCTGTAATGATGTCCCTGTAATGATGTCCCTGTAATGATGTCCCTATAATGATGTCCCTATAATGATGTCCCTGTAATGATGTCCCTGTAATGATGTCCCTATAATGATGTCCCTATAATGATGTCCCTGTAATGATGTCCCTGTAATGATGTCCCTGTAATGATGTCCCTGTTATGATGTCCCTGTAATGATGTCCCTATAATGATGTCCCTGTAATGATGTCCCTGTAATGATGTCCCTGTAATGATGTCCCTATAATGATGTCCCTGTAATGATGTCCCTGTAATGATGTCCCTATAATGATGTCCCTGTAATGATGTCCCTGTAATGATGTCCCTGTAATGATGTCCCTATAATGATGTCCCTATAATGATGTCCCTGTAATGATGTCCCTGTAATGATGTCCCTATAATGATGTCCCTATAATGATGTCCCTGTAATGATGTCCCTGTAATGATGTCCCTGTAATGATGTCCCTGTAATGATGTCCCTGTAATGATGTCCCTATAATGATGTCCCTGTAATGATGTCCCTGTAATGATGTCCCTGTAATGATGTCCCTGTAATGATGTCCCTGTAATGATGTCCCTATAATGATGTCCCTATAATGATGTCCCTGTAATGATGTCCCTGTAATGATGTCCCTATAATGATGTCCCTGTTATGATGTCCCTGTAATGATGTCCCTATAATGATGTCCCTGTAATGATGTCCCTGTAATGATGTCCCTGTAATGATGTCCCTATAATGATGTCCCTGTTATGATGTCCCTGTAATGATGTCCCTGTTATGATGTCCCTGTAATGATGTCCCTATAATGATGTCCCTGTAATGATGTCCCTATAATGATGTCCCTGTAATGATGTCCCTATAATGATGTCCCTGTAATGATGTCCCTATAATGATGTCCCTGTAATGATGTCCCTATAATGATGTCCCTGTAATGATGTCCCTATAATGATGTCCCTGTAATGATGTTTCCTCTGTTTATTGCCAACTCTCGTGTATAGTCTGCTCCGAAATGCCAGGGAGTGGAATCATCTAATTCTACCAGAACCACACACACACATCTAATGTTTACCAGAACCACACACACACATCTAATGTTTACCAGAACCACACACACACATCTAATGTTTACCAGAACCACACACACACATCTAATGTTTACCAGAACCACACACACACATCTAATTTTACCAGAACCACACACACACATCTAATTTTACCAGAACCACACACACACACACACATCTAATGTTTACCAGAACCACACACACACATCTAATGTTTACCGGAACCACACACACACATCTAATTTTACCAGAACCACACACACACACACACATCTAATTCTACCAGAACCACACACACACATCTAATGTTTACCAGAACCACACACACACATCTAATGTTTACCAGAACCACACACACACATCTAATTTTACCAGAACCACACACACACATCTAATTTTACCAGAACCACACACACACACACATCTAATTTTACCAGAACCACACACACACATCTAATTTTACCAGAACCACACACACACACACACACATCTAATGTTTACCAGAACCACACACACACACACACATCTAATGTTTACCAGAACCACACACACACATCTAATGTTTACCAGAACCACACACACACATCTAATTTTACCAGAACCACACACACACATCTAATTTTACCAGAACCACACACACACACACACATCTAATTTTACCAGAACCACACACACACACACACATCTAATTTTACCAGAACCACACACACACACACACATCTAATTCTACCAGAACCACACACACACATCTAATGTTTACCAGAACCACACACACACATCTAATTTTACCAGAACCACACACACATCTAATTTTACCCTAACCACACACACACATCTAATTTTACCAGAACCACACACACGCATCTGTTGTTTACCAGAACCACACACACACACACACACATCTAATGTTTACCAGAACCACACACACATACACATCTAATGTTTACCAGAACCACACACACACACACATCTAATGTTTACCAGAACCACACACACATCTATTGTTTACCAGAACCACACACACATACATCTAATGTTTACCAGAACCACACACACACACATCTAATATTTACCAGAACCACACACACATATCTAATGTTTACCAGAACCACACACACACACATCTAATGTTTACCAGAACCACACACACACATCTAATGTTTACCAGAACCACACACATCTAATGTTTACCAGAACCACACACACACACACACATCTAATGTTTACCAGAACCACACACACACACACACATCTAATGTTTACCAGAACCACATACACACATCTAATGTTTACCAGAACCACACACACACACATCTAATGTTTACCAGAACCACACACACACACATCTAATGTTTAGCAGAACCACACACATCTCACTTTCCTTGTACATAAAAGCAAACCACACATTCTGTGTCCGCTGACTAGAGCAGAGAGACTCGTTCCAGGTGAGGGATGGCCAGAATCGGGGAAGCTCCGGAGCGCAAACTGTGGGGAGGAGACAATTAAAACTGTCCTATCGTCGAGCTTTTGTGAGGCCGAGCTAGGAATAAAACACACTCAAGAAGGAGCGGGCAACACCAACTACATTGGTTGGGTCGAGTTTTTGTCCCCATGTTTTATCCAGCTAGCGATTGTTAAATTGGTCACAATAAAACATGTCGATTATGAGTGCGGACGCATTCTGGTCTCGTACAATCCTCGTCTAGGACCTGCCAGTGAGGGTTATTATACTCTCGTCGTTGACTAGTTCTTTCAGCTGCCCCGCCCAGGCAATTTGGGGGTACAATAAGCCCGGAAAGAGATGATACAATTAAGAAAACATGCTCCATCGGTGTGAGCCGTGCCGGGGGTCGCTCTTGTCTGGACTGACGACCGTCTTTAACCTACCGTGCACCCTGGCAGGTGTACGCATTCGGACTGAAATGAAAGCAGTTCGCTGCCCGAGGCGAGCTCGAGTCATTGAGCTTGAGGGCTGCTTGTCTAAAATGTGCGATCCTCGTCTTGGGTCGTGGGTTGGGTGCGTTTGGATACAGGAGGGTTGTGTCCACTCAAACAAAAATGGTGGGTGGTTGGGTGGGACGTGGTCGCTGCCAACATCAAAGCCCGGCGCAGTGAAAACGATGACGTTCAAATCAGCAAGGGTCGATGGGTCGATGGGACGATGTGTCGATGGGTCGATGGGACGATGGGTCGATGGGAGGATGGGTCGATGCTGCTGGAAGCGGCCGCAGCGCAAACATCTCAACAATATTTCCCAGAACTGGTTACAAAACATCACGTAGTACAACTTCCTGTCTGAGGCCATCTCACATTCCAGAGGCCTGAGATGCGAAGGTCATGGTCTAGTCTAGTTTAGTTGAAAATTTACCTCCCAGCGTCGAGGACATATATAATTTGATGTCTTTTGTTCTTCTGTTTGCCTCTCCTGCTGTTATGTTTACTAGTGATTTTAATATTCCATCAATCCATCTTTTCCTCTTCTGTTTGCCTCTCCTGCTGTTATGTTTACTAGTGATTTTAATATTCCATCAATCCATCTTTTCCTCTTCTGTTTTCCTCTCCTGCTGCTATGTTTTCTAGTGATTTTAATATTCCATTAACCCATTTTTTTTCCGTGTCGGCCATTGAGTCTGGTGTTTTCACAACGTTTATTGAAGGCTGGTTATTTTGTGTTTTTATATTTCTGTCAGAATTAGCCAAGAAATATAAAGAGCTAAAAATCGCAAATTGTATCTCCCCTCGACGCCAACGGCAGGAAGGATAGAATAAGAAAAAAAAGAAGACACTATTTCTGTCTTCTCACGTGGCCAAGCCAGTTTATCTGCTGTTTCTTTATATATTCTATGGCAGGAATTATTCCTACCTTTTTTCTCAGTTCTTCATTTCTGATCTTATCTCTCAGACTGTTTCCTGTCATTCGTCTGACACATTTCATCTCAGTAGAGGTTATTTTATCTTATTGTTCTTGCATCTAGGGTCCAGGTCTGGCAGCACAACGTTGGGATGAAGATTGTATTGTGCCCGTTTTGCCTCGAGTTATTTCCTTGAGTCGATAAATCATCCTAATTGCACATCCAACAAGTCCATCAGTGCTGACATCTCCTCAGAGGTATATCCCTCAACGTCTAGCGACTGACGTCACCGGTGTTGGTTGGCAAGTCTTCCCGCGTAGCCCTCTCGTCATCTCCCACATTGACAAGATATTCTGGAAGTCTGTTCATGGCTGTGGCCGGTTTTTTTTGTGTGTGTTGGGGGGGGGGGGGGGATCGTTTATATTGTTATCGTTATTTTATTTTTTGTTGTTGATCGTTTTATTTTTGTCGTTATTTTATTTTTTGTTGTTGATCGTTTTATTTTTGTCGTTATTTTATTTTTTGTTGTTGATCGTTTTATTTTTGTCGTTATTTTATTTTTTGTTGTTGATCGTTTTATTTTTGTCGTTATTTTATTTTTTGTTGATAGTTTTATTTTTGTCGTTATTTTATTTTTTGTTGTTGTTGATAGTTTTATTTTTGTCGTTATTTTATTTTTTGTTGTTGATAGTTTTATTTTTGTCGTTATTTTATTTTTTGTTGTTGATCGTTTTATTTTTGTCGTTTTTTTTTTTAATCGTTTTTTTCATTATTTTTTTATCGTTTTATTTGTGTCGTTATTTTTTTTTTCATCATTTAATTTTTTTCGTTATTTTATTTTATTTTTTTGTTTTTGTTTTGAGGGGCGGGACCGTTTTATATTTGTCGTTTTTGGGCCGTTTTATGTTGAGTCGCTTTTAAAATCTCTTTTTTTTTTCGTCCCTCATCTGATCACAGCTACGACTCATAGCTGATCGTAGTAGAATTGAAGATCAGCAAAGTGGGACTGATCATAACCCTCCTCCATATCCGGTGGTGGTAGCTACTCAGTTCAAGTGAGAGGGAATGGAAGATGGAAGGCAAACCCAGTCTGGAAGTAATCGCCTTGACGAGTTTGTGTTTTTATCTTGCCGTCATCGTGGGTGTGGTCTACTTGTGCCACGCTTTATTACGAGTTGCGATATATACGCTTTTGACCTAGTGTATGCGATTTCAACATGGTCTTGCCTTTCTTTTTTATCTCAACTTTCTTGGCCAGACTGGTCCAGTTGTTTCCAGTCAACTTCGAGGAGATGAAGTATCTTGATCAGTTATGATTCGCTGATCGTAGCGCCAGAAGCCAGTCGAGCTCATCCCTTACAACGCCCACGTGCTGTCTGAGCATCAGAAGCAGGTATTGCATCGTTGTTGAAGAATGTGACTCAACAAGCGAGTCTGTGACTCTACACAAGAAACTAGTCTGTAACTCTACTTAACAAGTGAATCTGCGAGTCTGCTCAACAAGCGAGTCTGTGACTCTACTCAACAAGCGAGTCTGTGACTCTACTCAACAAGTGAATCTGCGAGTCTGCTCAACAAGCGAGTCTGCGACTCCACTCAACAAGCGAGTCTGTGACTCTACTCAACAAACTAGTCTGTGACTCTACTCAACAAGCGAGTCTGTGACTCTCGTCAACAAGCGAGTCTTTGACTCTACAGACACAACAGACTACTAAAAGTAATCTTGGAAGGGAAAATACAAGGTAAAAGAGGCAGAGGCAGGCCAAGGCTAACATGGACGAGTAAAGTCAAAAGATGGACAAGTCAGTCTATGACAACCTGCCCCAACAAAGCAAGAGACAGAGGGAATGGCGCTCCATGGTAGCCAGCCTTCGATGCTGAGACGGTACTTGATGACAATGAGTTATAACCCCAATTTGTAAGAATCTTATTATTAACGAGTTATAACAGTACACGTGTTTGCAGCTAACAAAATGCTCATGTAAATAGTTGGCCATTTTATGTCACGTTGGGGGAGCAGTAGCGTCAATACAGGAAACAGTCGTAATAATGTGAAACTAAGAAACAATGTATATAAGTCAACTGAATATAAAACTAGAGTGTATAACAAAGAATGGATGGAGATGTTGCCACGACCCGTCACACGCGAGATTGGTGCGACCAAACACCTGACTTGGCCTCGTTCGAGACGTTTTTGTTGAGAAAAATCTAGCAGTGAAAGTTCTTCCATTTGTGCTTCAACAAACAGTGTCACAGCTGTAGGCCAAACAGAGACAAGTGATCCAGGGGGCAAAACTTCATGTTTCCATCCGGTTGCTATTTGTGCGAGCTTAGTTGGCCCATTGATACTAGTGAAACCTGAGTTCTGGATGCAGTCGATCAAGTATTTGCTCAAAAGATCACCACAGTTGTCTGTGGAAGCCAGGCTGGGATATTCCGCAGGCAGAACCCTTGACTCGAGGTAACTTAACATCAAGGTGTCGGTCCAAACATTTAGTGCCTGCTTATCTCAGCTCATTCCCTCCCCTCCCCTTTAACAACTGCCATATAAAGTAAAACAAGAGCCCTCGACACAAGCTCGCACTTCAAGAGCCTATAAACGGCTGCAGATTTAGGGCCCCATTGACGTGGAGCTACTGCAATGCCAGAATTTCACGTCTGCTCTCTCCAGTTCCATGTTTTTGGAAACATTTTGCAGGCCCAATCGGTGGCCACAAATAATAAATGTCTTGCTGGCCAGGTCGACGTTGTGTGTAAGGACAGCCTCCCCGTGGATGTTATCTCACTTGCTCCAATCAAGTAATGGGGGGGGGGGGGGGCGCAGCTGGAGAAGAAATAAAACTGTAGTGCTTCTTCTTCTGGTTTTTTGTTATCTTCAACTTCTTTTTTTTAATTCTTGCTCTTCTTATCCTTCTTGTTGTTTTACTTCTTGTTTTGTTGCTTTTCTTCTTGTCTTGTTACTTTTCTTCTTGTCTAGTTACTTTACTTCTTGTCTTGTTACTTTTCTTCTTGTCTAGTTAATTTTCTTCTTGTCTTGTTACTTTACTTCTTGTTTTGTTACTTTTCTTCTTGTCTAGTTCCTTTTCTTCTTGTCTTGTTGCTTTTCTTCTTGTCTTGTTGCTTTTCTACTTGTCTTGTTACTTTTCTTCTTGTCTTGTTACTTTTCTTCTTGTCTTGTTACTTTTCTTCTTGTCTTGTTACTTTTCTTCTTGTCTTGTTGCTTTTCTACTTGTCTTGTTACTTTACTTCTTGTATTGTTGCTTTTCTTCTTGTTTTGTTACTTTACTTCTTGTCTTGTTACTTTTCTTCTTGTCTTGTTACTTTACTTCATTTCTTGTTACTTTTCTTCTTGTCTTGTTACTTTTCTGCTTTTCTTCTTGTCTTGTTACTTTACTTCTTGTCTTGTTACTTGCCTTCTTGTGTTGTTGCTTTTCTCCTTGTCTTGTCACTTTACTTCTTGTCTTGTTACTTGTCTTCTTGTCTTGTTACTTGTCTTCTTGTCTTGTTACTTTTCTTCTTGTCTTGTTACTTTACTTCTTTTCTTCTTGTCTTGTTACTTTTCTTCTTTTCTTCTTGTCTTGTTACTTTACTTCTTGTCTTGTTACTTTTCTTCTTGTCTTGTTACTTTACTTCTTGTCTTGTTACTTTTCTTCTTGTCTTGTTACTTTACTTCTTGTCTTGTTACTTTACTTCTTGTCTTGTTACTTTACTTCTTGTCTTGTTACTTTTCTTCTTGTCTTGTTACTTTACTTCTTCTCTTGTTACTTTACTTCTTGTCTTGTTACTTTTCTTCTTGTCTTGTTACTTTACTTCTTTTCTTCTTGTCTTGTTACTTTTCTTCTTTTCTACTTGTCTTGTTACTTTTTCTTCTTGTCTTGTTACTTTTCTTCTTGTCTTGTTACTTTACTTCTTTTCTTCTTGTCTTGTTACTTTTCTTCTTTTCTACTTGTCTTGTTACTTTTTCTTCTTGTCTTGTTGCTTTTCTTCTTGTGTTGTTGCTTTTCTCCTTGTCTTGTTACTTTACTTCTTGTCTTGTTACTTTACTTCTTGTCTTGTTACTTTACTTCTTGTCTTGTTGCTTTACTTCTTGTCTTGTTGCTTTACTTTTTGTCCTGTTACTTTACTTCTTGTCTTGTTACTTTTCTTCTTGTCTTGTTGCTTTTCTTCTTGTCTTGATACTTTACTTCTTGTCTTGTTACTTTTCTTCTTGTCTTGTTGCTTTACTTCTAGTCTTGTTACTTTACTTCTTGTCTTGTTGCTTTACTTCTTGTCCTGTTACTTTACTTCTTGTCTTGTTGCTTTTCTTCTTGTCTTGTTGCTTTACTTCTTGTCTTGTTACTTTACTTCTTGTCTTGTTACTTTTCTTCTTGTCTAGTTACTTTTCTTCTTGTCTTGTTGCTTTTCTTCTTGTCTTGTTACTTTACTTCTTGTCTTGTTACTTTTCTTCTTGTCTTGTTGCTTTACTTCTAGTCTTGTTACTTTACTTCTTGTCTTGTTGCTTTTCTTCTTGTCTTGTTGCGTTTCTTCTTGTCTTGTTGCTTTACTTCTAGTCTTGTTACTTACTTCTTGTCTTGTTGCGTTTCTTCTTGTCTTGTTGCTTTACTTCTAGTCTTGTTACTTTACTTCTTGTCTTGTTGCTTTTCTTCTTGTCTTGTTGCGTTTCTTCTTGTCTTGTTACTTTTCTTCTTGTCTTGTTACTTTTCTTCTTGTCTTGTTACTTTTTTAAATTTCTTCGGTTTTTCTTTGTCATCTTCATGATCTTCTTTTTCTACTAAATGTTGGACTGCGCATTGTTCTCCTTTGGACTACTTCTTGTCTTCTTATTTGTTCTTCATTTACTTCTTCTTGTCCCACATCTTCTTTTCTTGTGCTTCTATTTCTTCTTTTATCTTCTTCTAGTTTTTTCTTGTTTCTCTACTCCTTTTCTTCTTCTAATACTTCATCTTCTTGTCCTTTAACTCTTCTTCATGTTTTCCTTCTTTTCTTCAACATTTTTCCCCATTTTCAGCTTCGTTTTCTTTTTTATTTTCTTCATCTTTGTTTTTTTACTTCTACTTTTCTTTTAATCGCCTACTCTTCTTGTTTTCTTTTAATCGCCTACTCTTCTTGTGTTTCTTTTAATCGCCTACTCTTCTTGTTTTTTTTTTATTCATTTCTTGTTCTGCTACTTCGTCAATTATTTTTGTCTTCTTCTACTTTTTTCTTGTTCCTCCACTTCTTCTTCTCTATTTCCTCCACTTCTCTATTTCCTCCACTTCTTCCTGTCTATTTCCTCCACTTCTCTATTTCCTCCACTTCTTCCTGTCTATTTCATCCACTTCTCTATTTCCTCCACTTCTTCCTGTCTATTTCCTCCACTTTTTCCTGTCTATTTCATCCACTTCTCTATTTCCTCCACTTCTTCCTGTCTATTTCCTCCACTTATTCCTGTCTATTTCCTCCACTTCATCTTGTCTATTTCCTCCACTTCTCTATTTCCACCTCCTCATCTTCTCTATTTCCATCACTTCTTCTTCTCTATTTCCTCCACTTTTCTTGCCTCTTTCGTCCCCTTCTACTTCTCTATTTCATCCACTTCTGCTTCTCTATTTCATCCACTTCTGCTTCTCTATTTCCTCCACTTCTCTATTTCCACCTCCTCATCTTCTTTATTTCCATCACTTCTTCTCTATTTCCTCCACTTTTCTTGCCTCTTTCGTCCCCTTCTACTTCTCTATTTCCTCCACCTCTTCTACTCTATGTGCTCCGCTACTTCTTCTCTATTTCCTCCACTTTTCTTGCCTCTTTCGTCCCCTTCTACTTCTCTATTTCCTCCACTTCTTCTTGTCTTTTTTTTCACTTTTTCTTCTCTTTTTTCTTCACTTCTTCTTTTCTATTTCATCCACTTCTTCTCTATTTCCTCCACTTCATCTTCTCTATTTCCTTAACTTCTTCTTCTCTATTTCCTCCACTTCATCTTCTCTATTTCCTTCACTTCTTCTTCTCTATTTCCTCCACTTCATCTTCTCTATTTCCCCCACTTCATCTTCTCTATTTCCCCCACTTCATCTTCTCTATTTCCTCCACTTCATCTTCTCTATTTCCTGAACTTCATCTTCTCTATTTCCTACGCTTTTTCTTCTCTTTTTTTCTTCACTTCTTCTTCTCAATTTCATCCACTTCTTCTCTATTTCCTCCACTTCATCTTCTCTATTTCCTTCACTTCTTCTTCTCTATTTCCTCCACTTCATCTTCTCTATTTCCTTCACTTCTTCTTCTCTATTTCCTCCACTTCATCTTCTCTATTTCCTCCACTTCATCTTCTCTATTTCCTTCACTTCTTCTTCTCTATTTCCCCCACTTCATCTTCTCTATTTCCTTCACTTCTTCTTCTCTATTTCCTCCACTACTTCTCTATTTCCCCCACTTCATCTTCTCTATTTCCCCCACTTCATCTTCTCTATTTCCTCCACTTCATCTTCTCTATTTCCTCCACTTCATCTTCTCTATTTCCTGAACTTCATCTTCTCTATTTCCTCCACTTCTCTTTTCCCTTTACTTCTCTATTTCATCCATTTCATATTCCCTATTTTCCTCCACTTCTATATTTCCTCCACTTCATCTTCACTGTTTCCACAAATTCTTTATTTCCTCCACTTCATCTTCTCTATTTCCTCCACTTCTCTATTTCCTCCACTTCAATTTCTCTATTTCCTCCACTTCTCTATTTCCTCCACTTAATCTTCTCTATTTCCTTCACTTCTCTATTTCCTCCACTTCTCTATTTCCTCCACTTCTCTATTTCCTCCGCTTCTCTATTTCCTCCACTTCTCTATTTCCTCCACTTCTCTATTTCCTCCACTTAATCTTCTCTATTTCCTTCACTTCTCTATTTCCTCCAATTCTACATTTCTTCCACTTCTCTATTTCCTCCACTTCTCTATTTCCTCCACTTCTCTATTTCCCCCACTTCTCTATTTCCTCCACTTCTCTATTTCCTCCACTTCTCCATTTCCTCCACTTCTCTATTTCCTCCGCTTCTCTATTTCCTCCGCTTCTCTATTTCCTCCATTTCTCTATTTCCTCCACTTCTCTATTTCCCCCACTTCTCTATTTCCTCCACTTCTCTATTTCCTCCGCTTCTCTATTTCCTCCGCTTCTCTATTTCCTCCACTTCTCTATTTCCTCCACTTCTGTATTTCCTCCATCTCCCCTATTTCCTCCACTTCTCTATTTCCCCCACTTCTCTCTTTCCTCCACTTCTCTGTTTCCTCCACTTCTCTATTTCCTCTACTTCTCTATTTCCTCCACTTCTCTATTTCCTCCACTTCTCTATTTCCTTCACTTCTCTATTTCCTCCACTTCTCTATTTCCTCCACTTCTCTATTTCCTCCACTTCTCTATTTCTTCAACTTCTCTATTTCCTCCACTTCTCTATTTCCTCCACTTATCTATTTCCTCCACTTCTCTATTTCCTCTACTTCTCTATTTCCTCCACTTCTCTATTTCCTCCACTTCTCTATTTCCTCCACTTCTCTATTTCCTCCACTTCTCTATTTCCTCCACTTCTCTATTTCCTCCACTTCTCTATTTCCTCCACTTCTCTATTTCTTCAACTTCTCTATTTCCTCCACTTCTCTATTTCCTCCACTTCTCTATTTCCTTCACTTCTCTATTTCCTCCACTTCTCTATTTCCTTCACTTCTCTATTTCCTCCACTTCTCTATTTCCTCCACTTCTCTATTTCCTCCACTTCTCTATTTCTTCAACTTCTCTATTTCCTCCACTTCTCTATTTCCTCTACTTCTCTATTTCCTCCACTTCTCTATTTCCTCAACTTCTCTATTTCCTCCACTTCTCTATTTCTTCAACTTCTCTATTTCCTCCACTTCTCTATTTCCTCCATCTCCTCTATTTCCTCCATCTCCTCTATTTCCTCCACTTCTCTATTTCCTCCATCTCCTCTATTTCCTCCATCTCCTCTATTTCCTCCATCTCCTCTATTTCCTCCACTTATCTATTTCCTCCACTTCATCTTCTCTATTTCCTCCATCTCCTCTATTTCCTCCATCTCCTCTATTTCCTCCACTTCTCTATTTCCTCCATCTCCTATATTTCCTCCATCTCCTCTATTTCCTCCATCTCCTCTATTTCCTCCACTTTTCTATTTCCTCCACTTCATCTTCTCTATTTCCTCCATCTCCTCTATTTCCTCCATCTCCTCTATTTCCTCCACTTCATCTACTCTATTTCCTCCATCTCCTCTATTTCCTCCACTTCATCTTCTCTATTTCTTCCATCTCATCTATTTCCTCCACTTTTCTATTTCCTCCACTTCATCTTCTCTATTTCCTCCATCTCCTCTATTTCCTCCATCTCCTTTATTTCCTCCACTTCATCTTCTCTATTTCCTCCGTCTCCTCTATTTCCTCCACTTCTTCTTCTCTATTTCCTCCATCTCCTCTATTTCCTCAATCTTCTCTATTTCCTCCACTTCTCTATTTCCTCCATCTCCCCTATTTCCTCCACTTCTCTATTTCCTCCATCTCCTCTATTTCCTCCTCTTCTCTATTTCCTCCATCTTCTCTATTTCCTCCACTTCTCTATTTCCTCCATCATCTCTATTTCCTCCACTTCTCTATTTCCTCCGTTTCCTCTATTTCCTCCACTTCATCTACTCTATTTCCTCCATCTTCACTATTTCCTCCATCTCCTCTATTTCCTCTACTTCTCTATTTCCTCCATCTTCTCTATTTCTTCCACTTCTCTATTTCCTCCATCTTATCTATTTCCGCCACTTCATATTCTCTATTTCCTCCATCTTCTCTATTTCCTCCACTTCTCTATTTCATCCATCTTCTCTATTTCCTCCACTTCTCTATTTCCTCCATCTCCTCTATTTCCTCCATCTTCTCTATTTCCTCCATCTTCTCTATTTCCTCCACTTCTCTATTTCCTCCATCTCCTCTATTTCCCCCACTTCTCTATTTCCTCCATCTCCTCTATTTCCCCCACTTCTCTATTTCCTCCATCTTCTCTATTTCCTCTACTTCTCTATTTCCTCCATCTTCTTTATTTCCTCAACTTCTCTATTTCCTCCATCTTCTCTATTTCCTCCACTTCTCTATTTCCTCCATCTCCTCTATTTCCTCCATCTTCTCTATTTCCTCCATCTTCACTATTTCCCCCACTTCACTATTTCCTCCACTTCATCTTCTCTATTTACTCCACATTATTTTCTCTATTTCCTCCATTTCTCTATTTCCTCCATCTTCTCTATTTCCTCCACTTTTCTATTTCCTCCAATTCATCTTCTCTATTTACTTCACATTATTTTCTCTATTTCCTCCATCTTCTCTATTTCCTCCACTTCATATTCTCTATTTCCTCCATCTTCTCTATTTCCTCCACTTCTCTATTTCCTCCATCTTCTCTATTTCCTCCACTTCTCTATTTCCTCCATCTCCTCTATTTTCTCCATCTTCTCTATTTCCTCCACTTCTCTATTTCCTCCATCTCCTCTATTTCCTCCATCTTCTCTATTTCATCCACTTCTCTATTTCCTCTACTTCTCTATTTCCTCCACTTCTCTATTTCCTCCACTTCTCTATTCCCTTCACTTCTCTATTTCCTCCACTTCTCTATTTCCTCCACTTCTCTATTTCATCCACTTCTCTATTTACTCCACTTCTCTATTTCCTCCACTCCATCTCCTCTATTTTCTCCATCTCCTCTATTTCCTCCACTTATCTATTTCCTCCACTTCATCTTCTCTATTTCCTACATCTCCTCTATTTCCTCCACTTCATCTTTTCTATTTCCTCCAATCCATTTATTTCCTCCATCTTCTCTATTTCCTCCACTTCTCTATTTCCTCCATCTCCTCTATTTCCTACACTTCTCTATTTCCTCCATCTCCTCTATTTCCTCCACTTCTCTATTTCCTCCATCTCCTCTTCTTCCTCCACTTCTCTATTTCCTCCATCTTCTCTATTTCCTCCACTTCTCTATTTCCTCCATCTCCTTTATTTCCTCCACTTCATCTTCTCTATTTCCTCCATTTCCTCTATTTCCTCCACTTCTCTATTTCCTCAATCTCCTCTATTTCCTCCATCTTCTCTATTTCCTCCAATTCTCTATTTCCTCCATCTCCTCTATTTCCTCCACTTCTCTATTTCCTCCATCTTCTCTATTTCCTCCACTTCTCTATTTCCTCCATCATTATTTCCTCCACTTCTCTATTTTCTCCGTCTCCTCTATTTTCTCCATTTTATCTTCTCTATTTCCTCCATCTTCTCTATTTCCTCCATCTCCTCTATTTCCTCCACTTCTCTATTTCCTCCATCTCCTCTATTTTCTCCACTTCATCTTCTCTATTTCCTCCACTTCTCTATTTCCTCCATCTCCTCTATTTCCTCCACTTCATCTTCTCTATTTCCTCCATCTCCTCTATTTCCTCTACTTCTCTATTTCCTCCATCTTCTCTATTTCCTCCACTTCTCTATTTCCTCCATCTTCTCTATTTCGTCCACTTCATATTCTCTATTTACTCCATCTTCTCTATTTCCTCCACTTCTCTATTTCATCCATCTTCTCTATTTCCTCCACTTCTCTATTTCCTCCACTTCTCTATTTCCTCCATCTTCTCTATTTCCTCCACTTCTCTATTTCCTCAATCTCCTCTATTTCCCCCACTTCTCTATTTCCTCCATCTTCTTTATTTCCTCCACTTCTCTATTTCCTCCATCTTCTCTATTTCCTCCACGTCTCTATTTCCTCCATCTTCTCTATTTCCACCACTTCTCTATTTCCTCCAACTTCTCTATTTCCTCCACTTCTCTATTTCCTCCATCTTCTCTATTTCCTCCACTTCTCTATTTCCTCCATCTTCTCTATTTCCTCCACTTCTCTATTTCCTCCATCTTCTCTATTTCCTCCACTTCTCTATTTCCTTCATCTCCTCTATTTCCTCCATCTTCTCTATTTCCTCCATCTTCTCTATTTCATCCACTTCTCTATTTCCTCCACTTCATCTTCTCTATTTACTCCACATTATTTTCTCTATTTCCTCCACTTCTCTATTTCCTCCATCTTCTCTATTTCCTCCACTTCTCTATTTCCTCCACTTCATCTTCTCTATTTACTCCACATTATTTTCTCTATTTCCTCCATCTTCTCTATTTCCTTCACTTCATATTCTCTATTTCCTCCATCTTCTCTATTTCCTCCACTTCTCTATTTCCTCCATCTTCTCTATTTCCTCCACTTCTCTATTTCCTCCATCTCCTCTATTTCCTCCATCTTCTCTATTTCCTCCACTTCTCTATTTCCTCCATCTCCTCTATTTCCTCCATCTTCTCTATTTCCTCCACTTCTCTATTTCCTCCATCTCCTCTATTTCCTCCACTTCATATTCTCTATTTCCTCCATCTTCTCTATTTCCTCCACTTCTCTATTTCCTCCATCTCCTCTATTTCCTCCACTTCTCTATTTCCTCCATCTCCTCTATTTCCTCCACTTCTCTATTTCCTCCATCTTCTTTATTTCCTCCACTTCTCTATTTCCTCCATCTCCTCTATTTCCTCCACTTCTCTATTTCCTCCACTTCTCTATTTCCTTCATCTCCTCTATTTCCTCCACTTCTCTATTTCCTCCATCTTCTTTATTTCCTCCACTTCTCTATTTCCTCCATCTTCTCTATTTCCTCCACTTCTCTATTTCCTCCACTTCTCTATTTCCTTCATCTCCTCTATTTCCTCCATCTTCTCTATTTCCTCCTTCTTCTCTATTTCATCCACTTCTCTATTTCCTCCACGTCATCTTCTCTATTACTCCACATTATTTTCTCTATTTCCTCCACTTCTCTATTTCCTCCATCTTCTCTATTTCCTCCACTTCTCTATTTCCTCCACTTCATCTTCTCTATTTACTCCACATTATTTTCTCTATTTCCTCCATCTTCTCTATTTCCTCCACTTCTCTATTTCCTCCATCTTCTCTATTTCCTCCACTTCTCTATTTCCTCCACTTCTCTATTTCCTCCACTTTATCTTCTCTATTTACTCCACATTATTTTCTCTATTTCCCCCACTTGTCTTTTACATCCACTTCCCTCTAGTTTTCTTCTTCTATGTTTTTCTTGTGACCACACTTTACCTTTGATAACTTTCACTGGTCGTAGATGCGTTGTGTTGTCATCTACTGCTGACCGCCACATCTTTGAGACCAACACTTCCGGCCTGACTGTGGCATTTCTGAACAGGGTTTGCCTTCCATTATCTTAGCCGGGAGGTAGAGTTAAAATCTGATCTGATGTTGCCTCTGTTCTCCGCGCAGACAGTCAGCTATGATTTGCCGCACTCTTCTAGCCCCAGGTATTGTGAGCCGTCTTGGGTCCCTGGTTTTAACAAAAACACGTAAGGTCCACACACTGGCAAATATCGTCGGTTTGGTTTCCTGTATTCGCTGATAAACTTGATTCGGACAATCGGAGTCAGTAAGCTGTAATTGAACAAAGAGAAACTGAGATAAATTAAAGAGAGAATGTAATGCAATAAAGAGAAACAGTAATGCAGCAAAAAGAGGCAGTAACACAACAAAGAGAGGCGGTAACACAACAAAGAGAGAATAACACAACAAAGAGAGAGAATAACACAACAAAGAGAGAGAATAACACAACAAAGAAAGATAATAGCACAACAAAGAGAGAGAATAACACAACAAAGAGAGAGAATAACACAACAAAGAAAGATAATAACACAACAAAGAGAGAGAATAACACAACAAAGAGAGGCAGTAACGCAACAAAGTGAGGCAGTAACACACAAGAAGAGAGGAAATAATGCAACAAAGTGAGGCAGTAACACACAAGAAGAGAGGAAGTAACGCAACAAAGAGAGGCAGTAACACACAAGAAGGGAGGAAGTAATGCAACAAAGAGAGGCAGTAACACAACAAACAGCGGCAGTAACACACAAGAAGGGAGGAAATAATGCAACAAAGAGAGGCAGTAACACACAAGAAGAGAGGAAGTAATGCAACAAAGAGAGGCAGTAACACACAAGAAGGGAGGAAGTAATGCAACAAAGAGAGGCAGTAACACACAAGAAGAGAGGAAGTAATGCAACAAAGAGAGGCAGTAACACACAAGAAGGGAGGAAGTAATGCAACAAAGAGAGGCAGTAACACAACAAACAGCGGCAGTAACACACAAGAAGAGAGGAAGTAATGCAACAAAGAGAGGCAGTAACACACAAGAAGAGAGGAAGTAATGCAACAAAGAGAGGCAGTAACACACAAGAAGGGAGGAAGTAATGCATCAAAGAGAGGCAGTAACACACAAGAAGAGAGGAAGTAATGCAACAAAGAGAGGCAGTAACACACAAGAAGGAGGAAGTAATGCAACAAAGAGAGGCAGTAACACACAAGAAGGGAGGAAGTAACGCAACAAAGAGAGGCAGTAACACACAAGAAGAGAGGAAGTAATGCAACAAAGTGAGGCAGTAACACACAAGAAGAGAGGAAGTAATGCAACAAAGTGAGGCAGTAACACACAAGAAGAGAGGAAGTAATGCAACAAAGTGAGGCAGTAACACACAAGAAGAGAGGAAGTAATGCAACAAAGTGAGGCAGTAACACACAAGAAGAGAGGAAGTAATGCAACAAAGTGAGGCAGTAACACACAAGAAGAGAGGAAGTAATGCAACAAAGTGAGGCAGTAACACACAAGAAGAGAGGAAGTAATGCAACAAGGTGAGGCAGTAACACACAAGAAGAGAGGAAGTAATGCAACAAAGAGAGGCAGTAACACACAAGAAGAGAGGAAGTAATGCAACAAAGAGAGGCATTAACACACAAGAAGAGAGGAAGTAATGCAACAAGGTGAGGCAGTAACACACAAGAAGAGAGGAAGTAATGCAACAAAGAGAGGCAGTAACACACAAGAAGAGAGGAAGTAATGCAACAAAGAGAGGCATTAACACATAAGAAGAGAGGAAGTAATGCAACAAAGAGAGGCATTAACACACAAGAAGAGAGGAAGTAACGCAACAAAGAGAGGCATTAACACACAAGAAGAGAGGAAGTAACGCAACAAAGAGAGGCATTAACACACAAGAAGAGAGGAAGTAACGCAACAAAGAGAGGCAGTAACACACAAGAAGAGAGGAAGTAACGCAACAAAGAGAGGCAGTAACACACAAGAAGAGAGGAAGTAACGCAACAAAGAGAGGCAGTAGCACAACAACGAGTGTCAGCAACACAACAAAGAGAGTCAGTAATGCAACAAAGATGGGCAGTAACGCAACAAAGAGAGAGAGAGAGAGTAACAAAACAAAGAGAGGCAGTAACACAACAACGAGAGTCAGTAACACAACAAAGTGAGTCAGTAATACCACAAAGAGAGGCAGTAACGCAGCAAAGAGAGAGAGAGAGTAACAAAACAAAGAGAGGCAGTAACGCAACAAAGAGAGGCAGTAACGCACCAAAGATAGGCAGTAACGCAGCAAAGAGAGAGAGAGTAACGCAACAAAGAGAGGCAGTAACGCAACAACGAGTTTCAGTAACGCAACAAAGAAAGGCAGTAACACAACAAAGTGAGTCAGTAATGCAACAAAGTGAGTCAGTAATGCAACAAAGAGAGAGAGAGAGTAACACAACAAAGTGATTCATTAACGCAACAAAGTGAGTCAGTAATGCAACAAAGAGAGAGAGAGAGAGAGAGAGAGTAACACAACAAAGTGATTCATTAACGCAACAAAGTGAGTCAGTAATGCAACAAAGAGAGAGAGAGAGTAACACAACAAAGTGATTCATTAACGCAACAAAGTGAGTCAGTAATGCAACAAAGAGAGAGAGAGAGAGAGAGTAACACAACAAAGTGAGTCATTAGTAACGCAACAAAGTGAGTCAGTAACACAACAAAGTGAGTCAGTAACACAACAAAGTGAGTCAGTAACACAACAAAGTGAGTCAGTAACACAACAAAGTGAGTCAGTAACACAACAAAGAGAGAGAGAGAGAGAGAGAGAGAGAGTAACACAACAAAGTGAGTCAGTAACACAACAAAGTGAGTCATTAGTAACGCAACAAAGTGAGTCAGCAACACAACAAAGTGAGTCATTAGTAACGCAACAAAGTGAGTCAGTAACACAACAAAGTGAGTCATTAGTAACGCAACAAAGAGAGGCAGTAACACAACAAAGTGAGTCAGTAATGCAACAAAGTGAGTCAGTAATGCAACAAAGAGAGAGAGAGAGTAACACAACAAAGTGATTCATTAACGCAACAAAGTGAGTCAGTAATGCAACAAAGAGAGAGAGAGAGAGAGAGTAACACAACAAAGTGATTCATTAACGCAACAAAGTGAGTCAGTAATGCAACAAAGAGAGAGAGAGAGAGAGTAACACAACAAAGTGAGTCATTAGTAACGCAACAAAGTGAGTCAGTAACACAACAAAGTGAGTCAGTAACACAACAAAGTGAGTCAGTAACACAACAAAGTGAGTCAGTAACACAACAAAGTGAGTCAGTAACACAACAAAGTGAGTCAGTAACACAACAAAGAGAGAGAGAGAGAGAGAGAGAGAGAGTAACACAACAAAGTGAGTCAGTAACACAACAAAGTGAGTCATTAGTAACGCAACAAAGTGAGTCAGTAACACAACAAAGAGAGGCAGTAACACAACAAAGAGAGGCAATACCACAACAAAGAGAGGCAGTAACGCAGCAGAGAGAGAGAGAGTAACACAACAAAGACAGTAATGCAACAAAGAGAGAGAGTAACACAACAAAGACAGTAACACAACAAAGAGAGAGAGTAACACAACAAAGGGAGAGTAACAGAACATAGAGAGACAGTAACACAACAAAGAGAGAGAGAGTAACACAACAAAGGGAGAGTAACACAACAAAGGGAGAGTAACACAACAAAGGGAGAGTAACACAACATAGAGAGACAGTAACACAACAAAGAGAGAGAGTAACACAACAAAGGGAGAGTAACACAACAAAGGGAGAGTAACACAACAAAGGGAGAGTAACACAACATAGAGAGACAGTAACACAACAAAGAGAGAGAGTAACACAACAAAGGGAGAGTAACACAAGAAAGGGAGAGTAACACAACATAGAGAGACAGTAACACAACAAAGTGAAACAGTAGCGCAAGAAAGAGAATCAGTGACGCAACAAAGAGTCAGTAACACAACGTAGAGAGTCAGTAACACAGGAAAGAGAGACAGTAAAACATCAAAGAGAGTCAGTAACATAACAAAGAGAGTCAGTAACACAACAAAGAGAATCAGTAACACAGCAACGAGAGTCAGTAACAACAAATAGACAGCAACACAACAACGAGAGTCAGTAACACAACACAGAGAGACAGCAACACAGCAAAGAGAGTCAGTAACACAACAAAGAGAGTCAGTGACACAACAAAGAGAGGCAGTAACACAACAAAGAGAGGCAATACCACAACAAAGAGAGGCAGTAACGCAGCAGAGAGAGAGAGAGTAACACAACAAAGACAGTAATGCAACAAAGAGAGAGAGTAACACAACAAAGGGAGAGTAACAGAACATAGAGAGACAGTAACACAACAAAGAGAGAGAGAGTAACACAACAAAGGGAGAGTAACACAACAAAGGGAGAGTAACACAACAAAGGGAGAGTAACACAACATAGAGAGACAGTAACACAACAAAGAGAGAGAGTAACACAACAAAGGGAGAGTAACACAACAAAGGCAGAGTAACACAACAAAGGGAGAGTAACACAACATAGAGAGACAGTAACACAACAAAGAGAGAGAGTAACACAACAAAGGGAGAGTAACACAAGAAAGGGAGAGTAACACAACATAGAGAGACAGTAACACAACAAAGTGAAACAGTAGCGCAAGAAAGAGAATCAGTGACGCAACAAAGAGTCAGTAACACAACGTAGAGAGTCAGTAACACAGGAAAGAGAGACAGTAAAACATCAAAGAGAGTCAGTAACATAACAAAGAGAGTCAGTAACACAACAAAGAGAATCAGTAACACAGCAACGAGAGTCAGTAACAACAAATAGACAGCAACACAACAACGAGAGTCAGTAACACAACACAGAGAGACAGCAACACAGCAAAGAGAGTCAGTAACACAACAAAGAGAGTCAGTGACACAACAAAAAGAGTCAGTGACACAACAAAAAGAGTCAGTGACACAACAAAGAGAGTCAGTGACACAACAAAGAGAGTCAGTGACACAACAAAGAGAGTCAGTGACACAACAAAAAGAGTCAGTGACACAACAAAGAGAGTCAGTGACACAACAAAAAGAGAGTCAGTGACACAACAAAGAGAGTCAGTGACACAACAAAGAGAGTCAGTGACACAACAAAGAGAGTCAGTGACACAACAAAGAGAGTCAGTGACACAACAAAGAGAGTCAGTGACACAACAACGAGAGTCAGTGACACAACAAAGAGAGTCAGTGACACAACAAAGAGAGTCAGTGACACAACAAAGAGAGTCAGTGACACAACAAAGAGAGTCAGTGACACAACAAAGAGAGTCAGTGACACAACAAAGAGAGTCAGTGACACAACAAAAAGAGTCAGTGACACAACAAAGAGAGTCAGTGACACAACAAAGAGAGTCAGTGACACAACAAAGAGAGTCAGTGACACAACAAAGAGAGTCAGTGACACAACAAAGAGAGTCAGTGACGCAACAAAGAGAGTCAGTGACGCAACAAAGAGAGTCAGTGACACAACAAAGAGAGTCAGTGACGCAACAACGAGAGTCAGTGACACAACAAAGAGAGTCAGTGACACAACAAAGAGAGTCAGTGACACAACAAAGAGAGTCAGTGACACAACAAAGAGAGTCAGTGACACAACAAAGAGAGTCAGTGACACAACAAAGAGAGTCAGTGACACAACAAAGAGAGTCAGTGACACAACAAAGAGAGTCAGTGACACAACAAAGAGAGTCAGTGACACAACAAAGAGAGTCAGTGACACAACAAAGAGAGTCAGTGACGCAACAAAGAGAGTGTTGTCAAGCTAAAGGAACGTAACGATTGCATGTCCGATGTTGGATGTGAAATGGACTTGATGACGTCACTCACTGTTATTACCTCCAACACAGTTCGAGCCTGGGGTTCACTTTGTGAATAGCTCGGAGATCACATCTGAACAGTCTGGGATTCACTTTGTGAATAGCTCGGAGATCACATCTGAACAGCCTGGGATTCACTTTGTGAATAGCTCGGAGATCACATCTGAACAGTCTGGGGTTCACTTTGTGAATAGCTGGGAGATCACATCTGAACAGTCTGGGGTTCACTTTGTGAATAGCTCGGAGATCACATCTGAACAGTCTGGGGTTCACTTTGTGAATAGCTGGGAGATCACATCTGAACAGCCTGGGATTCACTTTGCGAATAGCTGGGAGATCACATCTGAACAGCCTGGGATTCACTTTCTGAATAGCTCGGAGATCACATCTGAACAGCCTGGGATTCATTTTGTGAATAGCTCGGTGATCACATCTGAACAGCCTGGGATTCACTTTGTGAATAGCTAGGAGATCACATCTGAACAGCCTGGGATTCACTTTGTGAATAGCTGGGAGATCTCATCTGAACAGTCTGGGGTTCACTTTGTGAATAGCTGGGAGATCACATCTGAACAGCCTGGGGTTCACTTTGTGAATAGCTCAGAGATCACATGTGAACAGCCCGGTGTTCACTTTTTGAACAACCTGGGGTTCACTTTTTAACAGCCCAGGGTTCACTTTTTGAACAGCCTGGTGTTCACTATTTGAACAGCCCAGGGTTTACTATTTGAACAGCCTGTGATTCACTTTTTGAGCAGCCCAGGGTTCACTTTTTGAACAACATGGGGTTCACCATTTGAACAGCCTAGGGTTCACTATTTGAACAACCTGGGGTTCACTTTTTGAACAGCCTGGGGTTCACCATTTGAACAGCCGAGGGTTCACCATTTGAACAGCCTGGGGTTCACCATTTGAACAGCCTGGGGTTTACTATTTGAACAGCCTAGCCAACTGAGGAATGTGTGAGCTGTTAGCACTGGCCACTGACATGCAATAGATTGTCGATGTAACAAAAATGGAAGTACAAGTTTACAGAAAAGATAAAGTAAGCAAACTTGGGGTTTGTCTAATGCCGGTGTAGGGACTGACGTCCGCAGAGTTTGGGGTAGGGACGCCTGTCACGCCGTGGTTTAATGGAGCAGAGTTTGTCTTGTGTGGTAACAAGAGCCGCTCGTTGTGTTTGTGTTCTGGCACCTGATAGGAGACTGGTAAGTGACACGGGGCAAGGCCAAAGACTACATTTACTTATCGATTGGGTGATCCCATACGAGTTTTCAGCCAACGAGCGAGCTGGTAGTCGAGGGCGCAGAGTTTGCAAGTGACATCCGTGATATACATGGACTGTCATATGAAGAGGAAATATTGGGATGCCTGAGCAAACACAAACTGAGTGATACCCGGCCAAGTTTTATCAGGCACAGCGTGGGTCATGGACAAACTTTCGGTTCAGCAAATGGCCTGTTCGTGTACACGTGTGTGTACAGCAGTCAAGCGGTATTAAGTTGTTGGATACATTCTCCAGTGCTTTTCAATGCTACTTAGCGTGTTCATACGTGACGATCAGTGCAGTTTAAAAAATGCATGCACGTAGGAGCTGCCAGTGTCGTACAGGTGAAAGCTTTGTAGATCGTGCCAAAACACATGGTCAAAGAGCACAAATTATATAAACAAATATTATATACAAACGTCTTGTCTGAACATTAGCGACAGTTCAAACAGAAATCATAATATTGAACAGGGTTTTAGTCGACACAGCGTCACAACACAAGCGTGTTAATTCGAAATATCAGCTCGCGATACTGGCAATGATGCTTAGGCAGGAATTAGGATTTTATTGACAAGAGCTATTTGTGTATGTGTGTGTGTGTTTGTCTCTCTTGTGGGCTGTTAAAGTCAATCTCTGTCTTTCTGTTCTGTTGTTGATGATGAGCCTTGCTGGGTACCTCTTGCTTGTCCCAGCCGTTAAATCTCTTGTCACTTACAGTGAGTGTTGTACGAACATCTCTTGTCACTTACAGGGAGTGTTGTACATACATCTCTTGTCACTTACAGGGAGTGTTGTACATACATCTCTTGTCACTTACAGGGATTGTTGTACGAACATCTCTTGTCACTTACAGGGAGTGTTGTACATACATCTCTTGTCACTTACAGTGAGTGTTGTACGAACATCTCTTGTCACTTACAGGGAGTGTTGTACATACATCTCTTGTCACTTACAGGGAGTGTTGTACATACATCTCTTGTCACTTACATGGAGTGTTGTACATACATCTCTTGTCACTTACAGGGAGTGTTGTACATACATCTCTTGTCACTTACAGTGAGTGTTGTACATACATCTCTTGTCACTTACAGGGATTGTTGCATATACATCTCTTGTCACTTACAGGGATTGTTGTACATACATCTCTTGTCACTTACAGAGAGTGTTGTACATACAACTCTTGTCACTTACAGGGAGTGTTGTACATACATCTCTTGTCACTTACAGGGAGTGTTGTACATACATCTCTTGTCACTTACATGGAGTGTTGTACATACATCTCTTGTCACTTACAGGGAGTGTTGTACATACATCTCTTGTCACTTACAGTGAGTGTTGTACATACATCTCTTGTCACTTACAGGGAGTGTTGCATATACATCTCTTGTCACTTACAGGGATTGTTGTGCATACATCTCTTGTCACTTACAGTGAGTATTGTACATACATCTCTTGTCACTTACATGGAGTGTTGTACATACATCTCTTGTCACTTACAGTGAGTGTTGTACATACATCTCGTGTCGCTTACAGTGAGTGTTGTACGTACATCTTGTGTCGCTTACAGTGAGTGTTGTACGTACATCTCGTGTCGCTGACAGTGATTGTTGTACGTACATCTCTTGCGTATGTGTGTACGCTAGAGCTATTCTTCCACTTACATATGGCATTTAAATATGTAATCAAGAATACATTTCAACCTACATATGTAATCTAGACTGAGTGTCATCCCAAGCCTATATGTCAACAATCTGTTATGTGTGTATGTACTTTATGGCAAGAATTATTCAACAACTTTGAGTCTCAGTTCTTCACTTCTGATCTTATCTCCCTGTTTCTTTAGTGTATGCTGTGTTATTTTTATATTTTGAATTATATATATATATATATATATATATATAGGGGGGGGGGCACCAACATCTTTGAGGTGTTTATGGTCTCTAAGGCCTTAATCCGGCTCTGCACACTTGCCAAACATTAGGCTCCATGACAGGGGTTGGCCACATAAACTAAGTGATCATAGCTGGGTAGGGGAGGAGTGGGAGCTTAACGTTGGGTGGACGGCATCATGTGGCAGTAGGGTGGACATGCTTGTGGGGAAGCGGTGGAGGAGACTTGCTAGAAGTGTGTGGTGGAGAAGACTTGCTAGAAGTGTGTGGTGAAGGTGGTGGAGAAGACTTGCTAGAAGTGTGTGGTGGAGGAGACTTGCTAGAAGTGTGTGGTGGAGTAGACTTGCTAGAAGTGTGTGGTGAAGGTGGTGGAGAAGACTTGCTAGAAGTGTGTAGTGGAGGAGACTTGCTAGAAGTGTGTGATGAAGGTGGTAGAGAAGATTTGCTAGAAGTGTGTAGTGGAGGAGACTTGCTAGAAGTGTGTGGTGGAGAAGACTTGCTAGAAGTGTGTGGTGGAGTAGACTTGCTAGAAGTGTGTAGTGGAGGAGACTTGCTAGAAGTGTGTGGTGGAGTAGACTTGCTAGAAGTGTGTAGTGGAGGAGACTTGCTAGAAGTGTGTGGTGGAGTAGACTTGCTAGAAGTGTGTGGTGAAGGTGGTGGAGAAGACTTGCTAGAAGTGTGTGGTGGAGGAGACTTGCTAGAAGTGTGTAGTGGAGGAGACTTGCTAGAAGTGTGTGATGAAGGTGGTGGAGAAGATTTGCTAGAAGTGTGTGGTGGAGAAGACTTGCTAGAAGTGTGTGGTGGAGAAGACTTGCTAGAAGTGTGTGGTGGAGAAGACTTGCTAGAAGTGTGTAGTGGACGAGACTTGCTAGAAGTGTGTGGTGGAGAAGACTTGCTAGAAGTGTGTGGTGGAGAAGACTTGCTAGAAGTGTGTGGTGGAGAAGACTTGCTAGAAGTGTGTAGTGGACGAGACTTGCTAGAAGTGTGTGGTGGAGAAGACTTGCTAGAAGTGTATGGTGGAGAAGACTTGCTAGAAGTGTGTGGTGGAGAAGACTTGCTAGAAGTGTGTGGTGGAGGTGGTGGAGAAGACTTGCTAGAAGTGTGTGGTGAAGGAGACTTGCTAGAAGTGTGTGGTGGAGAAGACTTGCTAGACGTGTGTGGTGAAGGTGGTGGAGAAGACTTGCTAGAAGTGTGTGGTGAAGGAGACTTGCTAGAAGTGTGTGGTGGAGGAGACTTGCTAGAAGTGTGTGGTGAAGGTGGTGGAGAAGATTTGCTAGAAGTGTGTAGTGGAGGAGACTTGCTAGAAGTGTGTGGTGGAGGAGACTTGCTAGAAGTGTGTGGTGGAGGAGACTTGCTAGAAGTGTGTGGTGAAGGTGGTGGAGAAGATTTGCTAGAAGTGTGTAGTGGAGGAGACTTGCTAGAAGTGTGTGGTGGAGGAGACTTGCTAGAAGTGTGTGGTGGAGGAGACTTGCTAGAAGTGTGTGGTGAAGGTGGTGGAGAAGATTTGCTAGAAGTGTGTAGTGGAGGAGACTTGCTAGAAGTGTGTGGTGGAGAAGACTTGCTAGAAGTGTGTGGTGGAGAAGACTTGCTAGAAGTGTGTGGTGAAGGTGGTGGAGAAGACTTACTAGAAGTGTGTGGTGGAGGAGACTTGCTAGAAGTGTGTGGTGGAGAAGACTTGCTAGAAGTGGGTGGTGGAGGCGGAGGAGAAGACTTGCTAGAAGTGTGTGGTGGAGAAGACTTGTAAGAAGTGTGTGGTGGATGCGCTGGAGGAGACTTGTTAGAAGTGTGTTGTGAAGGTGGTGGAGACTTGCTAGAAGTGTGTGGTGGGGGTGGTGGAGAAGACTTGCTAGAAGTGTGTGGTGGAAGCTGTGGAGAAGACTTGCTAGAAGTGTGTGGTGGGGGTGGTGGAGAACTCTTGCTAGAAGTGTGTGGTGGAAGCGGTGGAGAAGGCTTGCTGTAAGTGTGTGGTGGGGATGGTGGAGACGACTTGCTAGAAGTGTGTGGTGGAAGCGGTGGAGAAGGCTTGCTAGAAGTGTGTGGTGGAAGCGGTGGAGAAGGCTTGCTAGAAGTGTGTGGTGGAAGCGATGGAGAAGGCTTGCTAGAAGTGTGTGGTGGAAGCGGTGGAGAAGGCTTGCTAGAAGTGTGTGGTGGGGATGGTGGAGACGACTTGCTAGAAGTGTGTGGAGGGGTGGTGGAGAAGACTTGCTAGAAGTGTGTGGTGGGGATGGTGGAGACGACTTGCTAGAAGTGTGTGGAGGGGTGGTGGAGAAGACTTGCTAGAAGTGTGTGATGGGGATGGTGGGGAAGACTTGCTAGAAGTGTGTGGTGGGGTGGAGGGGAAGACTTGCTAGAAGTGTGTGGTGGGGATGGTGGAGAAGACTTGCTAGAAGTGTGTGGTGGGGATGGTGGGGAAGACTTGCTAGAAGTGTGTGGTGGAGGAGACTTGCTAGAAGTGTGTGGTGAAGGTGGTGGAGAAGACTTGCTAGAAGTGTGTAGTGGAGGAGACTTGCTAGAAGTGTGTGGTGGAGGAGACTTGCTAGAAGTGTGTGGTGAAGGTGGTGGAGAAGATTTGCTAGAAGTGTGTAGTGGAGGAGACTTGCTAGAAGTGTGTGGTGGAGGAGACTTGCTAGAAGTGTGTGGTGGAGGAGACTTGCTAGAAGTGTGTGGTGAAGGTGGTGGAGAAGATTTGCTAGAAGTGTGTAGTGGAGGAGACTTGCTAGAAGTGTGTGGTGGAGAAGACTTGCTAGAAGTGTGTGGTGGAGAAGACTTGCTAGAAGTGTGTGGTGAAGGTGGTGGAGAAGACTTACTAGAAGTGTGTGGTGGAGAAGACTTGCTAGAAGTGGGTGGTGGAGGCGGAGGAGAAGACTTGCTAGAAGTGTGTGGTGGAGAAGACTTGCAAGAAGTGTGTGGTGGATGCGCTGGAGGAGACTTGTTAGAAGTGTGTTGTGAAGGTGGTGGAGACTTGCTAGAAGTGTGTGGTGGGGGTGGTGGAGAAGACTTGCTAGAAGTGTGTGGTGGAAGCTGTGGAGAAGACTTGCTAGAAGTGTGTGGTGGGGGTGGTGGAGAACTCTTGCTAGAAGTGTGTGGTGGAAGCGGTGGAGAAGGCTTGCTGTAAGTGTGTGGTGGGGATGGTGGAGACGACTTGCTAGAAGTGTGTGGTGGAAGCGGTGGAGAAGGCTTGCTAGAAGTGTGTGGTGGAAGCGGTGGAGAAGGCTTGCTAGAAGTGTGTGGTGGAAGCGGTGGAGAACTCTTGCTAGAAGTGTGTGGTGGGGATGGTGGAGACGACTTGCTAGAAGTGTGTGGAGGGGTGGTGGAGAAGACTTGCTAGAAGTGTGTGGTGGGGATGGTGGAGACGACTTGCTAGAAGTGTGTGGAGGGGTGGTGGAGAAGACTTGCTAGAAGTGTGTGGTGGGGATGGTGGGGAAGACTTGCTAGAAGTGTGTGGTGGGGTGGTGGGGAAGACTTGCTAGAAGTGTGTGGTGGGGATGGTGGAGAAGACTTGCTAGAAGTGTGCGGTGGGGATGGTGGGGAAGACTTGCTAGAAGTGTGTGGTGGAGGAGACTTGCTAGAAGTGTGTGGTGAAGGTGGTGGAGAAGACTTGCTAGAAGTGTGTAGTGGAGGAGACTTGCTAGAAGTGTGTGGTGAAGGTGGTGGAGAAGATTTGCTAGAAGTGTGTAGTGGAGGAGACTTGCTAGAAGTGTGTGGTGAAGGTGGTGGAGAAGATTTGCTAGAAGTGTGTAGTGGAGGAGACTTGCTAGAAGTGTGTGGTGAAGGTGGTGGAGAAGACTTGCTAGAAGTGTGTAGTGGAGGAGACTTGCTAGAAGTGTGTGGTGAAGGTGGTGGAGAAGATTTGCTAGAAGTGTGTAGTGGAGGAGACTTGCTAGAAGTGTGTGGTGGAGAAGACTTGCTAGAAGTGTGTGGTGGAGAAGACTTGCTAGAAGTGTGTGGTGGAGAAGACTTGCTAGAAGTGTGTGGTGGAGAAGACTTGCTAGAAGTGTGTGGTGGAGAAGACTTGCTAGAAGTGTGTGGGGGAGAAGACTTGCTAGAAGTGTGTGGTGAAGAAGATTTGCTAGAAGTGTGTAGTGGAGGAGACTTGCTAGAAGTGTGTGGTGAAGGTGGTGGAGAAGATTTGCTAGAAGTGTGTGGTGGAGGAGACTTGCTAGAAGTGTGTGGTGGAGGAGACTTGCTAGACGTGTGTGGTGAAGGTGGTGGAGAAGACTTGCTAGAAGTGTGTGTTGAAGAAGATTTGCTAGAAGTGTGTAGTGGAGGAGACTTGCTAGAAGTGTGTGGTGAAGGTGGTGGAGAAAATTTGCTAGAAGTGTGTGGTGGAGGAGACTTGCTAGAAGTGTGTGGTGGAGGAGACTTGCTAGAAGTGTGTGGTGAAGGTGGTGGAGAAGACTTGCTAGAAGTGTGTGGTGGAGGAGACTTGCTAAAAGTGTGTGGTGGAGAAGACTTGCTAGAAGTGTGTGGTGGAGAAGACATGCTAGAAGTGTGAGGTGAAGGTGGTGGAGAAGACTTACTAGAAGTGTGTGGTGGAAAAGACTTGCTAGAAGTGTGTGTTGGAGAAGACTTGCTAGAAGTGGGTGGTGGAGGCGGTGGAGAAGACTTGCTAGAAGTGTGTGGTGGAGAAGACTTGCAAGAAGTGTGTGGTGGATGCGCTGGAGGAGACTTGTTAGAAGTGTGTGGTGAAGGTGATGGAGACTTGCTAGAAGTGTGTGGTGGGGGTGGTATAGAAGACTTGCTAGAAGTGTGTGGTGGAAGCTGTGGAGAAGACTTGCTAGAAGTGTGTGGTGGGGTGGTGGAGAACTCTTGCTAGAAGTGTGTGGTGGAAGCGGTGGAGAAGGTTTGCTAAAAGTGTGTGGTGGGGATGGTGGAGACGACTTGCTAGAAGTGTGTGGAGGGGTGGTGGAGAAGACTTGCTAGAAGTGTGTGGTGGGGATGGTGGGGAAGACTTGCTAGAAGTGTGTGGTGGGGTGGTGGGGAAGACTTGCTAGAAGTGTGTGGTGGGTGGGTGGTGAAGACTTGCTAGAAGTGTGTGGTGGGAATGGTGGGGAAGACTTGCTAGAAGTGTGTGGTGGAGAAGACTTGCTAGAAGTGTGTGGTGGAGGCGGTGGGGAAGACTTGCTAGAAGTGTGTGGTGGAGGCGGTGGAGAAGACTTGCTAGAAGTGTGTGGTGGAGGCGGTGGAGAAGACTTGCTAGAAGTGTGTGGTGGGGATGGTGGAGAAGACTTGCTAGAAGTGTGTGGTGGGAATGGTGGGGAAGACTTGCTAGAAGTGTGTGGTGGAGAAGACTTGCTAGAAGTGTGTGGTGGAGGTGTGGGGAGAAGACTTGCTAGAAGTGTGTGGTGGAGGCGGTGGAGAAGACTTGCTAGAAGTATGTGGTGGGGTGGTGGAGAAGACTTGCTAGAAGTGTGTGGTGGGGCAGACTTGCTAGAAGTATGTGGTGGGGTGGTGGAGAAGACTTGCTAGAAGTGTGTGGTGGGGTGGTGGAGAAGACTTGCTAGAAGTGTGTGGTGGGGTGGTGGAGAAGACTTGCTAGAAGTGTGTGGTGGAGGCGATGGGGAAGACTTGCTAGAAGTGTGTGGTGGGGTGGTGGGGAAGACTTGCTAGAAGTGTTTGGTGGGGAGGTGGAGAAGACTTGCTAGAAGTGTGTGGTGGGTGGTGGGGAAGACTTGCTAGAAGGGTATGTGGGGAAGACTTGCTAGAAGTGTGTGGTGGGGTGGTGGGGAAGGCATGCTAGAAGTGTGTGGTGGGGTGGTGGGGAAGACTTGCTAGAAGTGTGTGGTGGAGGCGGTGGAGAAGACTTGCCAGAAGTGTGTGGTAGGGTGGTGGGGAAGACTTGCTAGAATTGTGTTGTGAAGGCGGTGGAGAAGACTTGCTAGAAGTGTGTGGTGGGGTGGTGGGGAAGGCTTGCTAGAAGTGTGTGGTGGGTTGGTGGGGAAGACTTGCTAGAAGTGTGTGGTGGGGAAGACTTGCTAGAAGTGTGTGGTGGGGTGGTGGGGAAGACTTACTAGAAGTGTGTGGTGGGGAAGACTTGCTAGAAGTGTGTGGTGGGGTGGTGGGGAAGACTTGCTAGAAGTGTGTGGTGGAGGCGGTGGAGAAGACTTCCTAGAAGTGTGTGGTGGGGCGGTGGGGAAGACTTGCTAGAAGTGTGTGGTAGGGCGGTGGGGAAGACTTGCTAGAAGTGTGTGGTGGGGGGGTGGGGAAGACTTACTAGAAGTGTGTGGTGGAGAAGGTTTGCTAGAAGTGTGTGGTAAGGGTGGTCGAGAAGACTTGCTAGACGTGTGTGGTGGAGGCGGTGGAGAAGACTTGCTAGAAGTGTGTAATTGGGGTGGTGGAGAAGACTTGCTAGAAGTGTGGGGTGGGGGTGGTGGAGAAGACTTGCTAGAAGTGTGTGGTAGGGGTGGTCGAGAAGACTTGCTAGACGTGTGTGGTGGAGAAGGTTTGCTAGAAGTGTGTGGTAGGGGTGGTCGAGAAGACTTGCTAGACGTGTGTGGTGGAGGCGGTGGAGAAGACTTGCTAGAAGTGTGGGGTGGGGGTGGTGGAGAAGACTTGCTAGAAGTGTGGGGTGGGGGTGGTGGAGAAGACTTGCTAGAAGTGTGGGTGGGGGTGGTGGAGAAGTCTTGCTAGAAGTGTGTGGTGAAGGTGGTGGAGAAGACTTGCTAGAAGCGTGTGGTGGAGGCGGTGGGGAAGACTTGCTAGATGTGTGTGGTGGAGGTGGTGGAGAAGACTTGCTAGAAGTGTGTGGTGGTGGAGAAGACTTGGTCGAAGTCTGTGGTGGAGGAGAATTGCTAGAAGTCTGTGGTGGAGGAGAATTGCTAGAAGTGTGTGGTGAAGGAGAATTGCTAGAAGTGTGTGGTGGAGGAGAATTGCTAGAAGTGTGTGGTGGAGGAGAATTGCTAGAAGTCTGTGGTGGAGGAGAATTGCTAGAAGTGTGTGGTGGAGGAGAATTGCTAGAAGTGTGTGGTGGAGAAGACTTTCTAGAAATGTTTGGTGGTGAAGACTTTCTAGAAATGTGTGGTGGAGAAGACTTGCTAGAAGTGTGTGGTGGAGGCGGTGGGGAAGACTTGCTAGATGTGTGTGGTGGAGGTGGTGGAGAAGACTTGCTAGAAGTGTGTGGTGGAGGCGGTGGGGAAGACTTGCTAGATGTGTGTGGTGGAGGTGGTGGAGACGACTTGCTAGAAGTGTGTGGAGGGGTGGTGGAGAAGACTTGCTAGAAGTGTGTGGTGGGGATGGTGGAGACGACTTGCTAGAAGTGTGTGGAGGGGTGGTGGAGAAGACTTGCTAGAAGTGTGTGGTGGGGATGGTGGGGAAGACTTGCTAGAAGTGTGTGGTGGGGTGGTGGGGAAGACTTGCTAGAAGTGTGTGGTGGGGATGGTGGAGAAGACTTGCTAGAAGTGTGCGGTGGGGATGGTGGGGAAGACTTGCTAGAAGTGTGTGGTGGAGGAGACTTGCTAGAAGTGTGTGGTGAAGGTGGTGGAGAAGACTTGCTAGAAGTGTGTAGTGGAGGAGACTTGCTAGAAGTGTGTGGTGAAGGTGGTGGAGAAGATTTGCTAGAAGTGTGTAGTGGAGGAGACTTGCTAGAAGTGTGTGGTGAAGGTGGTGGAGAAGATTTGCTAGAAGTGTGTAGTGGAGGAGACTTGCTAGAAGTGTGTGGTGAAGGTGGTGGAGAAGACTTGCTAGAAGTGTGTAGTGGAGGAGACTTGCTAGAAGTGTGTGGTGAAGGTGGTGGAGAAGATTTGCTAGAAGTGTGTAGTGGAGGAGACTTGCTAGAAGTGTGTGGTGGAGAAGACTTGCTAGAAGTGTGTGGTGGAGAAGACTTGCTAGAAGTGTGTGGTGGAGAAGACTTGCTAGAAGTGTGTGGTGGAGAAGACTTGCTAGAAGTGTGTGGTGGAGAAGACTTGCTAGAAGTGTGTGGGGGAGAAGACTTGCTAGAAGTGTGTGGTGAAGAAGATTTGCTAGAAGTGTGTAGTGGAGGAGACTTGCTAGAAGTGTGTGGTGAAGGTGGTGGAGAAGATTTGCTAGAAGTGTGTGGTGGAGGAGACTTGCTAGAAGTGTGTGGTGGAGGAGACTTGCTAGACGTGTGTGGTGAAGGTGGTGGAGAAGACTTGCTAGAAGTGTGTGTTGAAGAAGATTTGCTAGAAGTGTGTAGTGGAGGAGACTTGCTAGAAGTGTGTGGTGAAGGTGGTGGAGAAAATTTGCTAGAAGTGTGTGGTGGAGGAGACTTGCTAGAAGTGTGTGGTGGAGGAGACTTGCTAGAAGTGTGTGGTGAAGGTGGTGGAGAAGACTTGCTAGAAGTGTGTGGTGGAGGAGACTTGCTAAAGTGTGTGGTGGAGAAGACTTGCTAGAAGTGTGTGGTGGAGAAGACATGCTAGAAGTGTGAGGTGAAGGTGGTGGAGAAGACTTACTAGAAGTGTGTGGTGGAAAAGACTTGCTAGAAGTGTGTGTTGGAGAAGACTTGCTAGAAGTGGGTGGTGGAGGCGGTGGAGAAGACTTGCTAGAAGTGTGTGGTGGAGAAGACTTGCAAGAAGTGTGTGGTGGATGCGCTGGAGGAGACTTGTTAGAAGTGTGTGGTGAAGGTGATGGAGACTTGCTAGAAGTGTGTGGTGGGGGTGGTATAGAAGACTTGCTAGAAGTGTGTGGTGGAAGCTGTGGAGAAGACTTGCTAGAAGTGTGTGGTGGGGGTGGTGGAGAACTCTTGCTAGAAGTGTGTGGTGGAAGCGGTGGAGAAGGTTTGCTAAAAGTGTGTGGTGGGGATGGTGGAGACGACTTGCTAGAAGTGTGTGGAGGGGTGGTGGAGAAGACTTGCTAGAAGTGTGTGGTGGGGATGGTGGGGAAGACTTGCTAGAAGTGTGTGGTGGGGTGGTGGGGAAGACTTGCTAGAAGTGTGTGGTGGGTGGGTGGTGAAGACTTGCTAGAAGTGTGTGGTGGGAATGGTGGGGAAGACTTGCTAGAAGTGTGTGGTGGAGAAGACTTGCTAGAAGTGTGTGGTGGAGGCGGTGGGGAAGACTTGCTAGAAGTGTGTGGTGGAGGCGGTGGAGAAGACTTGCTAGAAGTGTGTGGTGGAGGCGGTGGAGAAGACTTGCTAGAAGTGTGTGGTGGGGATGGTGGAGAAGACTTGCTAGAAGTGTGTGGTGGGAATGGTGGGAAGACTTGCTAGAAGTGTGTGGTGGAGAAGACTTGCTAGAAGTGTGTGGTGGAGGTGGTGGAGAAGACTTGCTAGAAGTGTGTGGTGGAGGCGGTGGAGAAGACTTGCTAGAAGTATGTGGTGGGGTGGTGGAGAAGACTTGCTAGAAGTGTGTGGTGGGGCAGACTTGCTAGAAGTATGGGTGGGGTGGTGGAGAAGACTTGCTAGAAGTGTGTGGGGGGTGGTGGAGAAGACTTGCTAGAAGTGTGTGGTGGGGTGGTGGAGAAGACTTGCTAGAAGTGTGTGGTGGAGGCGATGGGGAAGACTTGCTAGAAGTGTGGTGGGGTGGTGGGGAAGACTTGCTAGAAGTGTTTGGTGGGGAGGTGGAGAAGACTTGCTAGAAGTGTGTGGTGGGGTGGTGGGAAGACTTGCTAGAAGGGTATGTGGGGAAGACTTGCTAGAAGTGTGTTGGTGGGGTGGTGGGGAAGGCATGCTAGAAGTGTGTGGTGGGGTGGTGGGGAAGACTTGCTAGAAGTGTGTGGTGGAGGCGGTGGAGAAGACTTGCCAGAAGTGTGTGGTAGGGTGGTGGGGAAGACTTGCTAGAATTGTGTTGTGAAGGCGGTGGAGAAGACTTGCTAGAAGTGTGTGGTGGGGTGGTGGGAAGGCTTGCTAGAAGTGTGTGGTGGGGTGTGGGAAGACTTGCTAGAAGTGTGTGGTGGGGAAGACTTGCTAGAAGTGTGTGGTGGGGTGGTGGGGAAGACTTACTAGAAGTGTGTGGGGGAAGACTTGCTAGAAGTGTGTGGTGGGGTGGTGGGGAAGACTTGCTAGAAGTGTGTGGTGGAGGCGGTGGAGAAGACTTCCTAGAAGTGTGTGGTGGGGCGGTGGGGAAGACTTGCTAGAAGTGTGTGGTAGGGCGGTGGGGAAGACTTGCTAGAAGTGTGTGGTGGGGTGGTGGGGAAGACTTACTAGAAGTGTGTGTGGAGAAGGTTTGCTAGAAGTGTGTGGTAAGGGTGGTCGAGAAGACTTGCTAGACGTGTGTGGTGGAGGCGGTGGAGAAGACTTGCTAGAAGTGTGTAATTGGGGTGGTGGAGAAGACTTGCTAGAAGTGTGGGGTGGGGGTGGTGGAGAAGACTTGCTAGAAGTGTGTGGTAGGGGTGGTCGAGAAGACTTGCTAGACGTGTGTGGTGGAGAAGGTTTGCTAGAAGTGTGTGGTAGGGGTGGTCGAGAAGACTTGCTAGACGTGTGTGGTGGAGGCGGTGGAGAAGACTTGCTAGAAGTGTGGGGTGGGGGTGGTGGAGAAGACTTGCTAGAAGTGTGGGGTGGGGGTGGTGGAGAAGACTTGCTAGAAGTGTGGGGTGGGGGTGGTGGAGAAGTCTTGCTAGAAGTGTGTGGTGAAGGTGGTGGAGAAGACTTGCTAGAAGCGTGTGGTGGAGGCGGTGGGGAAGACTTGCTAGATGTGTGTGGTGGAGGTGGTGGAGAAGACTTGCTAGAAGTGTGTGGTGGAGAAGACTTGGTCGAAGTCTGTGGTGGAGGAGAATTGCTAGAAGTCTGTGGTGGAGGAGAATTGCTAGAAGTGTGTGGTGAAGGAGAATTGCTAGAAGTGTGTGGTGGAGGAGAATTGCTAGAAGTGTGTGGTGGAGGAGAATTGCTAGAAGTCTGTGGTGGAGGAGAATTGCTAGAAGTGTGTGGTGGAGGAGAATTGCTAGAAGTGTGTGGTGGAGAAGACTTTCTAGAAATGTTTGGTGGTGAAGACTTTCTAGAAATGTGTGGTGGAGAAGACTTGCTAGAAGTGTGTGGTGGAGGCGGTGGGGAAGACTTGCTAGATGTGTGTGGTGGAGGTGGTGGAGAAGACTTGCTAGAGTGTGTGGTGGAGGCGGTGGGGAAGACTTGCTAGATGTGTGTGGTGGAGGTGGTGGAGAAGACTTGCTAGAAGTGTGTGGTGGAGAAGACTTGGTCGAAGTCTGTGGTGGAGGAGAATTGCTAGAAGTCTGTGGTGGAGGAGAATTGCTAGAAGTGTGTGGTGAAGGAGAATTGCTAGAAGTGTGGTGAAGAAGGCACTTTCTAGAAATGTGTGGTGGAAGAGAATTGCTAGAAGTGTGTGGTGGAGGAGAATTGCTAGAAGTCTGTGGTGGAGGAGAATTGCTAGAAGTGTGTGGTGGAGGAGAATTGCTAGAAGTGTGTGGTGGAGAAGACTTTCTAGAAATGTGTGGTGGTGAAGACTTTCTAGAAATGTGTGGTGGAGAAGACTTTCTAGAAGTGTGTGGTGAAGGCTGTGGAGAAGACTTGTTAGAAGAGTGTGGTGGAGAAGACTTGCTAGAAGTGTGTGGTGAAGGCTGTGGAGAAGACTTGTTAGAAGAGTGTGGTGGAGAAGATTTGCTAGAAGTGTGTGGTAGATAAGACTTGTTAGAAGAGTGTGGTGGAGAAGATTTGCTAGAAGTGTGTGGTGGATAAGACTTGTTAGAAGTGTGTGGTGGAGAAAATTTGCTAGAAGTCTGTGGTGGATAAGACTTGTTAGAAGAGTGCGGTGGAGAAGATTTGCTAGAAGTGTGTGTGGATAAGACTTGCTAGAAGTGTGTGGTGGAGAAGATGTGCTAAAAGTGTGGTGGATAAGACTTGCTAGAAGTGTGTGGTGGATAAGACTTGTTAGAAGAGTGTGGTGGAGAAGATTTGTTAGAAGAGTGTGGTGGAGAAGATTTGCTAGAAGTGTGTGGTGGATAAGACTTGCTAGAAGTGTGTGGTGGATAAGACTTGCTAGAAGTGTGTGGTGGAGAAGATTTGCTAGAAGTGTGTGGTGGATAAGACTTGTTAGAAGTGTGTGGTGGATAAGACTTGCTAGAAGTGTGTGGTGGATAAGACTTGTTAGAAGAGTGTGGTGGAGAAGATTTGCTAGAAGTGTGTGGTGGATAAGACTTGTTAGAAGAGTGTGGTGGAGAAGATTTGCTAGAAGTGTGTGGTGGATATGACTTGTTAGAAGAGTGTGGTGGAGAAGATTTGCTAGAAGTGTGTGGTGGATAAGACTATTTAGAAGAGTGTGGTGGAGAAGATTTGCTAGAAGTGTGTGGTGGATAAGACTTGTTAGACGCGTGTTTTGGAGGCGACGCTGTAGAGGGTAAAACTGTTGGTACTGTGTGACGGCAAAGCTGTTGGTACTGTGTGACGGCAAAGCTGTTGGTACTGTGTGACGGCAAAGCTGTTGGTACTGTGTGACGGCAAAGCTGTTGGTACTGTGTGACGGCAAAGCTGTTGGTACTGTGTAACGGCAAAGCTGTTGGTACTGTGTGACGGTAAAGCTGTTGGTACTGTGTGACGGTAAAGCTGTTGGTACTGTGTGAGGGTAAAGCTGTTGGAACTGTGTGACGGTAAAGCTGTTGGTACTGTGTGACGGCAAAGCTGTTGGTACTGTGTAACGGCAAAGCTGTTGGTACTGTGTGACGGCAAAGCTGTTGGTACTGTGTAACGGCAAAGCTGTTGGTACTGTGTGACGGTAAAGCTGTTGGTACTGTGTGACGGTAAAGCTGTTGGTACTGTGTGAGGGTAAAGCTGTTGGTACTGTGTGACGGTAAAGCTGTTGGTACTGTGTGAGGGTAAAGCTGTTGGTACTGTGTGAGGGTAAAGCTGTTGGAACTGTGTGACGGTAAAGCTGTTGGTACTGTGTGAGGGTAAAGCTGTTGGTACTGTGTGAGGGTAAAGCTGTTGTTACTGTGTGACGGTAAAGCTGTTGGTACTTTGTGAGGGTAAATCTGTTGGTACTGTGTGAGGGTAAAGCTGTTGGTACTGTGTGAGGGTAAAGCTGTTGGTACTGTGTGAGGGTAAATTTGTTGGTACTGTGTGACGGTAAAGCTGTTGGTACTGTGTGAGGGTAAATTTGTTGGTACTGTGTGACGGTAAAGCTGTTGGTACTGTGTGAGGGTAAATTTGTTGGTACTGTGTGACGGTAAAGCTGTTGGTACTGTGTGAGGGTAAATTTGTTGGTACTGTGTGACGGTAAAGCTGTTGGTACTGTGTGAGGGTAAATTTGTTGGTACTGTGTGACGGTAAAGCTGTTGGTACTGTGTGACGGTAAAGCTGTTGGAACTGTGTGACGGTAAAGCTGTTGGAACTGTGTGAGGGTAAATTTGTTGGTACTGCTGTGTTAAGGTAAAGCTGTGAACATCATTATGTGACATGGAAACTGCTTATTTGATGAAAAGTATGTAGATGTTGATATGTGTAAAGCAGCTACTACTGTTCTTATAACTAATACAGCTACCTCAACTACCAATACAACAACAGCTACTACTGTTCTTGTAACTAATGCAGCTACCTCAACTACCAATACAACAACAGCTACTACTGTTCTTATAACTAATACAGCTACCTCAACTACCAATACAACAACAGCTACTACTGTTCTTGTAACTAATACAGCTACCTCAACTACCAATACGACAACAGCTACCACTGTTCTTGTAACTAATACAGCTAGCTCAACTACCAATACACAACACAGCTACTACTGTTCTTGTAACTAATACAGCTACCTCAACTACCAATACGACAACAGCTACCACTGTTCTTGTAACTAATACAGCTAGCTCAACTACCAATACAACAACAGCTACTACTGTTCTTGTAACTAATACAGCTACCTCAACTACCAATACAACAACAGCTACTACTGTTCTTGTAACTAATACAGCTACCTCAACTACCAATACAACAACAGCTACTACTGTTCTTGTAACTAATACAGCTACCTCAACCACCAATCCAACAACAGACTACTGTTCTTGTAACTAATGCAGCTACCTCAACTACCAATACAACAACAACTTCTACCGTTCTTGTAACTAATACAGCTACCTCAACTACCAATACAACAACAGCTACTACTGTTCTTGTAACTAATACAGCTACCTCAACCACCAATACAACAACAGCTACTACTGTTCTTGTAACTAATACAGCTACCTCAACCACCAATCCAACAACAGCTACTACTAATATTGATTTATATTGCTACAACTACTACAATAGGTAGTAAAAATGCTCCCACTTTAACTACTATAACTTCTACACCAGTAGCAACTCGTACTACTACCATTACTTCTACAACTACAATAACTAATACCTGCTTTACTGCAACTACGAAACTCTTACTTCTGTTGCCAACACCATCACCACTACTACTATCACAACTACTACAACTGCTACTACTACAACAACAAACAACTACTACAACTACTACTACTACTACTACTACTACTACTACTACTACAACTACTACTACTACTACAACTACTACTACTACTACTACAACAACTACTACAACTACTACAACTACTACTACTACTACTACTACTACAACAACTACTACTACAACTACTACTACTACTACTACTACTACTAATACTACTACTACAACTACTACTACTACTACTACAACTACTACTACTACTACTACTACAACAACTACTACAACTACTACAACTACTACTACTACTACTACTACTACAACTACTACTACTACTACTACAACAACTACTACTACTACTACTACTACTACTACAACTACTACTACACTACTACAACAACTACTACTACTACTACTACAAACTACTACAACTACTACTACTACTACTACTACAACTACTACTACTACTACTACTACTACAACAACAACTACTACTACTACTACTACAACTACTACTACTACAACTACTACAACAACAATTGCTACAACAAACAACTTCAACTACTACAACTACTACTACAACTACTACAACTACAACTACTACAACGACTACTACAACTACAACTACTACAACTACAACAACTGCAACTACAACTACTACAACGACTACTACTACTACAACTACTGCGACTACTACAACGACTACTACTACTACAACTACTGCAACTACTACAACGACTACTACTACTACAACTACTGCAACTACTACAACAACAACACTACAACTACTACTACAACAACAACTACAACAACAACTACAAAAACAACAACTACAACTACTACTACAACACCACTACAACAAAAACAACAACAACTACAACAACTACTACAACTACAACTACTAACACAACAACTACAACAACTACTACAACTACAACTACTAACACAACAACTACAACTACAACAACAACTACAACAACTACTAAAACTGTGATTATTGTTGCTTCATATTCCCTTGAAGATGATATTAATTGAACCGTGCCACTATTTTTAATTCCAACAGCGATATTTGCACCTTTAAGCCCGATATATCAGACATATTTTTTAAAATCAAATTTTCCCTTCCTTCTTGGTTCCGTCTCCTAAGACCGTAGGACTGAGTGGTCTGTCCCCGCCTACACTGTAAACATAAAAAAAATTCGCGAAATTAAAACCGGAATGCCAAAAATGCCGCGAGGAAAATTGTGCAAACAATTGGTGCGCATTAAAAAAAGATGCAAGGCTTACAGTTGTAGTCCTCGCGATGATGTTGAAGAGCAGACAGAATGAACACAGGTATTCCGTGTTGGATAGGAGCAATTCTTCTCTTTGTTTTCTCAGCTTTTCCCTCACATAGAAGGTGATCTTGTGTACCATCTAGCGGACCACCCGCGTCATGCGCTGTCCGCAGAGTGTGGTTTTGTAGTGGAACAAGTAGAGAGATCCCTTCAGCAGCGAGGATTACTGTCACACAGGCTGGACTACAGGAACAAGAAGCTCCATTACCGTCACACACAGGAACCCCACTTTCCATTTGCTCATTGATCTTGTGTTTTGTTTCGTTTAACATTGTCTTTGAGCATTTATTTCCTGAATTAGGTCATCACGATTCTCATCCGGTAATGGAGCTTTCCTGTGGCTACGTTCTTCATGAGCTGTTGCTGTTAATGTAATTACTACAACACCACACCACAACAACAACACCAACTACTACCACTACAACCACCACCACAACAGCAACACCAACTACTACCACTACAACCACCACCACAACAGCAACACCAACTACTACCACTACAACCACCACCACAACAGCAACACCAACTACTACCACTACAACACCACCACAACAGCAACACCAACTAGTTCAACCACCACCACAATTATAACAACCAACTACTACAACCACCACCACAACAGCAACACCAACTAGTACCACTACAACCACCACCACAACAGCAACACCAACTACTACCACTACAACCACCACCACAACAACAACACCAACTACTACAACCACCACCACAACAACAACACCAATTACTACCACTACAACACCACCACAACAGCAACACCAACTACAACCACCACCAAACAGCAACACCAACTACTACCACTATAACCACCACCACAACAGCAACACCAACTACTACCACTACAACCACCACCACAACAGCAACACCAACTACTACCACTACAACCACCACCACAACAGCAACACCAACTACTACCACTACAACCACCACCACAACAACAACGCCAACTACTACCACTACAACCACCACCACAACAACAACGCCAACTACTACCACTACAACCACAACTACTACAGCAACACCAACTACTACCACTACAACCACCACCACAACAACAACGCCAACTACTACCACTACAACCACCACCACAACAGCAACACCAACTACTACCACTACAGCCACCACCACAACAACAACGCCAACTACTCCCACTACAACCACCACCACTACAGCAACACCAACTACAACCACTACAACCACCACCACAACAACAACACCAACTACTACCACTACAACCACCACTACAACAACAACGCCAACTACTACAACCACCACCACAACAACAAACCAAACTACTACAACACCACCACAACAACACACCAACTACTACCACTACAACCACCACCACAACAACAACACCAACTACTACAACCACCACCACAACAACAACGCCAACTACTACCACTACAACCACCACCACAACAGCAACACCAACTACTGCCACTACAACCACCACCACCACAATAACAACACCAACCACTACAACCACAACAACACCAACTACTACCATTACAACCACCACAACCACACACAACAACAACAACGCCATCCACTACCACTACAACCACCACAACAACAACACCAACTACTACCACTACAACCACCACCACAACAACAACACCAACTACTACCACTACAACCACCACCACAACAGCAACACCAACTACTACCACTACAACCACCACAACAGCAACACCAACTACTACCACTACAACCACCACCACAACAACAACACCAACTACTACCACTACAACCACAACCACAACAGCAACACCAACTACTACCACTACAACCACCACCACAACAACAACACCAACACCAACTACTACCACTACAACCACCACCACCACAACAACACCAACTACTACCACTACAACCACCACCACAAACAACTCCAACTACTACCACTACAACCACCACCACAGCAACAACACCAACTACTACCACTACAACCACCACCACAACAACAACGCCAACTACTACAACTACAACCACTACCCAATAACAACACCAACTACTACTTCTACTACTACCACCATCACTACCAGTACTACTACAACCACTACCACCACTACCACTACGACTACAACCACTATTTCTACCACTACTGCTACAACCACTACTACAACCACTACTACTACCACCACTACCACTACTACTACAACCACTACTGCTACCACTACTACCACCACTACTACTATTACTACTACTACTACCACCACTACTACTATTACTACCACTACTACCACCACTACTACTAATACTACTACTACTACCACCACTACCACTACTACTACAATCACTACTACTACTACTACTACCACCACTACTACTATTACTACTACTACTACCACCACTACTACTACTACTACCACTATACTACTACTAATACCACTACTACCACTACTACTACTACAACTACTACCACTACTACTATTACTACTACTACTACTACTACTACCACTACTACTACTACTACTACCACCACCACTACTACTACTACTACTACTACTACTACCACTACTACTACTACAACCACTACTACTACTACTACCACTACTACTACTACTACCACCACTACCACTACTACTACCACCACTACCACTACCACTACCACTACTACTACTACAACTACTACAACTATTACCATTACTACTTCTACAATCAATACTACTACTACAACTACTACAACTATTACCATTACTACTTCTACAATCAATACTACCACTACTACTACCACTACCACTAATAATAATATGGCCTTTGGCATCTTGACAGACGGTTGCTAGCCAGCAATCATGATAAGTCTGTAGTTTGGTCAAATATGAGTGTCTTATGTTGGATGTTGTTTTTGCTGAACAACTTCTCTCGTGGCTGAATCGGCGATATTGGACAGACAGATCAAACCACAGAATGAACAAGATGTGATCGTGGTGCCGGCCTCGTCTCCTTTCTCCTGCGCCTTTTGTTTTCTGAATTTAACATCATCACTGCCACGAAAGTTGCTGCGCCATTTTTTTATTTGTGTTCTCCATGTGCTACGATCTGCAGCCAGATTTTCCCAGTTTCTTTCACTGATAAGAGTTCCCTCAGGGAAGTCCTGCAATCATCCTTATATCTCAGTACTGGTGTGTCCTTTGGTCCCTTCCGTCCTTAAGTTCGCAATACAATATTTATTTTTGAATTCAAATGTTTGCCATTCTTCTTACATGACCAAGCCACCTTAGTCTACGAATCCTAAGTGTTGCCATGGCCGATGGGACTTTGGCTCGCTGTAAGACATTAGAGTTGGTTACTTTGTCCTGCCATGATGGATGGGAGTTTGTCTCGTTGTAAGACATTAGACTTGGTTACTTTGTCCTGCCATGATGGATGGGAGTTTGTCTCGTTGTAAGACATTAGAGTTGGTTACTTTGTCTTGCCATGATGGATGGGAGTTTGTCTCGTTGTAAGACATTAGACTTGGTTACTTTGTCCTGCCATGATGGATGGGAGTTTGTCTCGTTGTAAGACATTAGAGTTGGTTACTTTGTCCTGCCATGATGGATGGGAGTTTGTCTCGTTGTAAGACATTAGACTTGGTTACTTTGTCCTGCCATGATGGATGGGAGTTTGTCTCGTTGTAAGACATTAGAGTTGGTTACTTTGTCCTGCCATGATGGATGGGAGTTTGTCTCGTTGTAAGACATTAGACTTGGTTACTTTGTCCTGCCATGATGGATGGGAGTTTGGCTCGTTGTAAGACATTAGAGTTGGTTACTTTGTCCTGCCATGATGGATGGGAGTTTGTCTCGTTGTAAGACATTAGAGTTGGTTACTTTGTCCTGCCATGATGGATGGCAGTTTGGCTCGCTGTAAGACATTAGAGTTGGTTACTTTGTCCTGCCATTTGATGTTCATGATCTTTCGAAGGCAACGTACATGAAAGCTGTTTAACCTTTTCTATGCCAGCATAGGTAGTCCAAGTTTCTGATCCGTATAGAAGTGTACTAAGCACACAACTTTGGTAAGTTTGAATCTTAGTCCTGAGTGTTCAATTTGGTGTTGGCCCATGCTCTATCTTTAAGTTTACCAAATCTGGAAGCTGCCTTTCCGATTCGGGAATTTATTTCTTCTTCAAGGGAGACATTGGTTGTGACCATAGAACCGAGATAGATGAGCTTTCTCACATATTCAAGGGGTATGTTATTTAATGATATAGCTGCGGGGCTGACTACACCTTGTTGAAGCATCACAGTCTTCTGGACACTTATTGATAGGGAGAATAAATCACATGATCTAGCTAGACTGTCAATCATTGACTGCAGATTGGATTCATCGTGAGCAACCAGTGCTGCATCATCAGCGAATAAGAAGCTCATTGGTTAAGGTCTCAGTTGTTATTAATTGTGATCTCAGACTGCAAGATTGAATAAGGAGCCGTCAGATCTTGTACGGATGTAGATGTCTCCAAAGACTGATTCAAACACATTGTGTAGAAGGGCAGCGAAAAAATATGGCGAATAGAGTAGGGTCAAGGACACATCCTTGACTCCACAGTTCATCTCAAAGGGCTGGGAAGATCTACCGGCGAAGTGGATGATGGCAGACGTATTGTTGTGACACGACTTGTCCAGCTTAAGTAATGTAGGAACAGCCAACATTATCCAACACCTTGTATAGGCGTGCTTTGCTCACGGTATCAAAAGCCGTTGTGAGATCAACAAAGGCTATAAATAGAGGTCTTCTCTGCTCCTTGCATTTTTCCTGCAGTTGGCGGAGGGTACAAATCATATCCGTGGTTGACCGTCCAGTTCTAAACCCACACTGGGACTCAGGAAGGATACGTTCTGCCAATTGATGTAAGCACTTTAAAACAATTCTTGTAAATGTCTTTCCAGTTCTACTCAGCAGTGGTCTACCCTGTAGTTGTTGCAATCGTCCTTGTCTCCCTTATTTTTGTATAACGTCCCAATCTTGGCATCTCTCATGTCCTGGGGTAATGTCTCCACTTCTCCAGCATTGGACAAGGAGTTTGTAGAGCCGGTCTAGAAGTGGGCTTGCTGTCTGTCCTTCAGAGTAGAGACTTGAGTAATGTTCGACCCATCTTTCCAGCTCTTTAGTTTTGTCGCTGATAGACTCACCGTTAGCATCTTTTAAGAGAACAATGTGTGAGATGTTTGGGCCTACAGCAATCCTTATGTTGCTGTACATAGTTCATGAATCACCCAGCTCAGCAGATTTTGGGATCGTAGAGCACAGATTTGACCAGTTCTCGTTAGCTCATCTCCTTGATTCCCGCTGTACTTCTGCTCTTGCTTGTTTCAATTTTGTCTTTTGTGTTCTGGCATGGCTAATTCATGTTGCTTGTTTCAATGTTGCCTTGTGTCTTCTGGCATGGCTAATTCATGTTGCTTGTTTCAATGTTGCCTTGTGTGTTCTGGCATGGCTAATTCATGTTGCTTGTTTCAATGTTGCCTTGTGTGTTTTGGCATGGCTAATTCATGTTGCTTGTTTCAATGTTGCCTTGTGTGTTCTGGCAGGCTAATCTTAATAGGAAAATACACCATTTATTCCCGAGTTCTGATCGCAACCTTATGCTACAGTCACGAGAACACCTGCGTGAAAGACATCGCCAATAATGGCTAATGTTTTTAGTTTGCTGATTGGCAGTGTTCCCTAGGGTTCGGCTTCTCGTGACAATGCGCTGTGCCAAGGAGCACGGGTTCGATCCTGCTTCGCACCATACATTGTTCTTTGTTTTTTTTCTGTTGTTGATTATTTGGAAAAAGAGATCGCGGACGACAAAGAGAGAAAATACTGGATAGCTTGGTGTCATGGCATGGAAAACAGTCAACAACAGAACTGATACGATGCACTGTAGATAGAAGATTGTGGAGGGACATGATCGCCAACGCCAACCGGTAAGGCACATGATGATGATTATTATTTGTGTTTTTTTCCAAGTGCTGTAAACATACCTCTTCCTCTGAATTGATTCGCTCAACTATCGCCTCGGAAGTTTCCATCTAGAATAATATTCATTGATTATTATTTGTCTCCATGACTAATTCTTTAAGGCTAGGAAAGCCTTCTCTTCATCCTCTTTATTCTTCCTCT